>CM038145.1:494485539-494801578 GCA_021437245.1 Aegilops speltoides
CGGCTACAAGCCGGTGTTGCTTCTCCAGAGTCTAATCAATTTCCTCGTGATCTTGTCCGTAAAAACCTTTTCTCCTTGTCCCACTTGTAGCGGGCCCCGATGAAGTCATGCTCCAAGGGGTTGGTGAACTTCGCGAGGGGTCCGGGAGACCCGCGGCTTCACGCCCGCGTCCCTCCTTATCCCATATGGGTCTTTTACCGAGGTAGCCACGGCTTCCGAGGCGATGCTTCCGTGTTCCGGAGCTGAAGGCTTTTGAATTTCGCAGCCTTAGCCTTGGCTGCCTCGGTAGCGCAAGTGTCCTTGAACTTTTCAACTCCTCTTCCGTAAGTGTCGGATTTTCCTCCGTAATCTTGGACAGGGGTTCATCAGCCTCAATAGCTCGTTTCACCCTCCCTTTCCAGAGGCCAAATCATTGCTGAACATGCCCATGGCATGATTGTTAATCTTTTTCATCTTCGGATCATCCCACGGTTGTTCTATGTTATCATCCCTGGTCGGGAACTTGAATCTCTTGTGCAACTTCGTTAGGAGCAATCTGCGTCAAATGTTCTTTACTCCTTAAGTCATCGCTCGCTGATGTCACAAGATTCCCGTAGGATGCATCCTACTTGGTTCCCATAGCACTTGCGAGGTTCTTCCGCTCTAACGGCTCAAACTTGCCAGTGCCATCTTTGTGATCACAAGTTGTCCAATCCCTAGTTTGTTAGGTTTTGTATCCTCTCGCTTCTTATGCTTCCTCTTTTCGGTAGCGGCATCGGGCTGGTACCTTCCCTTGATACCTTCCCACCGGTACCTTCCCCATCGGGTCTCGGTGCCGCCATCGGTGCCGGGCGCCGCGTCGGTGTCGATGTCGGCCAAGACCATCATCGAGGCCGACCTGCAAACCTTGCTTAGCAACAAATAGTCGAGGTAGTCTTGTTCACTCTCATAATCCATCTCGCTCGCATCTTGGTCAAGGCCCGCTTTCTTCGTTGTTCGACATGTTTCCTATGATTAAGTGGCCTCATTTATTTCTAAAAGTATGAATAAATGAGAAATGACATAAAAAGAAATCTATGTGCCAGCACTCGATATGCTAACTATGTAGCACAAACAATGCCTTTATTCACGGGAAATTTCGGCATGACCTTTGCTTAAAAATGGACATATCGAGCGCCTGAAATTCACCGAAATGGAAATGAATCAACATTCCGGCGTAACAGGCCACTCGGATCATTTTCCAAACATGACATGTCCAAAACATGACATATGCACATATCACATGTCCAGTTCAAATTTGCATATAAAATCAGCTAATTTTGAAACCTAGCTAAATTCATAACTAAATAGATAACCTAATTAATTAATATGAAGAACCCTAGCAGAGAGGGGGAGTTTACAGAGAGTGCAGGGGCGAGGAGGCAGGCCCGACGACGGCCGGCAGGGGAGGGGAGGGAGGCGAGGGCCGACGGGTCAGGGGCGAGCGAGCCGGGTCGGGGCGAGCGGCGTGGTCGGGGGCTAGCACCGCGCTGGTCGGGTCGAGGCAGGACGGGCGAAGCGCCGGGCTAGCGCCAGCCAAGGCGAGTCGGGGGCGAGCCGGGGCGGGTCGGCGGGCGGTGCGACGGGGAGAGAGAGGGGATTTGGGGAAATGGCGGATGAAGCAGGCGAGTGAGAATTTTGGGTTAAGGGGCGTAGCGATGGCTGTTATGTCAAAACGCTGCTGCTACTAAATTCAGTAGCTGCAGCGGTTTAGGAGAAACACGCTACTACTAAATTCTGTAGCTGCAGCGGTTTAGAGAAACGCGCTACTACTAAGTTCTCAGAGCTGCAGCGGTTTAGAGAAACGCGCTACTACCGCCGCTATCGCCAGTTTTCCTTTTCTTCTCCTTTATTTTATCCCACTTTTATTTCCGAGGGCAAGTGAACGAAGAGAGGGCTATATATATTGCATCATTTGACGGTTAAATATGTATGCAAAATAGGAACATATATATTACACATCATTGGACCCATGCATAATAATGGCTAAGTGTGTATACAAAATAGGAACATATATATATTACACATCATTGGACCCATAACATACATTTCCTCGGTCGACGCTTTTCGTTTTTGAGTCGGCTTCTTTCCCTTCTTGTTCGTCAAGAATAATTGAGCCCCTCATTGTGACTTTGCCTTTTCCATGGAGTACGACTTTTCTTAGGTAATGTAGTATTGATTCTTCTTTGACGATACTTCATCATCATCGCCATCTTCCCTCATTGGGTTGCCGTATTGATCATAGTCTTCCTCGCTGGCGACTCCATCCATTCCAATGATGTTCCTTTTGCCTCTCTTCATGACAACACGGCTGGGATTATGCTGGTCGATTATGAAGAAGCATTGTGTCACGTGCTTAGCGTGTACCCATGGCTCGCTTTTTTGCGATAGCGTTCACGGTAGCGCTCTTGGCGTCGGTATAGTCATGGTAGTGAACATCCGCTTTCTTTCGACATTCTTAGCCCATCCGACACGGAACATCGCCGTGTTGTGCAGTCCAGAGTAGTCAAGCTCCCAGATCTCCTCGACCCTTCCATAAAATCGCTCGCTTGTGCCATTGTCGCCGCCGGTCATGCATTCCATCGCCACCCTTGAGTTCGATCCTCACCGCCCATATCTTTTGCCTCCGTAGAACGTGTATCCGTTGATATCATATGCCTGATAGGTTACGAGGTTGGGTGAGGGGCCATGTGCTAAGGTGTATATGAGCAATCCGTCCTTAGAGCCCTCCTCCGAGGAATTAGCAATAATATGCTCTTTGAACCAATGCAGGAAAGTGGAGTTGTGCTCTCTAGTAACTTCGGCGTCCGTCCCCGCATACCCCCGTCACGATACTTCTTTGCGATAATTTCTTTGTGCAATGCCACGAAAGGATCTACCTCGCCTAGGTGTTGTAGCACTACCAAGTTTGCTCACAAAGTCGCCAGATCGATCCGAGTATGCCACGTGCAGTTCCTCGCGACCGCTTGTAGTGACCATCTCCTTCGAGCCTCCCATCGTGCTTGTTAACGGGCAAACCAACACTAACACCAAAGCGGCTGGTCTGCGCCATATAGAAAATTCTCACGTAAAGAGATGCACTCTTGTGCCAAATAGCCTCGACGATGCTTCCATCCGGACAGGACATGTTACGAACGAATCCTTTGATGATCCCATTCATCCTCTCAAACGGCATCATGTTGTGCAGGAATGACGGCCCCATGTCTATTATGTCATCCACAATATGGACACACAGATGCACCATCACGTCAAAGAACGCGGGCGGGAAGTACATCTCAAGCTCATTCAGTATCACAACGATCTCTTCCTATAGACTTTGGAGCTGCTTCACACTGATCGACTTTCAAGAGATGACGTCGAAAAAGTTGCAGAGACCAATAAGCATGTCACGGACGTGCTTGTCCATTATCCCTCTAAGGGAAACAAGTAGTATCTGCGTCATCATCACATGACAGTCATGAGACTTCATCCTGCTGAACCTTTTCTTGTCCGTGTCTAGATATCGCTTATCTTGCCACAATGAATCGAACTAACTTTCACTCCGTAAGGCACTTAAAGAATTGATTGATCTCACCGACTTAAGGTGAAGCAAGAAGGGGGCAATAATCCTCTTTCTTTATTTTCTTGCCCTTCTTCTCCCGTGCCTCTGCTCCGTCTCTGCCTTGTCCGACATTTTACGGGCGGCATGTGCGATCTTCCCGATTTTCAAATCTTGCAAGTCTTTTCTTGCCTTCGCCCATCCTTGGTCTTATCCGCATGTTCATCGCTGTTGCGAGCAAGCTCTCAAGGACATTCTACGGATATGCATTTGATCAAGGCAATGAGGTGTATCGAGTTTGTGTCAGTACTCCAAGTCCTAGAACACAGACCTCGTCTTCCATACCTTCAGCAGCGGCTCCGGCGCCTTTCTCATCGTCTTTCCCGGCGCGGGGAACTCCTTCCAGTTTTTCAACAGCTCATCGATTTCGGCACCGCTCCGCTTACGAGGAGGTCCTCGATGCTCAGCGTGACCATTGAATAGATCTCCACGGTTTCTCCACGGGTCCTCCTGTTCAAGCCATCTTCAATGCCCCATGTACACGATTTTCCCAGACCCTCCATCTTTCCTTGACATTAGCTGCTGAGACGTTGTATCATCCATGCACCGAATGCATCCGCAATATCCATGGCACACCTGGCCTGCCACATATCCGTAACCGAGATAGTCCTGCACTGTCGTGATCAGCGCGGCTCTCATGTTGAAATACTCACCTTTGTTGGCGTCCCATGTCTTGGCCGGTGTTTTCCATAACGTGTCTAACTCCTCTTGAAGTAGCCCCAGATACAAATTAATATTATTTCCTATTTGTTTCGGCCCTTGAATAAGCATGCTCATGTGAATGTACTTCGATTTCATGCACAACCAGGGGGGGAGGTTGTACATCCATACAAACATGGGCCATGTACTATGGTGGTGTTCTGGTTGCCAAACAGATTCATGCCATCGGTACACGCGCCGAGCACGATGTTCCTTGCATCACATTCAAAATACCGATAGAAGTTGTTCAACGCTCTCCACTGGCTTCCATCCTTCACGTGTCTCAGCTTTGGATCATCTCCATCGTCGGGCTTCTTCCTCTCCGCGTGCCAGCGCATTAGCTTTGCTTCCTTGGGATCTACAAAATACCTCTGGAGACGGGGATGAAAGTGCAACTAATCCCCAGGTGGTTTTGGTAATTAATAACAACATATATATCATTGAACTAATAGTTTCTTGAGAAAATTTCAGAAAGTTCAGTGATATGGGTATGGCAATGACTGAAGATGTGGACCCCTCAAAATGCTAAGGAAAACATTGGCAAAAGCTCAAGACTCCATTTTTTTTGGTTTAGTGATCCAAGATCACATTGAGTCTATAGGAAAGCCAATACTATTAAAAGGGGATGAGGTTATGATAATGATCTGGTTGCTCAAAGTGCTTAGTGATCTATCTCCCAAACTATCAGCAATCTTTCATTCCAACATACACTCATAAGTAATCTCGGTCCCACCGATTCCATAAACTCAGTCACACCGAGATGAACCACCTCAGCCATATAGCCAAACCCTAGAAATTTCGGATTTTCCGATTCCAAACTCGGTCTCACCGAAACTAGTGTTGCCAAGCTTCTGTAACCTTCTGTCATCATATCGGTGTCACCGAGATGATAAAGTCGGTCCCACCGAGATTGGCAAACCCTAGTCTTTGGAAGAATCACCGAGATTGTATTTTTGGTCCCACCGAAAATCCCAACGTTCACAAGATTTGAACTTTCGGTCTCACCGAGTTGTCAACTTCGGCCTGACCGAGATTGGTCAAATGTGTGTAACGGTTGGATTTTGTGTGAGGCTATAAATACCCCTCCACCTCCTCTTCACTCGTGGAGAGAGCCATCGAAAGAACTACCACTCCTACCTTACATTTCTGAGAAGAAAACTACCTACCCTTGTGTTGAGATCAAGTTGCTCCACTCCCACCATATGAAACTTGATTTCTAGCCTTCCCAAGTTGCTTTCCACTCAATCCTTTCTTCCACCACAGCCAAATCAAGAGGAAAGTTGAGTGTTGGGGAGATTATCATTTGAAGCACAAGAGCAAGGAGTTCATCATCACCAAAACCATCTATTACCTTTTGGAGGGTGGTGCCTCCTAGATTGGTTAGGTGTCGCTTGGGAGCCTCCACAAGATGTGGAGTTGAGCCAAGAAGTTTGTAAGGGCAAGGAGATCGCCTACTTCGTGAAGATCTACCCCGAGTAAGGCTAGTCCTCCGTGGGCGTATGCCATGATGGCATAGACAAGGTTGCTTCTTCGTGGACCCTTCGTGGGTGGAGCCCTCCGTGGACTCTCGCAGCCGTTACCCTCTGTGGGTTGAAGTCTCCATCAACGTGGATTGACGATAGCACCACCTATCGGAACCACGAGAAAAAATCTTCGTGTCTCCAAATTGCGTTTGCTCTTCTCCACCTCTTTTTACTACATGTGCAATTTACTTTCCGCTGCCATAACTCTAGAATTGCATGTGTAGGGTGATACTTGACTTGATCATCATTGTGAACTTGCTAAAAACTTGTCCTAATCAAAAGGGTAAACTTTTATATTGTCAAGTAGTCTAATCACCCCCCCTCTAGACATACTTTCGATCCTACAGGGGAGTGATCGGTAAGTACCATACAACTTTCTGGGGACATTTCTTCCCGGCCTTCTTGTATCGAGAAGCATTGCACACCGGACAGCTTGTTTTTTCCGCGTGCTCCTTCCGATAAATTATGCAATCGTTGATGCATGCATGGTATCTAACGTGTGGCAGATCAAGAGGGCACACGATCTTCTTGGCCTCATCAACACTAGTAGGACATAGATTACCCACGGAAGAACATCCTTTAGGTACTTGAGATGCTCATCGAGGCTAGTGTCGGTCCATTTGTTTTTAGCCTTCGCCTTGAGGAGTTGGAGCGTGAAACTCAACCGGTCACCTCAGATTGCAACCATCATACAATGGAGTGTTCGAGTCTACCACTAGTTGCTCCAAATTAGCCTCCTCTCTAGAAGCAGCTCTCTCAAGATTGCCTCCTTGTGAAGCAATGCTTGAACATGAGGGTCCCGACAATTGAACTTAGTACCGATTTAACTCTGCATGGAGTCCATGTCATTCTCTCCGCCGCCATGTCCAGCCCTTCTCCTCCGCCATGTCCGCCCTTCTCCGCCGCCATGTCCGCCTCTTCCCCGCCGCCATTATCGATCATCTCTTCGTCTTGCCCCATGTCATCATTGCTGCCCGTCGGCATCCTCAACATCGCCATCCTCATCTTCAATTATCCACCGAGTATAGCCATCCATGAAACCAGTCATGAGCAAAAGCGCTCGACACGACCATCGCCATGGGGGTCGAGCCAAACTATTCCTTTGCATTTTCTACACGGACATAAAACCTCCGTCCGGTTATTTTCTTTCATGTCCTGCACCACGACCGCAACCACCTGTCCACCATCGCTCCATCGACCATCGCCAACTCGCACGGTAATAACAAAAAATTGATTATAAAAATGCATGCATGCATCAAAGTCATAAAAAATTGGCATGACCTTCCCTAAAAATAGGACATATATGGATCTAGAGTTTGCCCGAATTAGCCAAACGAAATAAATCGACATTTTGGCAAAACATAGGCAACTCAAAAGCACAATTTACAAGGCCAACTCATGCCACACACACAATTTCCACAAACATATCACACACACATAAACGCATTTCCATTTTGCAAAAGATGAAATTTTCATCACCTCTATCTCGATCGAGATCGAGCACACAAATGGAGATGATGTTGTAGGGAGATCAAAAGTGCACAAAGCTCTTCTTGACAAAGATAGATCTAGTTAGGGGGCAAATAGGTCACTTAACTAAATCCTACATCTACCTAGCTACCTAATTTGGGAGGAGACAACTTCAACTAGTGGAGGGGGAAGGAAAAAGAGAAAGGAGATGCATTAATGGAGGTGGTGTAGTTATGTAGGAGTAATGAAGAGAGAGAGAAAGGTGGATAGAAGAGAGAGAGTAATAGGGGAGAAGTATTGAGGAGAAGAAGAAGAGGGGAGTGGGAGCATGTGGTGGAGGTAGGGGAAGGGAAGAGAGGAGGGGAGGTAGGGGAAGGGAAAAGAGGAGGGGAGGGAGGGATGGGTGGGGAAAGGTGTTGGGTTGGTGCGGGTTAGCAATGGCCTTGGGACCGAAAACGCTGTTGCTAAGCTTAGCAAACAAATGCGCTTATGGATACGACGCCATCGCTAATCGGGACAAAAATTGTGGCAATTTGAAACTTACCAGCAGCGATCTTGAAAAAAGCGCGCTACTACTACATACTTAGCAGTAGCGCTGTTCTTGCGACCGCGCTACTACTACTTAGAGTTAGGTGAACACCGCTGATCGATATTTGTAGCAGCGCGTTTCTAGCCGAGCGCGCTACTGCTAAATCCTTATCAGCAGCGAGTTTACGTAACACGCGCTACAACTAGTTAGCAGTAGCGCCCCATTTTGAACCGTGCTGCTGCTAAGATTCTGTGTATAGGCTTTTCCCTAGTAGTGCCCCCTTCAACCACTAGCTGGCTGGCTGCTCCGAGAGAAATTGACACTTATCATTTGAGAGAATCCCATCCTCCGAGGACTTTGAGCGAAAATCATCAAGTGAGGAAAACCCAAACTCAACACCTACAAACCCAAAGTGATTGAGCATCACTGAAGAGATTGATCCTGCGTGGATCCGACGCTTGTTTCCTTTGAAGACTATGCTTCTTCCAGATGGTTAGGCGTCAAGGTCTAGAGCATCCAAGAGGAATTATGGATCGCCGAGTGACCGAGTTTGTGAAGGTTCGGAAGTCACCTGAAGACTTACTGTCGGTGTCAAAACTGGCGGATCTCGGGTAGGGGGTCCCGAACTGTGCGTCTAGGCGGATGGTAACAGGAGACAAGGGACACAATGTTTTACCCAGGTTCGGGCCCTCTCGATGGAGGTAAAACCCTACGTCCTGCTTGATTAATATTGATGATATGGGTAGTACAAGAGTAGATCTACCACGAGATCAAGGAGGCTAAACCCTAGAAGCTAGCCTATGGTATGATTGTTGTGATGTATGTTGTCCTACGGACTAAAGCCCTCCGGTTTATATAGACACCGGAGAGGCTAGGGTTACACAGAGTCGGTTACAATGGTAGGAGATCTACATATCCGTATTGCCAAGCTTGCCTTCCACGCCAAGGAAAGTACCTTCCGGACACGAGCCGGAGTCTTCAATCTTGTATCTTCGTAGTCTTGGAGTCCGGCGGATATTGATAGTCCGGCTGTTCGGACACCCCCTAGTCCAGGACTCCCTCAATCATCATCGTGCTAACCCTTCTGTTTCGCAGGGTAGAGCTAAGGGCTAAGAATATGAGCGTTCATAAGTCCTCGAAGAATTTCTCTGCTTATTCATATGCTTACCCTAACCCCTCTTATGTGAAACGAAGTGGACTGGCATCTATGCCACCTTTCTCATATGGTGCTCACAGAGTGATGAATTCTTTGCCACCCCTTCAGATGTGGGTGGTGAAGAAAAGAACTAATCTCTTATGCAGAAGTCAGTCTCGGGCGTGCTCAAAACGTCTGGAGAATTTGTTTGGAGACCAATAGCGATTCTGTAAGGACGTGAGTTAATCATGATGAAATGAATTTTCATTTCACATGTCCTCATACTGTTTATCTGTTCTAATTGCTCGAAGAAATTGATCTGATGATATTGATGTCATATTCTTCACTGATGAAGTATATGAGTTCGTAAGTTGCACTAATTCATCTGCAGGATGAACAACCCAAAGCCAATGAGTGGGTTCTCGATAGTGGATGTACGAATCACATGACGGGTGACAAGAATCTATTGATGGATGCTCCTTTATCACTGTCACATCTGAAGCATATCATCTTCGCTGACAAAGGCAAAAGTCAGGTATTGGGTCTAGGTAAGGTTGCGATCTCTAAGGACATACACATGGACAAAGTCATACTTGTCGAGTCCTTAGGATACAACCTCATGTCTGTCTCAATGCTTTGTGATATTGATATGGTTCTTGTCTTTGGCAAGTATCGTTTTCTTGTGATCATGGAAGCTGACAATTCCAAAGTCTTCGAAGGCTTTAGGAGAGGAGACTTGTACATTGTTGATTTCTCTACAGGACCACAACTGGCTGTATGCTTACTTGCAAAAGCTTTAGAAGGCTGGCTATGGCATCGACGACTTGATCATGCTGGCATGAGGAATCACTGCACGCCATGAAGAAGAAGCATGTCATTGGCATTGAGAATGTCAAATTCCTCAAGGATCACTTATGCGAGCTGTGAAGTGGAAAGATGACAAAGGCCAAGCATCCAGCGAAGACTATCATGACTACCACTCGACCATTTGAATTGCTTTACATGGATCTCTTCGGTCCTAATCATTATTCTGCTGTTACAAATGATGCATCTCTTTATGGCTTTGTTATTGTTGATGATTATTCTCGTTACACATGGATACACATTGTCACTTACAAACATGAGGTGCAGGAAGTCTTCAAACGATTTTCCTCGAGGGCTTCAACCAACTTTGGTGTGAAGATCAAGCACATCAGGAGTGACAATGGAACTGAGTTCAAGAATTCCGGTCTTGATGACTATCTTGATGAACTTGGTATTACTCATGAGTTATCTGCTCCCTATACTCCTCAACAGAATGGCGTCGTGGAGCACAAGAACAGAACTCTTGTTGAGATGGCTTGCACTATGCTTGATGAATACAAGACGCCTCGTCGTTTTTGGAGTGAGGCAATTGATACTGTGTGCCATATCATCAACAGAGTATATCTTCACAAATTTTTCAAGAAGACTGCCTATGAACTCCTCACTGACAAGAAACCAAATGTGAGTTACTTCAAAGTCTTCGGTGCTAAATGTTGGATTAGAGATCCTCATCACACATCTAAATTTGCACCGAAAGCACATGAGGGCTTCATGCTTGGTTACGGAAAGGACTCGCACACCTACAAAGTCTTCAACAACGTTCTTCACAAGGTTGTTGAAACTGTAGATGTGCGGTTCGATGAAACTAATGGCTCACAAAGAGAGCACCTACCTTCTGTGATAGATGAACCAGCACCTGAGGATTCTATAAAATTCAAGGCTACTGAGGATGTCATTCCCACTGAAGAATCTGTTGAAGAATTCATTCCAGAACGTGATGAACGTCGAGCTGGCGCACCTGAAGAAAATGGTGCTGAGGAAAATGCTCCTGAAGAAAATGCAGATCAAATTCCTCGAAGATAACCCACTCATCCTCGTATTGCAAACAAAGTGCAAATCGAGAAGATCATCGACGACATTGAAGCACCGGGTCCTCTCACATGCTCAAAAGCTTCACATTTGTCTAACTTTTGTGGGCACTTTGCTTTTGTCTCTATCACAGAGCCCACGAAGGTAGATGAAGCATTTCTGGAGCCTGAGTGGATTCAAGCTATGCAAGAAGAATTACATCAGTTCGAGCTCAACAACGTCTGGGAACTGGTCAAACGTCCACATCCTCGCAAGCACAACATTATTGGCACAAAGTGGATCTACCGCAACAAGCAAGATGAAAATGGCCTTGTGGTGAGGAATAAGGCACGGCTTGTAGCTCAAGGCTACACACAGGTTGAAGGAATTGACTTCGATGAAACTTTCGGACCTGTTGCTAGGCTTGAGGCTATTCACATATTACTTGCTTATGCTAACCATCATGATATTATCTTACAACAAATGTATGTGAAAAGGGCATTCCTCCAGGACTCCCTCAGTAGCCCCTGAACCAGTCTTCAATGACGATAAGTCCGATGTGCATAATGTTCGGCATTGCAAGGCGGGTTCCTCCCTCGAATAATCCAGAGAAGATCATGAACACCAGGATAGTGTCCGGCTCTGCAAAAATAATTTCCACATTCCACCGTAGAGAGAATAAAACATATACACTGACTCAATCTGCTGACGTATTATGCGGCGTGACATCACACCGCTACCAAGCCCTCGTTTGAATCGTTTTTTACTATTCCACCTCAGCACGTTTAGCGAAACGGTTTCCTTGGCACGTCTTGTCGAAGCAAAGATCGTGTCCCCTCTATTCTGAGATCCTCATCAATACATGCGTGGGTAACCCAACCGTTCCCGTCGCCACGCCTCCTCTATCGAAGGGGAATCCCAAACGGTCACGGAGACGGCCCTTGGTATTTCTTCCCCTTTATAAGAGGACCAAGGCCTGTCCTTGTTCTTCAATCTCATATCGAATCTTTCCTCCGCTCCCAGTTCCAACACCCAGAGCTTCAGATTCGAGCGCTTTGGATCCTCAACCATGTCCGGCTCCGACCTCCAGGGCCGGTGGATGCCCTCCTCCATCACGGAGGAGGACATATTGAAGTTGCGTGAGGCCAAGTACCTGGCCTACGAGGTTTTGCATAGGTTGCCTGCCCCAGGGCAGGCCGTGCCCGCCCCCGAGCCCGGTGAATACGTCGTCTTCGTATCCCACCTCTGTCGGGGTTTAGGCTTCCCGACGGATCCCTTCGTGAGAGGGCTCCTGTTCTACTATGGGCTGGACTTTCACGACTTGGCTCCGGAGTCCATCCTCCATATCTCCGCATTCATTATCGCTCAGGAGGCCTTCCTCCGTCATTCCCCACTTCGCCTATGGTCAAGACCTTCAAGGTGGAGCCAAGATGATCGGGGCGTCAAGCGGAGTCGGCGGGCGACTATAAGCAAAAGGTCGATGCCCGTGGCCCGAGGGTTCCTTCCAAGAGGAACTTGAATCGTGGCAGCAGGAGTGGTTCTACATCACGCTCCAAGGGGCAAGCAGCAAAAGCCGCCGCCCTCATTCCGCCCGGGACCTCCACGCCAACTGATGTCGTGGGTCAACCAAGGGCTCAACCAGGGGCCGTCCGAGGACGTGCCTTCACTACAGGGACGGATTCGAGACCTCCAAGCGAGGGAGATCGACCTAATCAAGGTGATGCAGGTTATGCTAATCAGGCATCTTCCGCCCTGTAAACGCCGTCCTCTCCGTCTATGGGAGTTCAATCCAGAGGGACCTCGTATTCTCCAACACTTCATGGGTGCGACACCCACGGAGATGTACAAGCTGTTCTTCGGACCGCAGGTGGCGTGTCCGGATTCGGCCGAGGACGCAGGCCTAAACCGCGATCGCCCGGATACTCAGGTAGATAGCTCAGAGTCCGGACATTCCATTTATATGCCTTTCAAAAGTTCGTCTCCTGACCCTTTGTTCTTTACAGGAATGGGTGGCGCGATCAAGGCTGATAAGGTGTCCGCCCCCCTCAGAGACCGCGACCGAGCCCGTCTTGATCGAGACAGTTGGAGGTCGCACCCACGTAGGGAGCGACGGGGGAAATAGAGAAGCTAATATTTCGCCCAAAGGGGCGACTGAAGAGGAGGGAACCAAGAGCCCCTCCCTTCAGAGGGAGAAGAGGACCGCCTCCGAAGATCCGGAGGCCAAAGCCCCTAAGCGTGAGAAGAAATCTTCCTCGGGGGGGTCCGGCGCCCAGAAAGAATCCGAACGCGCAATCATCGCCAAGGACCAGCCTCCAACGAGCCGTGAGTATGAAAGAGGAAGTTAATTAGTAAGGAAGTACCTTCATTCGGCTTACATGGGTAACCAAAATATTTATATTTGCGCTCGGATCTGCAGCCTTCTCGATGAGTTCATCTTCGGGGACCTTCTTCCGGAGATGATGGAGAGCGATCGCCTCCGTCCATGGCGCCGCTTAAATGAGGCAAAGCGAGCCAAGTGTCATCACGAAGGTATCCCCGAGTCCGGAGGGGCCGAGAGTTTAGCACCTACTAGTGTCCGCCGAGAATCAAGAATCGCTGAGAGGGCGCCCATTTCGGAAGATCATCGTGCGTTAATGCACATGGTGATTGGAAGGATTTCGTCTGCCAAGAGCGGATTGCGTAATGCCGCCATGAGTTTGCTGGCGGGGTTTGAGGTATGCAAAAATGGCGCACCCCTTTGTCTTTTAACAGTTTTGCATATAAAAAATGCGCCCTGCATAGATAGTAGCCCCTAAGACTTGGTAGGTTGTCGGAAACGACAGCGTACTGAGGATCGAAATCTAAAGTAATGAATTCCGTCGTTCCTATGCAGGTGGCGGATGGTCCGGGGGCTAGCCAGACTAGTGATTTTGCCGAATTAACTCGGCAGCTTGACCTGGCAGATGAGGACAACGCACTTGTCAACAGGCGACTTGACGAGTCGCAAGGTAAAATAGTTCTCCGCAGTCGCTTTATTAAGGGGGTCAAAGCCCGCCTCTGATAAATTATATGCTGTTTATACAGACGGTGCTGCTGCTGTGGAGAGCCTTCGGGCCGGACTTGCTCTAGCTAAGGAGCAAGCCCGAAGGAGTTCTGTGACTGCCTCGAGGGCGGCCGAGGAGTTGAAAGTCGAAAAGGCTGCGCCTTTGCCTAAGCAGGCGGAGGTAATAAATTGGCCATGAAATTAAAGGATGCCATCGACCGCAATGAGGCTCTTGAAAAGGAGCGCTTATCGGGCGGGAAGACTCAAGAAGGCCACCGCCGAAGCCAAGGATGCCCACTCGCAATGCGGGCTATGAAGGAGGAGCTGCGCCAGGCCGGAGAGATCGCGGCTGGCAAGCCTTTTCTGATGCGTCGCCGGTTTATGGAAGGTATGCTCAATTTGAGCAGCTGTGGAGTCCGGAGGATCCGTATATGGACTTGGCTACGAGTGCGGCTGATGCCGTTAAGCACTTCCGGAGCCAGGAGGATCACAAGACGGAAGAGCTGTATTGGACTCAATTCCACAGTCCGGATCGCCCACTTTTGTTGACGGACTGGTTGGCCGAATGGGCCGAGCTAAATAGATTGTCCGTACTAGCCATGACTGACATCGTGGCCCATGTCTGGCCAGAGAGGTCCAAGGCGATGAGCTACTTCGGCTTACTACAGCAATTCCTTGGGGCGGTGCCGCATATCAAGGAGATGAAGCGGTCGGCTGCATCGAGGGCGCGGATGGCTCGCCCGTGTGAAGGCGCATTGTCCGAGATGGACGCTACCGCTATTGCTGCCCGGGTTCGATGAAAACGGCTCCTGCCGAGCACTATTTCGGGAGGTTATGCATGGCGCTCGTGCAATAGAGTCGCAGTGCTTCGAAGAATGTAACGTTCAATTGAGCGCATTAGCTTGTAAATCAATGATTATGGTATAACCGCTTTTTATACTTGTGCGTCCAAGTAGTAAAACTTCTCTGTCTGACGTTCGTATACTTGTGTATAACCCGAAGATGCGGTCTTGACTTGAGCCCTCGCACAAGGTCTTTGGGTGTTCGCAAAATAAGCGTTTTCACACTTAATCCGGCGTCTCGGTCCTGTTATAAGGAGGTGGTAGCGTAGCGAATGAGGCAATCTGGACTATAATGCTTTATCACTTTCACTTAGCCAGTGGAGCTCGAGGGTGGCGCTACGATATAGCCCTTGGTGGCCCCGCACATCTCCAAATTCGGGGTGCATAAGTGCCTGACCAGGAAACGGTCCTTCGTCAAAGCGGGGAATTCTAAACATTCCGATAGTCGATCGAGTGGTTGACCAGTCTCTCGCTGTAACATGATGATCGGTTTTCGGCTTTCTCTCGAGGTGCTCGCCAATAAACGGGGCACAATCGCGAGAGTTCTCCGGTGCGCGTTAGCCGATGATACGGAACGTAAGGCAGCAAAACACAGGAGCCGGGCAAACCCAACATTTGACCAAAGACATGATTCGGAGCTGATGCATATAATGCTTAACTCGAGACGCCGAACACTCCCTAAGGTGTTCGGTCTTTATAGTAATGGGCAAAATGATGCCCTAAGCCCCTAGTGTCCAGGTACGGGCATGGTCTTCTGACGCGGCCGATGCCAAAGCGTCAGGCTCCGCTTTGGCTTTAGGAAGAAACCAAGGGAGAATAACAACAAGAGCGATAAAAAAGGTTTACGCAGGTCTTAATCAAAAGAATCCTCACAACGGGTCCCTCATCGCACGCTCGCTACCAGTTCCGTTCTATACCGTTATCCTCGACGGGTATGCACATTGTTCATCTGAGAAAGAGAGGAACATTTAGTTTAAAAACAATTTATACGGAAAGTATGTAAAATAAAAATATAAATAATTGAAGCGGGGTTTTTGTGAACCCGCTGTTGTTTAGCGCCGCAGCCCCTCAGTGAAGGGTATGCGGCTAGGGAGCCCCTAGCCTACTGACGCCGGATTCGTCTATCCTATTCCGGGGTCTTGAAGTGACCCTCGCACTGAAATGATGCCACACGGACCGGGCATCTTGAGTGTAAGAGACGCGTAATGCGGTATGGCATTGAAGCGGACAAAAGCCTTACGTCCCAAGAGTGCTTGATATTCACTTTCAAATGGGACGATGTGAAAAATTAATTTTTCTCGTCGATAATTGTTCGGTGATCTGAACACGACCTCTAGTAATATGGAGCCTATGCACTTGGCGTAAGGGCCTGGCGTTACTCCTCTGAAGGGAGTGCGGCTGTGTCGGATTTTGGCAGGGTTTATCCCCATCCTACGGACTGTTCTGGAATACAGCAGGTTTAAGTCACTGCCTCCGTCCATTAGGACACTGGTAAATTGTAATCCGTCTATTATGGGATTCAATATCAGGGGAGTCCGTCCCGCATTTCGAACGCTTCTGGAATAGTCCAGGTGGTCGAAAGTGATTGGTTTTGATGTCCAATCTCTATTGTCTGCTGGGTTGGACCGTGCGAAGCTCTTTTTAGGAAGTGTCGCACTATTTTTCCGTATTATCACATGGAGTGAGTTTACTGCTTTAACCCCTTGTGGGAAAGTCTTTTGTTTTCCGGTGCTCTGCTGGTGGGGTTTATCCTCTTCGCTTGACGCGTCGAGCCCCTTGTGTTCTGCATTTAGTCGGCCGGATCGTTTAAAACCCAACAATCCTGTGGGTGTGATTTGCGAGCCTTCCGGGTACTATGGATTTGACATATCCGACCCAAAATCTTCTTTAAGTTGGACAATTAACCGCTATCCTTTAGAGGCTGTGTTTTATTATTGGGCCATGAGCTTTTAAATCCGGCGTTGACGCCGTGCTCTTTGGGCTTTTCTCTTTATTCCGCGCTGCTCTTTTCTGCCGTGATTTTCCGTTCATCTCTTATCTCGGATGTACTTGGGTCATTGGTGTCGCATCTTGCTAACCAGCTGTCCTCGCCCGCATGAAGCGGGTCATGAGGCTTGTTAGTGCGGACATTGTCCTCGGCTTTTCTTGACCGAGGTGCTGGCGAGCCATTCGTCTCGGACATTGTGCTTGAAAGCTGCTAAGGCTTGGCGTCCGGACGATCGACTATTTGGTTCTTTTGGTAAGGAACCTGTTCCGAACTTCATGCCCGACTCTCCGGGCTGTTGAGTTATATGACTTAGATCATCTCGCATCCGGAGGCGGACATAAGCCCCTTGAAAATTTGCTCTAAACGCGTCCTCGAGCTCTTCCCAACTTCCAACAAGATTTTACGGGAGGCTTTTAAGCCAATGACGGGCTGGCCCTTTGAGCTTGAGTGGTAAATATTTTATGGCGTGAGATCGTCTCCTCCGCCATATGTATATGTAGTATATAATCTTCTATCCAGACTCTAGGGTCTGTTGTTCCATCGTAGGCCTCTATGTTGATGGGTTTAAATCCTGCTGGGAATTCATGGTCCAGCACCTCATCGGTGAAACATAGTGGGTGTGCGGCGCCCCTGTATTTGCGTGTGCCGTTATCATCGGACACTTGACATGTTACCTTGCTTCTTGGGGCCTTCTCCTTTGGCCCATAAATGGACCTTGCTGGGCCATCTACCCTTCCGAGTTCGTTGGTGGATTTATGTGTGGCGCCGCTTTCATAATTTGGCCTGTCGTCTGGCCGTCTATCCAACTAGGCAGCCCCTTTATTTTTGGACGGTGGAGGCTCTATGGCCTCCTCGTCGAATTCCGGTAGCAGCTTGCGCTTCGGGTAGCTCTTTGATTGGTGGCCATTGCCGTACTTATCTGCGGTGTTGAGTACTTTGCTCCATCTCATTCTGAGTGTGTCTTCCGCTGTTTTGAGCTTCCGTTTTTCCTTCTTCAGGCTTCTTGCAGTGCTGACGAGTCTTTTCCGAAGGTTCTTACTCTCCGGCGATGTGTCTGGCGTATGGTCGTCCGGACTATTGTTCTCGCCGGGCTTGGATTGATTATCGGACTCGTCATGTTCGGACGGTTGCTTATTTGCATGTTCGTCGTCCGATTGTGAGCCCTCCCGTATCGCAGGCTCCTTGGGAGCGTTAATGTCGTCGAGGCGGGACTTAGGGCGGCGTTTACGCCGTCATTTTGGTCGTTTATCGGCGGGGTTATCTTCTGCCGTGGCTCGTTGGTCCTCGTTATCGCTCCCCTTTGGGGTATCCACCATATATATGTCATGCGACAAGGTGGTCCTGTCGTGTTGTATAAGCTCTGTTTTTTGTTCGTCTCCGGCATCGTCGTCTATTCCGTCGATGTCTTCGGAGTCGTAGTCTAGCATGTCGGTTAGATCGTCGACAGTGGCTACAAAGTGGGTGGTGGGTGGGATCTGAATTTCTTCGTCGCCCGAACCCCAACCATCCTGGCCATAGTCCAGCCAGGACTCTCCTGATAACGAGAGATGCCTTAGTGAATTCAAAATATCACCAAAAGGCGAATACTTGAAGATGTCCGCGGCGGTGAATTCCATAACCGGCGCCCAATCCGAATCGATCGGTAAGGGCGCGGGAGGTTCGAGTCCGCGAGTCCGCGTCTCGAATCACGAGTTTCGCGAGGGACAAGATCGGTGTTCGCTCCATCGCCGTGGATGTTGAAGCCCCAGTGGCGGCGCTATCCACCGCCCTCGATATAGGCGATCGGCTCGGGCTAATGGCGGAGTGGATCCGGTGCGCCACCGTGGCACTCGCTCGTGGCGAGCTAGATCATGCCCGTCGTCACAAAGGCGGCACGCTTGGCGTGGCTCGGGTCCGTCGAAGATCAAGTCTCCGCGGACATCGGTCGTGAAGTTTGAACTTCCGAATCTGACCCGACGGCCAGGGGCGTAGCTTTCGATCTGCCCTAGATGGCCAAGAGAATCGGCCCTTGATCGGGGGCCGCTGAATCTGAGGATATGTCGGGAGAAAATCTCACCGGACAGCGTTGTTGGTTGAAGATGCCATCAAGCCTATCGGTGGCGACACACGAGGAACTCTCAATGAAAGCACCAATGTCGGTGTCAAACCGGCGGATCTCGGTAGGGGTCCCGAATCATGCGTCTAGGCGGATGGTAACAGGAGACAAGGGACACAATGTTTTACCCAGGTTCGGGCCCTCTCGATGGAGGTAAAACCCTACGTCCTGCTTGATTAATATTGATGATATGGGTAGTACAAGAGTAGATCTACCACGAGATCAAGGAGGCTAAACCCTAGAAGCTAGCCTATGGTATGATTGTTGTGATGTATGTTGTCCTACGGACTAAAGCCCTCCGGTTTATATAGACACCGGAGAGGCTAGGGTTACATAGAGTCGGTTACAATGGTAGGAGATCTACATATCCGTATTGCCAAGCTTGCCTTCCACGCCAAGGAAAGTACCTTCCGGACACGAGCCGGAGTCTTCAATCTTGTATCTTCGTAGTCTTGGAGTCCGGCGGATATTGATAGTCCGGCTGTCCGGACACCCCCTAGTCCAGGACTCCCTCAATCATCATCGTGCTAACCCTTCTGTTTCGCAGGGTAAAGCTAAGGGCTAAGAATATGAGCGTTCATAAGTCCTCGAAGAATTTCTCTGCTTATTCATATGCTTACCCTAACCCCTCTTATGTGAAACGAAGTGGACTGGCATCTATGCCACCTTTCTCATATGGTGCTCACAGAGTGATGAATTCTTTGCCACCACTTCAGATGTGGGTGGTGAAGAAAAAGAACTAATCTCTTATGCAGGGTCAGGTCTCCAGACGTGCTCAAAACGTCTGAAGAATTTCTTTGGAGACCTGAGCGGCTCTGTAGGACCTTGAGCTAATCATGATGAAATGAATTTTCATTTCACATGTCCTCATCTTGTTTTATCTGTTCTAATTGCTCGAAGAAATTGATCGATGATATTGATGTCATATTCTTCACCGATGAAGTATATGAGTTAAATAAGTTGCACTAATTCATCTGCAGGATGAACAACCCAAAGCCAATGAGTGGGTTCTTGATAGTGGATGTACGAATCACATGACGGGTGACAAGAATCTATTGATGGATGCTCCTTTATCACTGTCACATCTGAAGCATATCATCTTCGCTTACAAAGGCAAAAGTCAGGTATTGGGTCTAGGTAAGGTTGCGATCTCTAAGGACATACACATGGACAAAGTCATACTTGTCGAGTCCTTAGGATACAACCTCATGTCTGTCTCAATGCTTTGTGATATTGATATGGTTCTTGTCTTTGGCAAGTATCGTTTTCTTGTGATCATGGAAGCTGACAATTCCAAAGTCTTCGAAGGCTTTAGGAGAGGAGACTTGTACATTGTTGATTTCTCTACAGGACCACAACCGGCTGTATGCTTACTTGCAAAAGCTTCGTAGGCTGGCTATGGCATCGACGACTTGATCATGCCGGCATGAGGAATCTGCACTGCCGCATGAAGAAGAAGCATGTCATTGGCATTGAGAATGTCAAATTCCTCAAGGATCACTTATCGAGCTGTGAAGTCTGGAAAGATGACAAAGGCCAAGCATCCAAATGAAGACTATCATGACTACCACTCGACCATTTGAATTGCTTTACATGGATCTCTTCGGTCCTAATCATTATTCTGCTGTTACAAATGATGCATCTCTTTATGGCTTTGTTATTGTTGATGATTATTCTCGTTACACATGGGTACACATGGTCACTTACAAACATGAGGTGCAGGAAGTCTTCAAACGATTTTCCTCGAGGGCTTCAACCAACTTTGGTGTGAAGATCAAGCACATCAGGAGTGACAATGGAACTGAGTTCAAGAATTCCGGTCTTGATGACTATCTTGATGAACTTGGTATTACTCATGAGTTATCTGCTCCCTATACTCCTCAACAGAATGGCATCGTGGAGCACAAGAACAGAACTCTTGTTGAGATGGCTTGCACTATGCTTGATGAATACAAGATGCCTCGTCGTTTTTGGAGTGAGACAATTGATACTGTGTGCCATATCATCAACAGAGTATATCTTCACAAATTTTTCAAGAAGACTGCCTATGAACTCCTCACTGACAAGAAACCCAATGTGAGTTACTTCAAAGTCTTCGGTGCTAAATGTTGGACTAGAGATCCTCATCACACATCTAAATTCGCACCGAAAGCACATGAGGGCTTCATGCTTGGTTACGGAAAGGACTCGCACACGTACAAAGTCTTCAACAACGTTCTTCACAAGGTTGTTGAAACTATAGATGTGCGGTTTGATGAAACTAATGGCTCACAAAGAGAGCACCTACCTTCTGTGATAGATGAACCAGCACCTGAGGATTCTATAAAATTCAAGGCTACTGAGGATGTCATTCCCACTGAAGAATCTGTTGAAGAATTCATTCCAGAACATGATGAACGTCGAGTGGCGACCAAGAAAATGGTCTTTGAGGAAAATGCTCCTGAAGAAAATGCAGATCAAATTCCTCGAAGACAACCCACTCATCCTCGTATTGCAAACGAAGTGCAAATCGAGAAGATCATCAATGACATTAAAGCACCAGGTCCTCTCACATGCTCAAAAGCTTCACATTTGTCTAACTTTTGTGGGCACTTTGCTTTTGTCTCTATCACAGAGCCCACGAAGATAGATGAAGCATTTCTGGAGCCTGAGTGGATTCAAGCTATGCAAGAAGAATTACATCAGTCTGAGCTCAACAACGTTTGGGAACTGGTCAAACGTCCACATCCTCGCAAGCACAACATTATTGGCACAAAGTGGATCTACCGCAACAAGCAAGATGAAAATGGCCTTGTGGTGAGGAATAAGGCACGGCTTGTAGCTCAAGGCTACACACAGGTTGAAGGAATTGACTTCGATGAAACTTTCGCACCTGTTGCTAGGCTTGAGGCTATTCGCATATTACTTGCTTATGCTAACCATCATGATATTATCTTACAACAAATGTATGTGAAAAGTGCATTCCTCAATGGTAAGCTTGAGGAAGAAGTATATGTTGCTCAACCCCCAGGTTTTGCAGATCCAAAGAATCCTGACAAAGTCTACAAGCTCAACAAGGCCCTGTATGGCCTCAAGCAAGCCCCTCGGGCGTGGTATGATACTTTGAAGAAATTCCTCATGAAGAAAGGCTTCAAACCCGGTTCACTCGACCCAACTCTTTTCACTAAGTCTTATGATGATGAATTGTTTGTGTGCCAAATATACGTTGATGATATCATTTTTGGCTGTACTGACCAACGATATAGTGATGAATTTGCCTATATGATGAGTGAAGAATATCAAATGTCTATGATGGGAGAATTGAAATTCTTTTTAGGTCTTCAAATTCGTCAACAGCGCAATGGGCTATTCATATCTCAGGAGAAATACCTCAAGGACGTATTGAGGAAATTTGGCATGCAAGATTGCAAAGGGGTCAAAATTCCAATGCCCACAAATGGCCATCTGTGCACTGATGAAAATGGTCAAGACTTCGATCAAAAGGTATACCGCTCCATGATTGGCTCTTTATTGTACCTATGTGCATCTAGGCCGGATATTATGCTTAGTGTTTGCATGTGTGCCCGATTTCAAGCTACACCAAAGGAATCACACCATAAGGCTGTGAAGCATATTCTTCGATACTTAGCTCACACACCAACACTTGGATTATGGTATCCCAAGGGCTCTTCTTTTGATCTCATGGGATATTTAGACTCTGACTATGCTGGCGATCGCGTGGACCGCAAGTCAACATCAGGCACATGCATTTCCTCAGACGATCCTTGGTCTGTTGGTCCTCGAAGAAACAAAACTGTGTATCGCTCTCCACTGTAGAAGCTGAGTACATTGCTACTGGATCGTGCTGTGCTCAACTATTATGGATGAAGCAAACACTCAAGGACTATGGCGTCAACGTGAAGAATGTGCATCTCTACTGTGACAATGAGAGTGCTATCAAGATTGCTCATAACCCAGTTCAGCACTCGAAGACCAAGCACATCCAGATTCATCATCATTTTCTTCGTGATCATGTGTTGAAGGGCGACATCTCCATCGACCATGTTAGCACTGAAGATTAACTGGCCGATATCTTCACTAAGCCCTTGGATGAGAAGAGATTTAGCAAGTTGCGGTGTGAGCTAAATATCCTAGAATCTTCAAATGTTCTCTGAAATGGACACACATCCTAACACTTATGCTGACTTGATGACTTAGATGCGCAACACACGAAGTAATGTTTTTCTTCAATCAATGAAGACTAACCCTCTAAGTGTGAAGAAATTAATGAAGAAATTGATTCTCAGAGCCCTGCGACAATTGTACTCGGTGTCTGAAATCAGCTTTCTTATACGGTGGGTTACGCCACCACCCAAAGTTTGAAATCTTCAATTTGAGTTTTTCTTTGTTTTTGAAATTCCTCAGTTTTTCAAATTCTTCAACTTTGCATTGTCTTCACTCTTTCCGGTGTTGTTCTTCATTGGAATATCTATATATGAGTCTTTATGTCCTCTACAACATTCACTTATTGCTAATTCTTCAAGTTGATTTCATCTGCTAAGTGAATGTGATCGGACCCTTCCCCCCTATGCTAAACTCAACCCAGTCTATTCACAAATTCTTCATATGTGTTCTAATTGAAACTTGTTCAAAATCTTCACTGTGTCCTTGACAGCTGAAGAAATTACAAACGGAACTTTTAAACTTATCTTATCTAAATTTTCGGCTTTGCCGCTCAAACCGTTCCACTTCTCATGACAATACTTATCTATTCACCCACGATCCTACACGATCGCCACCTCTCAGTATGTGGGTGACACATGTCACGCAAATGAGAAGGGCCAGGGGCACGTTCATCCGATTTCCTCGGGCGAACAGTTTTTCACTCCCTCTATAAATACCCCTGCCTCTTCCTCACTTCACTTTCACCTCGCTCGCTCTCACTCCCGCTTGAGCTTCCCAAAACCCTAGCGCCGCCGCTACTTCATCGTTGCCGGTGAGGAAGAGCTTCACTGCCTCGACCTCGTCGCCGTCGTACTCGCGCCCGTTGCAGATTTCTTCACTCCGCCGTCGCCGTAGACATCTTCCTCTGCCAAGTTAAAGCGTGGAAGATCTGACTTGACGAACTTCACATCTACATCTCCCAGTTCGTTGAGTTCTTCACTTTGGGTAATTAAAAGTTATTTTTACTGCCCTCTTTGATTCTCATGTTTTCTTGAAAATCTTCAAAGGTGTTTATTCTTCAAATCTTCACACACATGAACACCTCACATGTCATCGGCTCTTGATTCGTTTCTCTAAGCAATGTTTTTCTTCAAGATTCCTCAATTGTGTGGATTTTCAATCTATACAACTCTGGAACCTAAGACAAAGAACGCTTAGTGAAATTCCTCAAGACTCATCTGGTCAAATTCCTCAAACCTATTCATTTTTTAAAAACCTTTTGAGAACGCATACACTAGTGCAGAACCGGGTAATAGCACCGATTCGTAAGGCCCTTTAGTGCCGGTTCCATAACCGACACTAAGTTGTTGTCACTAAAGGCCCCCCCCCTTTAGTACCGGTTCAGCACGAACCGGTGCTAAAGGGCAACCACGTGGCACGAGCCAGCTCCGGGGGCCTGGAGCCCTTTAGTACCGGTTGGTAAGACCAACCGGTACTATAAGGTTTGGGGGGTTTTTAGTTTTATGATTTCTTTTTCATTTAATTTTGTGTTTCCATTTTAATTCTTTTCCGTTTGCTGGTATTTTACGATAGTACACATTGTACACGTTATGCATATATATATATATATATATATATAATTTCTAGTAGAACCAATCATGCATATATATATCTCATCAATGTCTCACAAACCACCATATTAATTAATTCACACATACACACATGTATAGCTATATACAATTTCTCCTACATATGCATGTTGCCTTGAGCCGAGTGGCATTAGCCTAATTGGTGCCTTGAACACAATGACAATTGGAAGTGGTTTTCATGGGGCGTGGCGGTAATAGTATTCTCCTTGGTTTATGACCTGGTCGAGCAAAAATCCCGCTATTTCCTCTTGAAGTGCTTCTACGCCTCCGTTTCTAGGAGCTTCTCCGCACCTCTTTGAATTGTTAAGAAGGAGATCAATATGCATGTGTATTAGTTGTGTGACTAGATATCGATAATGGTGTAAAAATTGTGAATAGTGTTACGACAAGCGTACCCATTCTGTCTTTGAGATCTGCTCCTTTCGGACGCCATCATGCGAATGTTCTCGCAAACGCAGAATGCACAGATCAGTCCCTACTTTGCTTGAGGGCCTTTACGAGAATGGAATTTGATTAGATAATAATTAATCAAGCATGATAATTAAAGAGATGGCAGCTAGCTAGCTAGCTAGTACTATAATTACTTACCTTGGGTGAAACCATTTAAGCTTTTTTTCCATTACGCCTTAGTGACGCCGATGAACCTTGCCCAAGCCCTGCCTTGCCGACAAAGAAAATGAATAAAGGGGTTATTAAATAGTTCATATCATGAAATGACAAACTAAATAGGCGAGATATATAGTTAATAATGATTGAAATTACCTGTTGACTATCCCAAACAAGATGTTATAGTCAGTTTTTTCTTTGAGTAGTGAGTCCAGTACTTCAACTGTTCCGGCATCAACTTTAATGATACACAAGACCCAGTGAAATATGCATGCACACACGTTTGCATGTCTTAATTAAGCGGGCATATGTAAGCAAAAACATGTAGCTAGCTAGTAGGCAAAAATAGAGAATTTGTAGTACAAGACAGTGTGACTCACTGGAAGTTGTAAGGAAGTAGTATATCTTCATTGTATTTGAGGCGCTTCAAGAACTCTAGCATGTTGTCCTCTCGTTCTTTTCTTGTCGTGGATTTATTAGCCATGTGTATTCATTAACGGTGTTTGGGTCAATGAACCCAATGCCAAAACGTCCACCTTTTCTCATTTCATACATCTTCATCCCGCATAATACCACGAGAAAAGAATATAGTGAGGATAATTACGGTAATGATTGATCAAAAGGATCACTACAGCTAGCTTGAGACTTAAATTACGAAAGAAATCACTTACAGACAATAGCAACTGACGATAGATTTGTCGAGTGCGTCTTGATTGTATAACTGAAACAGTTCAGAATACTAAACGAACACAGCTTTCTCATGGAACTAATGCTCCTCCTTGACATTCACCATGAGGGACAATCGATCTGAAATCTTGGTAATGTTCATGTACAATTGATGCAATTCATACATTCTTGTTGGGAGATTCTTGACCTTGTCTGGCTTGACCAAAGGTTGGCCCCGGACATATTTCCGTTTTATTTCATCCTCTCTAAGCAAAGGCATGGGCTCGATCTCGAGGAGTTGTCCAACAGTGATGTCGAGAACTTCAGCCTGCATTATATGCTCCTCCGTTATTACCACATTGCCCACCTCGGGAACGCGTGCAATCGTTTGCCCACAATAATATTGGGCGCGTCAGATTGTCATGTGTTGTTGGCACAACAAGCGAGGATCGATTGTGCCGCTTTGTTCTCCCAAATGGGGAATGGTTTTCCGCATTTTTGACAGCTGCTTCTTGTTTGCTCGATCCCGATGTAGGCGTGCTCGCCTCCTTTGTAGGCGTGCTCGATTTAACTTCCCGATGTGGCGCTCATAGTCTGTGTCAACAGGCTTGGGAGCTGGTGGTTGAGCCATCTGAATGAAGTGGTCAATCGTTTCTCGTGCACTTTCTCCCTTGGCGGCGGTGGCGGTTTCGATGCAAAATGGGCTTCCACCGGCCTTCGATATGGCTGCGATTTCCTCCTCGGACTGTCATAAGCCCTCTGCGGAAGAGGCGTGAGGCTTGGACCATATTTATATCGCTTGCCTCCGCTTTGTACTTCTGTACTACCTCGACCACGCACCTCGCACCATAGCTGCGGGTGTCTCTTCTGCGATTCTTGAGGTGGCGGAGGCGGCCGACGGGCTGAGTTGGACGAGGAGGAGTGGCTGAGGTTGTGCGGACTTGGAGGAGGAGGGCGTCTAACGCTGTGGTGGACTTGGAGGAGGAGGAGGCACGACACTTTGCGGACTTGGAGGAGGTGGCCCGACACTTTGCGGACTTGGTGGACTTGCGGGAGCGGAGTCTGCTGACTCGGTGGCGGACTTCGATGAGGAGTCGGTGACGCGGTGTCGGTGGCCTTGAAGATGATGCAATCCTTTTTCCATAGGATGATCGATGTTTGGCCTCTCCGAGAAAGCTCGCCGTCACCTCCAGGAATGTCAAGCTGTAGCTCCGAATATGGTGGGTCCACCACCTCATCAACCAAGACACGAGCATAGCCCGCTGGAATCGGGTTGCAATGGAAGGTTGCCTCGGGGGGATTTGTAAAAGCAACGCTGTCCGCCACCTTCATGGATATGTTCTTCATTTTGACGTGTAGCTCGCAGTAAGTGTTCTCCGTGATGTCATCCACAGGGTATCTACCCAGCATTGCGTCGTCGGGGCGGAACCCACGCCGCTTCTCGGCATGGATGGGCGGTGCTATCCAATGCTGGATCATCCGCTAGCTGCAGCATTCTTTGAGACCCCTTTGCCGGGTAAGTGAGTCAATCTGCTCTCTTTGCCGCTGGAATTTGACCGCCAATTCCGCTTGACTTGCTTCTAGGCCTTGAAGGCGTTCATAGTCCCGCTTCCTCTGCTCCTCCTCCATCTTCCTCTTCTTCTCCTCCGCAATCTTCTTTCTCGCACGGGTTACGTAGTCGGTGTTCCATTCGAAAACCCCTCATACCACGGAATAGCGCCCTTGCCTCGTGTTCTTCCGGGTGTTGAGGATTTCCAGGCACGCGTAAGCTCGTCGTTCTCTCTGTTGGGCTGGAACACCCCCGATCGTGCCTCTTCTATTGTAACAAGTATCGCATCGTCGGCTCCCTTCAGACTTGCCCTCGTCGAAACATTGCCTGTCTCCGGGTCCAACTCCCCCCCCATGCGCATAGAACCAAGTCCTGACCCTGGGGGGCCAGCTCTTAGTAACCGGAGTGACACCTGCATCCTCCATATCTTTCTCAGACTTATCCTACTTAAGCATTGCCACCGCATAGCCACCTGGCCCCAGCTTATGGAACTTATCCTTTTTTCGGCATTCTTCTTGTTTATTCTCGACCGTTCCTTAGCTAATTCCGAATCCTTGAATTTCACGAAATCGTCCCAATGAGCACGTTGGTTCTCTAGTGTTCCCTCGAATACTGGAGTCTTCCTTCCTCCCTTGACATACTTGTTCCATTCACGATTCTTGTGGTTCTTATATGCAACCGCCATCTTCCTAAGAGCAGCGTCCTTGACTTTCTGGACATCTGCTTCTGAAATGATCTGGTAGGGTGAAATGTTCCATGAGAGTATCCCAAAGGAGATCTTTTTGATTCTTGTAGACAAAAGTAACATCTGGACGTGGCTTTGCTGGCTCTCTCCATTCTTGAAGTTTTATCGGGAGTTGGTCCTTCACAAGAACTCCGCACTGACGAACGAACTTGTCCGCAATCTTCTTAGGCGCTAATGATTCGCCAGTAGGGCTGCATGCCTCGATATTGTACTTTACGCCCTGCTTCAACTTTTTGTTCGTGCCTCGTTTCGTCCTTTTGCCTGAAGATTTGCTCGATCCGGATGGCTGAAAGAACAAAGATCGATTCGTTAATATATCTTCAAGTCATTTAAAACATGTGATGATCACCAGATGCCTGCTTATACAAATATATATACCTCGCCGATCTTTGTTGTTTCAGGATCAACATGTTCTTCGTCATCGTCATAATCGTAGTTCATGACTTCATCAATTCGGTCGTCGCGATCAAATGTCATATCACCCTCTCCGGTGTTGTTTAGAAATTCGGAGCCGTCATAATCTTCTTCATTCTGATCATCATCTGGCCCGCGTATCATATCGAACATGGTCTGTTCTCCCTCTCTGTCGGTACTGTCTGCCATAGCTTTTATTTAACTAACCCAAAAGAAATATATAACAATTTAGTATTCAAATTACATCGTCTCGAATAATAGATATAATCTTGAATACATCGTCTAGAATAATAGATATAATCTCGAATACATCATCTCAAATAATATATAATATTGAATAGTACATCATCGGCTAGGTAGCTAATAAAGATCGAATACTACGGAAGAATCTAGGACACTCGCGGTTCTGCAAGCGCGCAGCGGTGGACACCCAAAGAGAAGGAACCCTCACAGATCATAGCTGAAGTGAGATCCCAAGAAACTGCCGGTATTGGAGAACCTGCCGCCTCTAACGCAACCATGTAGTGATGGGCGTGCTCGTCCTCCTCCTCGACACGGCGACGTACCACCTCCGCGGGCCGGGTCCTCCAAGACCAAATCGCCCACGCGAACGCCACCAAACGAGATCGGGGTCGACGACGGGACCGGGGCGGGTTCCTCATCAAGCGGCGCCCTCCAGCAGCACCTCCAGTGCCCAGCCAGTGGAGCCAGTCCGGACATGGGTCGGTGGGCGTCGTCATGACGGGTCGACGGCGAGGATGCGGGCGGGCATCGTCGAGAACAAATACTAGCTATATGCCCAAAAAAGTAACACTTTTTTAATTTTTGATAACTAAAATTTCTAACATTTCTATATAACACTAATTATGCTATCATTGCATATGTCAAAAATCTATATACTATTTCATACTAATTAAGCATCTAACACTAAAAACAGAAAACACAACTTCTATACATCCATTAAAAAACTGAAAAACAACATTATATAAAATAATTCCATACTAATTAAACACTAATTATATCCATCTAACATGCATTCATACATATATAATAGTGAAAAAATAATAATCTAAATAATCTAAACTAATTAAACATACAAAATAATCTAAACTAATTCATACATATGTACGTGTGTATGTGTGTGTTCATCATGCATGCTTGTGTGTGTGTATGGGCTCGGGGAGGGGCGGCGCCCATGGTGGCCGCCGGGGGCGAGGGAGAGGGGTTAGAGGGGGAGAGCTCACAGCGGGCGACAGCGACGGCGAGGCAACGGCATGGGCGGCGGCGGCGGGACGGCGCGACGGGGCAGGGACAGCAGACGGGACGGGCCAGGCGGCGACGAGACGAGGGCGGCGAGGGGCGAAGGTGGCGGCGACGGGACGGGCGGCAACGGAGACGATTGAGGGTGGCGGCAGCGGCGACGGAGACGGAAACAGAAGGAACAAGCAGAGAGGAAAACGAAATTTTCATCGTGTTGTATATATAGAGGGACCTTTAGTACGGTTGGAGCCACCAACCGGTACTAAAACTGTTTAACCAGAGCCAAGCGGCGGAACCACACCCTTTAGTACCGGTCGTGGCACCAACCGGTACTAAAGGCCCCATTTAGTACCGGTTTGTGCCACGACCGGTACTAAAGAAATCTTATTTGCTCTGGTCTTGATGCGGCAAGTTTAGTCCCACTCGCCGAGCGAAGGCGGCCAGACTGGTTTATAAACCCACCCAGGCCGCCTTTCAACTCCTCTATATAGCAAGCTTGGGCCTAACTAGGGCGCTGCCTCGTGAGCGTCTTGGCCCTTCAGGCCTGCATTTGCACACCCTAGGTCTGGCAGCCCACCGGCGCCCCAACATTTTTTTTATAATTTTTTCTTTTCTCGCATTATTTTTTTTGCTTTATTTATTTTTGTGTTGTTTTTTGTGTATTTGGAGTTTCTTTGTGAATATTTTTGCTTTAGGTACAAAAATTACAAACTTTCTGTTAGTGCTCGTAGTTTTCAAAATTGAATAGTTTAAATTTTGAATTATTTGAAATTAGTGTGAATCACTAGTTTGTGAATAAATTAACTTTGAAAAAAGTTTTTCAGTGATTCTTTTTCTTATGTTTAATATTAGTGTGTTTTATCATTATATTCAATTTAGTAATGCTTAGATTATTTAAAAATGAAATGCCTTTGTAATAGTTCAGTTTTAAATGGAAACCCCGATACTTGAAAGAGATTGTCCATTTTGTACACGGTGCATCCAGCTTTTGTCGTAACCCTCTCTACTTTCTTGCACATGCTATTTGTATGAAATTATGATACCATGCCAACTTTCAACCTTTTCTGAGTTCATTTGAAATGCTTTTCAAGTTCAGGGTCATTTAGGTGGAAAAAATCAGTAAATGCATGAAAAGAATTTGTTTGCACATAAAATTTCTTCACGTTTCAAATGCCAAAACACATAACTACCCTAACTATTACAGACATTCCCTCCTGGGTATGAAACACAGAAGAAAGTGATGATAGTGAAGCCGATCACATCCCAGATCTTTGGGTGTGAAACTTTTTCTTAGCGTGTGTCCCTTTGCGCCGTAACCATGGAAAATCTTCATCATTTAACGGGATGCTCAGGTCAATATTCACTGTGAATGGAGCAATTTCATCAAACTTTTCATAATCTTCTCGACTTGTCTATCTTGTAATCCACTCCCATGATGTTTCTCTTCCCGAAAGAACTATGTGCCGCTTTGGCTCATCGTGACGATGCATTAAGCTTCCTTATCTTTTCTTTTCTTGGCTTGGTAGACATGTCCTTCACATAGAAAACCTGTGCCACATCATTGGCTAGGACGAATGGTTAAATCATGATACATAAGATTGTTGAGATCCACTGTTGTCATTCCGTACTGCGGGTCTTTCGTTACCCCGCCTCGTGTCATATTGACCCATTTGCACCGAAACAAAGGGACCTTTAAACCACGTCGATAGTCAAGTTCCCATATGTCCTGTATATAACCATAATATGTTTCCTTTCCCATCTTGGTTTCTGCATCAAAGTGGACAGCACTGTTTTGGTTGGTGCTCTTCTTATCTTGGGCGATTGTGTAAAATGTATTACCATTTATCTCGTACGCTTTGAAAGTCATTATATTTGAAGATGGTAACTGGGATAGCAAGTACATGTCATCTTCAATAGAGGTGTAATGCATGGTATGTGTCTGCAACCAGCTGGCGAAACTCCTGGTTTGTTCACATGTAATCCAGTCATCAGACCGCTCCGTGTGTTTGGGCGTAGCAAATTCTTGTGTTCATCCATATCGGAGCCACCAAGGTGAAATTCAGAGAAGCGTGTAGTGTGCTTTAGTGAGAGAATGTCCGTCCATACATATTATTTGTTCCCCTCTAGCGTGCCTTTTCCATCGATGCGCCCTTATGCCGTGATTCAGAACACCAGGTTGGCTTAAGGTCAGAATAAAGTCAATACAAAACTCAATGACCTCCTCATTTTGATGGCCCTTGGAGATGCTTCCTTCTGGCCTAGCACGGTTATGAACATATTTCTTTAAGACTCCCATGAACCTCTCAAAGGGGAACATATTGTGTAGAAATACAAGACCCAAAACGTTAATCTCTTCGCATAGGTGAACTAGGACGTGCGTCATGATGTTGAAGAAGGATGGTGGGAACACCAACTCAAAACTGACAAGACATTGCACCAAATCATTCTCAGAACCTTGGTATGATTTCTGGATCGATTACCTTCGAGAGATTGCATTGAGAAATGCACATAGCTTCACAATGGCTAATCGAGCGTTTTCGGTAAAGCCCCTCAATGCAACCGGAAGCGCTTGCGTCATAATCACGTGGCGATCATGAGACTTTAGGTTCGGAACTTTTTCTCGCCATGTTTATTATTCCCTTTATATTCGACGAAGCCGACGGTACCTTAATATCGAAAGGGCATTCAAAGAAGATTTCCTTCTCTTCTTTGGTAAGGCGTAGCTTGCATGACCCTCGATGTATGCCGTCTTCTCTGCATACGTTGCTGGTCCTCCGTGCCTCGGTGTATCTTTTGTCTTCCCATACACGCCCAAGAAGCCAAGCAGGTCACGCAAAGATTCTTCGTCACGTGCATCACGTCGATTGCGGGCGGACCTCTAGGTGTTTCCAATATGGCAGGTCCCAAAATATAGATTTCTTCTTCCACATGGGTGCGTGTCAAAGATCCTTCGAACAGGTTGTCCGCCAGACCCTTTCCAAATATCACCTTCAAATCCTTGACCATATCATGTACATCAAGACCAATGACGGTGGCGAGCCTTCATCCGTGATCCGCCTCACCTTTGAAATGCTTGCCTTTCTTTCTTCGGGATGCCTGCTCGGAAGAAATCAACGATGTCCTGTACACATTCGTCTTACAACTATTCAAATATATACTATCGGTATCATCCAAGCAGTGCGTGCATCCGCGGTATCCCTTGTTTGTCCGTCACCGAAGGTTCTTGAGAGCAGGCCAATCATTGATGGTCACGAACAGCAACGCCTTTAGGTTAAATTCTTCCCCATGTGCTCATCCCACGCACGTACACTGCTCCATTCCACGCTTGTAAGAGTTCTTCAACTAATGGCCTTAGGTACACATCAATGTCGTTGCCGAAGTTGCTTAGGGCCTTGGATGAGCACCGACATCATAATGAACTTCCGCTTCATGCACAACCAAGGAGGAAGGTTATACAAACATAGAGTCACGGGCCAGGTGCTATGGTTGTCGCTCTGCTCCCCAAAAGGATTAATGCCATCTGCGCTTAGACCAAACCATACGCTCCTTGCGTCATCTCGCAAACTCCTTCCGTACTTTCTTTCGATTTTTCTCCACTGCGACCCGTCAATGGGTACTCTCAACTTTCTGTCTTTCTCACGGTCTTCTCTGTGCCATCGCATCGCCTTGACATGCTCTTTGTTTTGGAACAAACGTTTCAACCGTGGTATTATAGGAGAATACCACATCACCATGGCAGGAATCTTCTTCCTGGGGCGCTCGCCCTCGACATCACCATGCTCATCGCGGCCGATCTTATAGCGCAATGCACCACATACCGGGCAAGCGTTCAAATTCTCGTACTCACTGCGGTAGAGGATGCAATCATTAGGGCATGCATGTATCTTCTGCACCTCTAACCCTAGAGGGCAGACAGCCTTCTTTGCTTCATACGTACTCTCAGGCAATTCGTTGTCATTTGGAAGCATATCCTTTATCATTACCAGCAACTTTCCAAATCCCTTGTCAGATACACCATTCTCTGCCTTCCATTGCAGCAATTCTAGTGTGGTGCCCAGCTTTTTCTTGTCACCTCGCAATTGGTACAACAATTTTTGTGATCCTCTAACATGCGCCGCAACTTCTTCTCCAAATCACTTGCGCAGTTTCTCTTTGCATCGGCAATGGCCCGACCTAGATCATCAACGGGCTCATCTGATGCCTCTTCTTCAGCTTCTTCCCGCATTGCCGGCTCAGCTTCTTTCCGCATTACCGGCTCAGATTCTTCCCCCATTGTTGTATCATCGTATTCAGGGAACCCATGGCTAGGATAGCTGTCGTCGTCCTCTTCTTCTTCATTGTCTTCCATCATAACCCCTCTTTCTCCGTGCTTGGTCCAAACATTATAGTGGGGCATGAAACCGGACTCAAGCAGTGGACGTGAATGGTTCTTGGCGTGAGTAATTGTGACCATTCTTACAGCCAAGACATGGACAAGGCATAAAACCATCCGCCCGCTTGTTTGCCTCGGCCATAGCGTAAAAGTATGCACACCCTCAACAAACTGGGGAGAGCATCGGTCATCGTACATCCATTGCGGCTCATCTTCATTACACAACACCGAATATACCAAATTAATACAAGTTCATACATAAAGTTCATACAACACTTAAATGCAACAAACAAATAACTCTCTAGCTAAAGCATTTAAATGCAACAACAAATGCGATCAAGATCGCAACTAAGGTAACAATTGATCTAACAAAGATAATGATACCAAGCCTCACTATCGATGGCATATTTTCTAATCTTTCTAATCTTCAAGCGCATTTTCTCCATCTTGATCTTGTGATCATCGACGACATCGGCAACATGCAACTCCAATTCCACCTTCTCTCCCTCAATTCTTTTCAATTTTTCTTTCAAGTACTCGTTTTCTCTTTCAACTAAATTTAACCTCTCGACAATAGGGTCGGTTGGAATTTCCGGTTCACATACCTCCTAGATAAAAATATCTATGTCAACTTGATGGGCATAATTTGTCATAAACACGAAATGCAACAAATAGTTTTAAAAGATAATATACCACATCCGAATCATAACAAGGACGAGGGCCGATGGGGACGGATATCAAAACCATGGCACTATGTATAACAAACAACGTACGGGTAAGATAATTATTATACAAGTAACTATATATCCAAATCACACAAACATCAATTTTTTATATAAAATTTCATGAACAAGAGGCTCACCACAAGGTGGTGCCGGCGACGGGACGGTGCGGGCGATCGACGGTGGTTACGACGGAGATTTAGAATGCACTAAGTAAACCACACCTACATATGCAAACTAAGTGTTATTTTTGACCTCAAATTGCATATAAATCAAATACTAGCACATATATATATTTCCTCCCAAATTACTAAACTCACAAATTAATAACTATATAAAGCATTGCAAGAGCTAATCTAGCAATGAGAGATGAAAGGACAAAGTTGCTAACCTTTGTGATCATTTGAATGGATGGGGGCCTTCAAATCTTAACAAATTTTGGGCAAAATGTGTGATGAGCTCGAGAGGAAGAGGGGAAGAACAGAGAGGAGAGGGGAAAGGGGAAGAACAGAGCGAGCTCGGGTGGACGAAGGGTTTATGTAGGACGACCTTTAGTACCGGTTCGTGCCAAGAACCGGTACTAAAGGTGCTGGAGGGGGCCCAGACTGACAACATCCTGCCACCACTCTCATTACTACCGGTTCGTGGCACGAACCGGTGCTAAAGGTTAGCCACGAACCGGTACTAATGAGAGCGGCCCGGCTAGCTGTTGGAACAGGCACTAATGTATACATTTGTGCCGACTCTAATACAAACCGGCACTAATGTGCTTCACGTTTGACCCTTTTTCTACTAGTGATATGACCTCTCCAAATTCCTCGCAACTATACTCTATTCACAGGTACAAATGTCCGCTGCTGAATCACTAGGTTCTCATCAACTTAACTCATTTGCAGCGTTCCTCGAAGAAAAGTTGCACACCTCTTCAGAAAGTTCAGTTGTTCATATTCCTTAGCTGAAGAAAATGGATGATAAGAAGCCACAGAAGGGAGGAAAGAGGCCTGAGGTCAATACTGCGTTTGAAATCCCTAAGGACATTTATGCTGGATACTGCACTCCTGATGAGGCCAAGTTTGGCAAGGAGGACAAGAATCAGCACAAGGTGCGCATACAACGGATAGAGAGGAGATGGGCACGAGAATGGAGGGAGTACATGTATGTTACTCCCAAGTATATGAAGAAATTCGCGCTCAACCCTCCATGCTCAAGACCTCCATTGGCACCAGGCCAAGGCAGATCCCACCAGCCTCAAGCGCGGTGAGGACTATGCTGATGAATGGGCAAAGCGCCAGGCCAAACTGGCCAAGCAAGCAAAGGAAGCAGTGAAGAAATTCAACGCAGACTCTGCTGCTGCTGCTGCCTCTGCTGAGGCCTCTGCTAGTCAACCAAAGAAGGCAATGCATAAGAAGCCTGCGCATAAGTCAAGTGCTTCTCCTTCAATGCCCTCATGGCCAAGCTCTTCTGCAATGCCCTCAAGGCCAGATTCTTCAAGGCCCTCACGGCAAATTCCTCATACTGCTCCTTCAAAGTCCTCAGCTCCTCCGTCAAAGTCTTCAGCTGCTCCGACCAAATCCTCAGCACCTGTGCATCTTGCCACGTGCCAAAGGACCCAAGGCATCTCAATTGCCTCAAGAGCATCTGCAAGTTCCTCAGCTGTACCAAAATCCTCAGCTGGCCCCTCTCTGCTGAAGAAAAAGGCCATCACTTTGGAGGCCTTCACCAAGTCCTCACAAGAAGCGGTGTCGCCTTCCAAGTGCCCTCCGATGATGATGAGGCTGATGATGAAGAACTTGCCGAAATCATCGAGAGCGAGCAAGCCAGGGCCGCTAGAGCCAAAGGCAGTAATGTGCCACTGATGTTGGATCCAAAGTTGATCCTCGGTTACATTGACCTATGGCACAAGGACCCCAACACACCTTTGCCGGAGATGAACCTCACTCCTGGTCAGAGTCATGTTTTGACTGCCTTCATTGAGGAAGAAAAGTGGAAATTTGAACAAGGCAGAAGTTTGAAAAAAGCACAGTAAAAGAAACAGTGCTACCTCAAGGACAATGTCCTCACTCTCACCCCTGATCAGCTCATTACTTTGCAAGCTGAAATCAAGCAATTGAGTGATGAATTCGATCACTACTATGCTGATTGGAAGGGCGCCAAGGTGCGATTTGTCAATCTGACGAAGAAATTCACTTCAAGTGTTGCTCCTCCTGTGCACATTGAAGTTACTCAAGCTGACGCATCTCATCAGCCTACTGAAGAACATGCCAGCACCGCTGATGACAATCAGGCTGTTGAAGAAACTGAGAGTGCCAGGGCTAATGACTCCATTCCAGCCGCTGAAGATATTGCCAGGGCATCCACTAGTGGTGCGCCTAAAGAAAGTGAACAAGTTAGGGCAACTGCATCAGTTGCGCCTAAGGAAAATGAACCAAAGTCCTCTGCACCTCCTGCGCCTACACCAACTCCGATCCTTCCATCTGCATCAGATGCGAAGAAGACCAAGGCTGCAGAGCGTGTAGCTATGAAGAAAAGGAAGGCATCAACTTCATCAAATTCTTCAGCTCCGAAGAAGATGAAGCCACTGACTAGCTCAATTGACAATCCAATTGATGCCATTCCAGTCTCCTCCATGCCATCAAAGGACCTTGTTCCTTTTGGTGAAGATTATGTGATTCCCAATGAATCTGATGAAGAAACTCCTTCTATTGCTTCGACAGAGCAATTGGACGAAGAAATTGAAGTGGATGAAATCCCTTCAACCCCAGTCATTTCCTCACCTATGCCTCAGTTCACTGCTGAAGAGGCAGGTGTTGAAGAAATGGAAGATGAGGATGTGGACATTGGCTGTACCACTCATGTGCTCAATGATGAATTTTAGGACAATCAGCACCCCAACTCTCCAATTTTCACTCGACTCCAAGCAATTCCTCAGTCCCCTGCTGCTACTGAAGTGCAAATGGGATCTGAAGAACCTCATGCAACCCCAAGTGTTCATGAAGAAATTCTAGCCACTAGTGCTGAAGAAAATGTCAATGAGGAAATGAAGAACCAGGCTGAAGCTGCAGAAGAGCCTGAAATTCCTCAGCCTGAGAATCCTGAGATTGTGATTCCTGAGGTGGTGATGCAATTGACTAACACTCCTCAACCCAAGCCAAAGGATCCCTTCTCAAAGAAGCAAAAATTCAAGGCTCATGGTTTCTTCGGCGAGCACGTGTTCTTCACTGAATTCAACCCCTATGACAATGCTCGTCTTAGAAGGAAGCGTTTCTAGACTGCCAGCCAAGCAAACTTCTATTCCTCAGTGCTTTTCAACAAGGACAAAGTCTTTGATCATGAGCATATTCCTCATGTGGACATGGAATCAGTGCCATGCTTTTCTCAAGTCCTCAGCATGCTTCATGATGCAGGCTTGCTCAACTTCTGCTCTGACATCATCGATTGGAATTAAGAGCTTATTCTTCAGTTCTACGCAACTCTGCATATCACAGGTGATGCTGCTCACGTCAACTCGTGGGTGTTGGACTGGATGACTGAAAACACTCATTACAAGGCACCAGCCTTTGAATTGCTTCGTGCCTTGCCAATCAGTCCTCCGCCTGATGGTGCTCTTTGTCTGTATGATGAGCCTGAACTCACTACTCACTATATGCAAGTGCTCATGAAGCCGCTGAAGCCTGGTCAAGCCCCAAGAACCAAATTCCTCATGAAGGAATTGCTCTATGTGCCAAGAACCATCTACCGCATTTTGACGAAGACCATGAGACCTATCAAAGGCCATGACTCATCTGATGAAGAAATTATTGGGATGATGAAGAATATGCTTTTCAACATAATGCATGGCATCCCCATAAACTATCATGATTTCTTCATGAGGACTCTGGCGAATGTTGCACTTTCACCATTTGAGCTGAAGCCTTACGCGTCGTGGATCATGAGATTCCTCAGAACAAGGTCTTCACTCAACTACAAGGCTGATTTTCAGAATCACCTCAGCTACTTGCCCCCTATTGAAGTCCTCAAGAGGACAATTTCCTCATCTGATGAGAAGGGCAAGTCACCAGCCGTTATCGATGAAGGCATTCGTCCATTGGATGGTCGGCCATAAAGTCGCATCTTACTCCACCAATGATGACTCTGCCACTCATGATTCTGTTGCCAATGCTACCAAGTCAAGTCCTCAAGCTATTGCTCCTCGTGTGATGACTGACCGTGAGCTGCTTATAAGTCTTCACCAGAAGGTGGATCAAAACCACAAGCGGGTTAAGCGTCAGTTTGGCTCTATTCTCCACAACATGACTTCTACACATAATGCAGTGAAGAAAAACCATTACTACCTCCATGAAGTGTTTGATCGCACCTGGCTATTCTGTCACATCTATATGGTGAAGAAGATCTAAAGCAAATGGGCTTCAAGGAAGACTTTGACTGGTCTGCTCCTCCACCGAAGAAATACAAGAAGGTCAAGGTTCCTTCCTTGGTGGCCATCTCATATTCTTCATCACGCGTCACGGACGAGTATGAAGACTTGGACGACACTGCAGCAGGCCCTACAACGACTCAAGACCCTGACAACGCTGGCGCTCCTCCATCATCATGATATTCTTCAGGGGCGTTAGTCCTCAGTTTCAACCCTTTTGGTCATTCGATGACAAAGGGGGAGAAATTTGAGTTAGTCTTCAAGCGGGTCTATCCTATATGGGCATTTTTTTCCAAGTTACAACTCTCGTTCTTCTGATGACTTTGCTGGATCGAGTTGTAATCTTAAACTCTATGGTGGCCTGATACTTTTGCCGTGTTCTTTTGCATGCTTATTCCTCATTAATGTCAATGCACGCATACTGAATTACATCAGTCACCATATTTCATCATGCATTTCAAATTCTTCATATTATATATCAAATGCGTCTATGAATTACAAGATATAGGGGGAGATCTCCATGATTATACTCTTCAAGTGTGCATTGCTTCAAAAGCAAATTCCTCACTATGCACATCTTCAGGGGGAGTTCTTCTATATCTTGCAATCAAATTCCTCAATATCATTATTTACACTTCATATGTTTATCCCCATTGAAAACTTAACCTATATTGTCATCAATCACCAAAAAGGGGGAGATTGTAAGTGCATCTAGTGCCCCTTGGTGATTTTGGTGTATTGAAGACTTATAGGTTAAGGGACTAATGCGTTTGTGAGTGTAGATAGGTCTATAAGTCTATGAGGAGTTTGATATTTATAGAGAAAGTCGACCCCTAAAAATGAAGTTCTTCAACTGAAGACTTTGGATTTCTGAAGACTTTCTGAAGACTTTCTGAAGACTTTGAAAGTGGAGAAATTAGTGTGACCTTGAAGACTTGGTAATCATTCGAGGAACATGAAGCGTGAAGACTTTTGTTTTCATAGTTTCATTTTCTCTTTCTTGAGTCATAGGAAACACCGTACTGTTAAAGGGGGTCGAGGAAATACCAACGAAAAATTTCCATGTGATGCTCAACTCAAAATCCTACACCTACCAATCCTTGAGTGAAGCCATTGGAAATCTCATACAGATTCACCATATTCTTGATGTGAGAGACGAAGTTCTTCTGGTCTCTGAGGCATTTGTTCTGACTGAGGAGTTAGGAATTCGCCAGTGCGAATTGCCTACACAGTGAGGAACATGATAGCCCTGAGGAATTTGAGAGTCAAAATTCCGACCGTTGTTGTGCTATGCGCCAGCTGTCCCAAAATATCTACCCACCTAACGCTCATATCAGGCAAGGGCATTTATGTCTTATCATGTCGGGCTGCTCCCTAGGCTATAAATAGCCGCCCCCTTCAACCACTAGCTGGTTGGCTGCTCCGAGAGAAATTGACACTTGTCATTTGAGAGCATCCCATCCTCCGAGGACTTTGAGCGAAAATCATCAAGTGAGGAAAACCCAAACCCAACACCTACAAACCCAAAGTGATTGAGCATCACTGAAGAGATTGATCCTGCATGGATCCGACGCTTGTTTCCTTTGAAGACTGTGCTTCTTCCAGACAGTTTGGCGTCAAGGTCTAGAGCATCCAAGAGGAATTGTGGATCACCGCGTGACCGAGTTTGTGAAGGTTCCGAAGTCACCTGAAGACTTACCACGAGTGATTGGGCAAGGTCTGTGTGACCTTAGCTCAAGGAGAATCTGGTGAGGATCGTGTGTCCGGATCGGTGTCCTCGAGTTTAAATGCTCGGCCGCTCCAACCAGATGTACAAGCGAGACAAAGAGTTTGAACTAGTCTACCAAATCATTATCTTCACCGAGCTTCTTGGTTCTATATCCTCAACTCTTTCATTTCCTCATATGCATTGTTGTGTGCTGTTCATATCTGTTTGAAGACTTTGATCAAGACTTTCTCAATTTCCTCGGCTCAATTTCTTGATCCGTCCGTCTTCTTTCTTGTGTTATCCTGTGTTTACGCTTTTCGTACTCTGTGCTTGTCTTCATTTCATCATGATGACTATGCTTATGTTCAGTTATGTTTACTTCTGAGTACTTATTTTGCTGCAAGTAGTTCTTCACTTAGGAATTTCCTCACCAGCAAATTCCTCAGTGAAGAATTCATAAAAATCGCCTATTCACCCCCCCCTCTAGTCGATATAATGCACTTTCAGTTATTCAATTAAATCAGAGAATAATGGTTGTTTTATTTATATGAGTAATATCTTTTATAGTCATGCACCCTTGCTGAGTGGTCTATTTTTGTTGAATCTCAATAGTGATGATACACATATTCATAATATTGAAGCCAAAAGATGCAAAGTTGATAATGATAGTGCAACTTATTTGTGGCACTGCCGTTTGGGTCATATCGGTATAAAGCACATGAAGAAACTCCATGCTGATGGACTTTTGGAATCACTTGATTATGAATCACATGGTGCTTGCGAACCATGCCTTATGGGCAAGATGACTAAAACTCCATTCTACGGAACAATGGAATGACCTACAGACTTATTGGAAATAATACATATTGACGTATGTGGTCCAATGAGTACTGAGGCTCATGGCGGGTATCGTTATTTTCTTATCTTCAGAGACGATTTGAGAAGATATGGTTATATCTACTTAATGAAGCATGAAAAGTTCAAAGAATTTCAGAATGAAGTGGAAAATCATTGTAACAAGAAGATAAAGTTTCTACGATCTGATCGTGGAGGAGAATATTTGAGTTACGAGTTTGGTCTTCATTTGAAACAACATGGGATAGTTTCACAACTAACGCCACCTGGAACACCACAGCGAAATGGTGTGTCTGAACATTGTAACCGTACTTTATTGGATATGGTGCGATCTATGATGTCTCTTACTGATTTACCGCTATCGTTTTGGGGTCATGCTTTAGAGACACTTTAAATAGGGCACCATCAAAATCCGTTGAGACGACACCTTATGAACTGTGGTTTGGCAAGAAACCAAAGTTGTCGTTTCTTAAAGTTTGGGGCTACGATGCTTATGTGAAAAAGCTTCAACCTGATAAGCTCGAACCCAAATCGGAGAAGTGCATCTTCATAGGATACCCAAAGGAAACTGTTGGGTACACCTTCTATCACAGATCCGAAGGCAAAATCTTTGTTGCTAAGAATGGATCCTTTCTAGAGAAGGAGTTTCTCTCGAAAGAAGTGAGTGGGAGGAAAGTAGAACTTGATGAGGTAATTGTACCTTCTCCCTTATTGGAAAGTAGTCCATCACATAAATCAGTTCGAGTGATTCCTACACCAATTAGTGAGGAAGTTAATGATGATGATCATGAAACTTTAGATCAAGTTACTACCGAACCTCGTAGGTCTTCTAGAGTAAGATCCGCACCAAAGTGGTACGGTAATCCTGTTCTGGAAGTCATGTTACTAGACCATGGTGAACCTACGAACTATGAGGAAGCGATGATGAGCCCAGATTCCGCGAAATGGCTTGAGGCCATGAAATCTGATATGGGATCCATGTATGAGAACAAAGTGTGGACTTTGGTGGACTTTCCCGATGATTGGCAAGCCATAGAAAATAAATGGATCTTTAAGAAGAAGACCGATGCAGACGGTAATGTTACTGTTTACAAAGATCGACTTGTTGCGAAAGGTTTTCGACAAGTTCAAGGAGTTGACTACGATGAGACTTTCTCACCTGTAGCAATGCTTAAGTCTGTCCGAATCATGTTAGCGATTGCCGCATTTTATGATTAGGAAATTTGGTAGATGGATGTCAAAACTGCATTCCTGAATGGATTTCTGGAAGAAGAGTTGTATATGATGCAACCAGAAGGTTTTGTCGATCCAAAGGGAGCTAACAAAGTGTGCAAGCTCCAGTGATCCATTTATGGACTGGTGCAAGCCTCTCAAAGTTGGAATAAACACTTTGATAGTGTGATCAAAGCATATGGTTTTATACAGACTTTTGGAGAAGCCTGTATTTACAAGAAAGTGAGTGGGAGCTCTATAGCATTTCTAATATTATATGTGGATGACATATTGTTGATTGGAAATGATATAGAATTTCTGGATAGCATAAAGGGATACCTGAATAAGAGTTTTTCCATGAAAGACCTCGGTGAAGCTGCTTACATATTGGGTATCAAAATCTATAGAGATAGATCAAGACGCTTAATTGGACTTTCACAAAGCACATACCCTGATAAAGTTTTGAAGAAGTTCAAAATGGATCAGTCAAAGAAAGGGTTCTTGCCTCTGTTACAAGGTGTGAAGTTGAGTCAGACTCAATGTCCGACCACTGCAGAAGATAGAGAGAAAATGAAGGTCATTCCCTATGCTTCAGCCATAGGTTCTATCATGTATGTAATGTTGTGTACCAGACCTGATGTTGTCCTTGCTATAAGCATAGCAGGGAGGTACCAAAGTAATCCCGAAGTGGAACACTGGACAATGGTCAAGAACATCCTGAAATACCTGAAAATTACTAAGGATATGTTTCTCGTTTATGGAGGTGAAAAAGAGCTTGTCGTAAATGGTTACCTCGATGCAAGCTTTAACACTGATCTGGATGACTCTAAGTCGCAAACCGGATACATATTTTTATTGAATGGAGGAGTTGTCAGTTGGTGCAGTTCCAAGCAGAGCGTCATGGCGGGATCTACGCGTGAAGCGGAGTACATTGCTGCTTCGGAAGCAGCAAATGAAGGAGTTTGGATGAAGGGGTTCATATCCGATCTAGGTGTCATACCTAGTGCATCAGGTCCAATGAAAATCTTTTGTGACAATACTGGTGCAATTGCCTTGGCAAAGGAATCCAGATTTCACAAGAGAACCAAGCACATCAAGAGACGCTTCAATTCCATCCGTCATCAAGTGTGAGAAGGGGACATAGAGATTTGCAAGATACATACGGATCTGAATGTTGCAGACCCATTGACTAAGCCTCTTCCACGAGCAAAACATGATCAGCACCAAAGCTCCATGGGTGTTAGAATCATTACTTTGTAATCTAGATTATTGACTCTAGTGCAAGTGGAGACTGAAGGAAATATGCCCTAGAGGCAATAATAAAGTTATTATTTATTTCCTTATTTTATGATAAATGTTTATTATTCATGCTAGAATTGTATTAACCGGAAACTTAGTACATGTGTGAATACATAGACAAAACATATTGTCCCTAGTATGCCTCTACTTGACTAGCTCGTTAATCAAAGATGGTTATGTTTCCTAACCATAGACATGTGTTGTCATTTGATGAACGGGATCACATCAGTAGGAGAATGATGTGATGGACATGACCCATCCGTTAGCTTAGCATTATGATTGTTACAGTTTCATTACTACTGCTCTCTTCATAACTTATACATGTTCCTCAGACTATGATATTATGCAACTCCCGAATACCGGAGGAACACTTTGTGTGCTACCAAACATCACAATGTAAATGGGTGATTATAAAGGTGCTCTACAGGTGTCTCCGAAGGTGTTAGTTGGGTTGGCATAGATCGAGATTAGGATTTGTCACTCCATGTTTCGGAGAGGTATCTCTGGGCCCTCTCAGTAATGCTCATCACTATAAGCCTTGCAAGCATTGTGACTAATGAGTTAGTTACGGGATGAAGTATTACGGAACGAGTAAAGTGACTTGCCGGTAACGAGATTGAACTAGGTATGATGATACCGACGGTCGAATCTCGAGCAAGTAACATAGCGATGACAAAGGGAACAACATATGTTGTTATGCGGTTTGACCGATAAAGATCTTCGTAGACTATGTAGGAGCCAATATGAGCATCCAGGTTCCACTATTGGTTATTGACCGGAGATGTGTCTCGACCATGTCTACATAGTTCTCAAACCCATCGGGTCCGCATGCTTAATGTTCGATGACGATTAGTATTAAGAGTTATGTGTTTCGATGACCAAAGTTTGTTCGGATTCCCGGATGAGATCACGGACATGACAAGGAGTCTCGAAATGGTTGAGACATAAAGATTGATATATTGGACGGCTATATCCGGACACCGGAAGTGGTCTAGAGAAGTTTCGAATAAAACCGGAGTGCCGGAGGGTTATCGGAACCCCTGAGGGAACTAATGGGCCTCGATGGGCCTTAGTGGAGAGAGAGAGGGGCGACCAAGGCAGGCCGCATGCCCCCTCCCCCTTTGTTCCGAATTGGACTAGGAGGGGGGCCTTTCCTTCTCCCTCTCCCTCTCCTTCCTTCCCCCTCTCTCCCTCTTGGTGGAAACCTACTAGGACTTGGAGTCCTAGTAGGATTCCCCTCTTGGGGGCGCGCCTAGTAGGGTCGGACGGCCTCCCCTTGCTCCTTTATATACGAGGGCAGGGGGCACCGTAGAACACACAAGTTGATCTTTTAACCGTGTGCGGTGCCCCCCTCCACAGTTACACACCTCGGTCATATCGTCGTAGTGCTTAGGCGAAGCCCTGCCCTGGTAACTTCATCATCACCGTCACCTCGCCGCCATGCTAACGAAACTCTCCCTCGGCCTCAACTGGATCAAGAGTACGAGGGACGTCATCGAGCTGAACGTGTGCTGAACGCGGAGGTGCCATACGTTCGGTGCTTGGATCGGTTGGATCGCGAAGACGTTCGACTACATCAACCGCGTTAACTAAACGCTTCCGCTTTCGGTCTATGAGGGTACGTGGAAACACTCTCCCCTCTCGTTGCTATGCATCACCTAGATAGATCTTGCGTGATCGTAGGAATTTTTTTGAAATTACCGCGTTCCCCAACACGTACGACACCTCCGAGTTCTGCACACGTTCAGTTCGATGACGTCCCTCGTACTCTTGATCCAGCAAAGGTGTCGAGGAAGTAGATGAGTTTGGTCAGCACGACGACCTGGTGATGGTGATGGTGACATGATTGGCGCAGGGCTTCGCCTAAGCACCGCGAGAATATGACCGGGGTGTAAACTGTGGAGGGGGCGCCGCACACGGCTAACAATTGATGTTGTGTATTGTAGGCGCCCCCTTCCCCATATATATATATATATATATATATATATATATATAGGTTGGAGGGAGGAGAGGCAGCCAAGGGGGCACCCCAAGTAGGAGGAATCCTACTTGGGGTCCTCTCCCAATTCGGCCAACCCCCTTTTCCTATTCCTAATCGGAGTAGGAAGGAAAGAGGGGGAAGGGGGAATCCTATTCCTTTTTTTTCCTTTCCTTCTTCCCCTTTATTTCTCCAATTTGGCCAGCCCATGTGGGCGCACCAGCCCCCTTTTTGGCTGGTGCGTTTCCCATCTTGGCCCATAAGGCCCATATCTTTTGCCGAGGGTGCCTGGAACCCCTTCCGGTGACCCGATAAGTACCCCGGTGCTTCCTGAAACACTTCTGGTGTTCGAATACCATCGTCCTATATATCAATATTTACCTCTCAACCATTTCAAGACTCCTCATCATGTCCGTGATATCATCCGGGACTCTGAACAACATTCGGTCACCAAATCACATAACTCATATATTACAATATCGTCATCGAACGTTAAGCGTGCGGACCCTACGGGTTCGAGAACTATGTAGACATGACCGAGACACCTCTCTGGTCAATAACCACTAGCGGAACCTGTATGCTCATATTGGCTTCCACATATTCTACGAAGATCTTTATCGGTCGAACCTTTATGACAACATACATTATTCCCTTTATCCATCGGTATGTTACTTACCCGAGATTCGATCATCGGTATCTTCATACCTAGTTCAATCCGGCAAGTCTCTTTACTCGTTCCATAATGCATCATCTTGCAACTAACTCATTAGCCACTTTGCTTGCAAGGCTTCTTATGATGTGCATTACCGAGAGGGCCCAGAGATACCTCTCCGATACTCGGAGTGACAAATCCTAACCTCGATCTATGCCAAGCCAACAAACACCTTCGGAGATACCTATAGAGCATCTTTATAATCACCCAGTTATGTTGTGATGCTTGATAGCACACAAGGTATTCCTTCGGTATCCGGGAGTTGCATATATAATCTCATAGTCGAAGGAATATTTATTTGACATGAAGAAAGCAATAGCAATAAAACTAAACGATCATAATGCTAAGCTAACAAATGAGTATTGTCCATCACATCATTCTCCTAATGATGTGATCCCGCTTATCAAATGACAACACATGTCTATGGTTAGGAAACTTAACCGTCATTGATCAACGAGCTAGTCTAGTAGAGGCTTACTAGGGACACAATATTTTTTCTATGTATCCACATATGTATCAAGTTTCCGGTTAATAAAATTCTAGCATGAATAATAAACATTGATCATGAAATAAGGAAATATAAAATAACAACTTTATTATTGCCTCTAGGGCATATTTCCTTCATTTTCCGTTTCCAAGTGCCTCTCGCGGAAGCAAAACCTTGCCTCTTGTGGAAGGAAAAGAAGAAAACACATTTTTTTTGTTCCTAGGATGCACGACCGTGCCTCTCATGAAAGCAAAACCGTGCCTCTCATGGAAGAAAAAAAAAATCTGTTTTTCTGTTTCCGTTTCTATCGCGGAAGCAGAACTGTGCCTCTCACGGAAGGAAAAAAGAAGAGAAAACACATTTTTTCCGTTTTCGAGAGGCACGGTTGTGCCTCTCGCAGAAGCAAAGAAAACATTTTTTTCAGTTTTCGAGAGGCACGACGGAAGCAAAAATTGTTGTTTTTCGCGTTTTTTTGAATTTTTGGTTGTAAAAAAGCTAAGGAAGACCGATGGAAACCTGAAAAGCAAAAAAAAAACAAAACAAAAAAAACCATCTAACAAGCCAAATACGCGTGAAAAAAAAAATTCGAAGGGAGCGCTTAAAGTGTGACACGTGGCGGTGGCTAAGAGCGCCCTCAAGTGACCCTTGGGGAGACTCCCGAAGAAGCGCTCCTCAATTAGTTTTTTCTTGAGACAAACTTCTAATCTTTAATCAAATCATCACAATGTTTACACAGACGAAAGTAAAACCATCCGGCTGCCCAAGCCACACATGTCGGCCAGCCGGTAGGGATAAAGCATGCTTCACGAGTTTGTGAACCTTGACATTCGAGCTCCTAGATTCATGACTAAGAATACATGAAATAAATGTACTCTTATGATCTACTACTTCATGAATGATTGCGCCATAAGAAGTCAGATTGTTGCTATAGACATCATCAATCACCACTTTGTAATCCGACCCCACCTTGATCCTCCGCTCATATAGATCATCTGATAGGGCCAGGCCTTCTCTCATTGCCAAACACTCGAGGACAGTTGGGTCTCCATTGTTGGGAAAGACAACTGCTGAAGCCCCAGGAACACGCCCTCGGCATCTCTAGCTATCGCCCCCACTGCACCATATCTTCCTCCTCTCCAAACGCTCAGTTTTACCATACCCGCAGGTGGTACAATCCAAAGTAGTTGTTGAGTCCCTCGTGGATTAACTTGCTATACTGACTTCTTCTCGATGGATTTCAGTTCGGATAAAAATAGGACTGGACAAAGCCATGAATGGAGAAAGGACTCTGATAAATTTGCTTGTGAATTTCCTTTCGACGAGCTCCCCACATCGCCCAAAGGGTAACGACGAAGGTAATGAAGTTATCATGCGATAAAGATTCATGCATGAAGAAAGTTTGTAGGTATAGAGCCGCTGTAGGTATAGAGTGTTGTGCCAATCTCCAAAGAAAGTTTTTCAGCTTTGATGGGACCTTGACCCCCAATAATTTTGTCCATCCCATGCTGTCCAAATCAGAGTGAGACGAACCCTCCTTCCCATCTAACCACGCCTCCCTGCTGAGTCTGACTCGTTGGATCCTCTTATATGCTGACGTGACAGTAAAGATTCCCCTTCTATCTTCACTCCATGCCAAAAGTCCTCCACTAGCCTAGTACAGATAGGAATAGCCAAGATCGTTTCTGCATCTATAGGGATAAAAACTTATCGCACCAGTTGCTTGTTCGAAGACGAGGTTGTGCTCCTCAATTAGTTGCTCTCCGGACCGGCTCTTCCATTCCATTTAGTAAACATGTCATGATGGGCCGTGATGTGACCGAACCGTTTATCGTTGGGCGGGCCGTGCAGGCCCACTTGGCCAGCTTCGCCCCGGACCACCTACAATCTGAACGCAGCCTAAACTCCCTTTTTGTTTTCCGAATGAACGCAACCTAAACTATACAGCCAAGCGGGCGGCCCGCAACGCAAGACGGCCCGGCTGTGCTAATCGTGTTCGGCAACACGGCCGCCATGGCACGTTTAATAAGCCGTCAGTCTTGCGTCTTACCACCTGCGCCGCTCCTTGGCCTGAACACGGCCGATTAGTAAACGGCCGCCCGATGGCCCGCTTAGCACGTTGGTTGCACATATTCACTGTTGGGCTGTTTTTAGGCCTATTGGGTTGTATTTTAGATATAAATATATAAAAAAAATCTGAAAATTATATAAACAATTAAACGGGCCGTGCCGTGCCGACCCGCGTGCCCAGGCTCTAGGCCCAGGCACGGCCCAAGGCGTGCCGCGTGCCGGGCACGGCCCGTTTAGCCCGTGCCGTGCCTGGCCCATAGCGGGCCGTGCCGGCGTGCTCGCTGGCTGGCCTGTTTGGCCCGGCCCGTTTGGCCAGCTATAGCCTAAACCCGAGTCCACCTACGGCTTCCCCTATCTCCCAATTCCCATCTCCCCCCACCAGATTTCAAATCCCGCACCCCGTCCGCCGCCCCTCGCCGCCATCCATGGACGCCGACGACATGGACGTCGACGAGATCGACTCCCCCGCTTCCGCCTCCGCCTCCGGCCCCCTCTCCGCCTTCCTCTCCGAGCTCGCCGCCCTCCACCGCCGCGCCTCTTCCTCCTCCACCTCCACCTCCCCGCCCTTGTCCCTCCCTTCCCTCACCCTCCTCTCCTCCCCGGCCACCGCCGCCTCCCTCTTCCCCCGCCTCGCGGCGGACGGCCTTCCCGCCTCCTCCCTCCTCTTGCCCCTCACCTCCTCCTTCTCAGCCCACCCCGTCCCCGCCCTCACCGCCTACCTCCGCCTCCTGCTAGCCCCCGCCTCCCCCCTTGCATCCCTCTTCTCCCCGCTCCCCTTCCTCTCCTTCCTCCTCGCCCTCCGCAAGGCCGCCACCGACACCCATAACCCTAGCGCCGCCTCCGACTCCGGCCCCCGCAAGCGCAAGAACCAGCGCCAGCAAGCGGCCACGCGGTCCCCGTCTTTCCTTCCGCAGGCCCTCGCCCTGCTCGCCGATGCCGCCGGGAGGCTGCCGCTCGGGGAGTACCCTGATGCGCTGAGGTCGCTCATCGACACCGCCGCCGAGCTCGCGGCCTTCAATGTCCTTGCCGCCGTCCTTGGATCTCGCTACCACGCCGAGGCGGTGCAGGATGTGATACGCGCGCTGGTACCACTGGTGCTCTCGGGTGCGAAATCGGCTGTGCGGTCGTCCGCGGTCGAGTTCTTGGTCAGAAAGATTGTGCCTTTGGGTGCTGATGAGGAAGGGGAGGAGGGGATAAGGAAGTTGGTGGGGTACCTGCCGAGGCTTTTGGCGGCGAAGGCACCGGAGAAGTCGGAGGCGAGGGGGCTGGCTGTTGAGGCCATAGTTGAGGTGGTGCAGGCAATGGAGCCACTTCAAAGGGAGGGCTTCGCTGCATATCTGGTGGCCATGTCCAGGGGCAAAGCAAAGGGACGGCTGTTTGCTGTGGATATGGTCCTGGCAATGCTGCCGGTGCTGTTGCCGTCGGAAATCGATGAATCTGGTCTCCAGGAGGGCTCTTGGGGGCTCAAGTGTGTCCAGGTGTTGGTGGAGAGGTGTTCGGATAGCGCTGGAGCTGTCCGGGCTCGGGCCTTGACGAATGCAGCCCATGCGCTTGATGTTTTGTCTGAAAGAGGCGTGGAGGTCGATCGACTGCAGGAGGTGATGAAGATAGGGAACATGGGTCTTGGAGAGTTGTTGAGGAGAAGGTGCATTGATGATAAGGCTGCCGTCAGGAAAGCCGCACTTGTGCTCATCAGCAAGGCAATTGGTTTGATTGGCAGGCCTGTCGATGAGTCGCTACTTACTGCAATGGGGGCTGCGTGCTCTGATCCGCTAGTCACTATTCGCAAGGCGGCTCTTGCAGCCATCTCAGAGGTGTTCCGGAAATTCCCAGATGAGAGTGTGACAAAGGAGTGGCTTCAGGCTGTGCCATCGCTTATGATTGATAGTGAGACCAGTATCCAGGAGGAATGTGAGAACTTGTTTCTTGAACTGGTTCTGAACAGGGTCTGCCAAGCTGCCAATTTGAAACTGGATGATGATTCAGTCAACCTGGAGGAGCTGTTCCCGGACGGGACACTGGATTTGCTGAAAAGCATATGTGATGGAGAGGTTGTTCCCTGCATAAAAAGGATATGTGCAAGCCTTGGGAGGAAGAAAAAGCTGAGACCACTGCTTGCTAGTTCACTCCAGAATATAATAACAATATCTGAAACCTTGTGGTTGAGAAGTTCTAAGCCAATTGAGAATTGGACTGCACCAGCTGGGGCTTGGTGGCTTCTTTCCGAGGTCTCCTCATTTGCGCCTAAATCAGTTAACTGGAAGTTCCTCTCTCACCACTGGAAACTCCTTGATAATGTTGGCCAAGAAGGCAAAGGCAAAGGTAAAGCTTCTTCTGAAGGGGAACCAAACTCTGCGCTCTGGGCTGTGGATCGTGTTTCACTCCTGCAAACTATTTCAAATGTCTCCATGGAGCTACCTGTGGAGCCTGCAGCAGAACTGGCACACAGCTTACTCACGCGGATTGAAAATTTTGATATGAACCTGAGTGAGGTAATCATTTATATTGATTCCAAAGCAATATCTACTCTGGTGCCAATAAGTTTTTCATGTTACAGTGGAGTCTTGCAAAACTGTGTTCTGAATACACCAAAACCCCAGTTAAATCCTCATAAGTCCAGGCATAAATCTACTAGATCCCGTTACATTGTACACTAGCTCTATTCCTTGTGATAGTGGGACTTGGAGTATCTACTGAGAGTTATTGTAAACCGTTGTATTTGATAAGGCCTTGAATATAGGTAAACTTGTGATAGTTATTTAATAGGCAGAACTGTAGACCCATAAGTTGTGTCCGGGTATCATACACCTAAATATAATCCAAAGTATGCTATGTTAACTTTCTGAAAGGGATATACTTCCAGCTTAGCTGTAGCAACTACCGCAGTCACAAAATGGCCCTGTAAAAACCCACCAGTTACAGGTTTGGGCTCAAATCATAGGATAATGCAGCATCTATCCGTTGGTTTGATTATTTGTCATATATCTATTATTTGTCTATCCGAAGTTCTGCAAAATGTTCCCAATGCATTGGTGTTGTCAATTCAATGACAGATTTCTGGGTAGTTGAGTAAATGCATATCAAGAAACGTTTCATTGACTCTAGCTAATTTAGGTATTGTAGCGTACTGTATCAACAATAGCTAGAGGGCTGGCCTGGGGTGTGCGCTCATCCTTGCTCCGCTACTGCATATCATTGTTCTGTACCAACATCATTCCTAACAGAAGTAGGATTTATCCATATCTTGATGGCAATGTCTTATTTACATGCACATACAGGTTGATGCCCATGTAAAGTCACTGAAAACTTTATGTAAACGGAAAGCGAAAACGGCAAAGGAAGCTGAAGCACTAATAATGAAGTGGGTTCAGCAACTTATCAATAAAGCAGTTGAAAGTCTAGAAAGCTACATAAAAGGAACATCACAAGATTCCAGGGGTTGTAGCTACAATACTCCTCTGACTGGCAAACTTAAGGGAAGAAAGGAGGCATCCACATCAAAGGAGATGTCAGAAGCTGTTATTGCTGTCTTCACCGTTGGATCAGTGATCCTAGCTTGCCCTGATGCTAGTGTGCAAGGCATCATTCCTTTGCTGCACACAGTCATAACCTCTGGAAACCCCGAGCCAAGACCAACAATGCTTGCAGGTGGAACCGTTTCTTTCAATGAGGTAGCTCCATCATTATATATACAGTCGTGGGATACAATGGCAAAAATATGCCTTGTAGATGACAAACTAGCAAAACGATATATTCCGCTCTTTGTTCAGGTGCGTACCCTCCAACTGCACTCATTACTGTTCTTAACAAATACTCAAATAGACACTCAGTGTTGCTTGTATAAATCAGGAGCTTGAGCGGAGTGATTTGGCCACCCTCCGGAATAACATCATGATAGCTATGGCTGACTTTTATGTGCGCTACACAGCACTAGTTGACTGGTGAGCTTATATCTCTGAATGGTCGCCCTTCATTAACTCAGCTACAGCGTTTATTTCAAGCAGATATGCATCTTCCGATATATTAGGTGGTGTCGGGTCCTGTACATGAGATGTAATTGATATCCACACTTTGGGATGTTGACACATATTTTTATTCACACAATGAAGCATGATAGAATTACCCCCCTTGCCTTTTTTCTTGGGCTTGGCTGTTTTTTTAAATAGTTCCAGTGCTTGATCCAATATGAGCTTAGGTAACTCCATTTTCTATGTCTACAAAATGGAAAAAATCACATCTTAAAAATTCAGAGAGATACTCCCTCCGTCCGAAAATACTTGTCATCAGAATGAATAAAAAGGGATGTATCTAGACGTATTTTAGTTCTAGATACATTTCTTTTTATCAATTTTGATGACAAGTATTTTCGGACGGAGGGAGTACTTGACTTCAAATTAGATGGTACGGGAGCATGAGCTGCAGCTATTGCTGGCAACAAAATAATAACAATGTCTTGTGGCATATACCAATAGCAGTTCTGCTGATTCTGTACATTATGTTTTTCATGGTAATTACCAAAAGAAAAGCTGTAATTGTTTTATGTGAAGGCTACCATAGTATCTTCTCAGCTACACTGCACATGAATTTTTACATATAGTTAATTCTTAAAATTGCACATATGAACTTTCACTGACCCCTCCTTTTTTACAGTTATATGTCAAAAATAACAAAAGTGCTGCGTGATCCCTGTGAAGTAGTACGGAGGCAAACATTTGTCCTACTCGCGAAGTTGCTGCAGGTGCTTTATCATTCTTTCAGTGTTACATCTAAATGTCCAAGTGGTAATTAATTGAAGCTATTCTTTTACCTAGAGGGATTACGTAAAATGGAGAGGAGTGCTTTTCCTTCGGTTTCTGCCATCTTTAGTTGACGAATCGGATAAGATAAGGCATTTGGCTGACTACCTATTTGGAAGCATCTTAAAAGGTTTACTTATTTCACTCTTGGTATTCTGTATCATTTTCTTAAGTCACTGCATGCCTAACATGAACATAAATGTTGCAGCCAAGGCGCCACTTCTTGCATATAACAGTTTCATAGAAGCTATCTATGTCCTAAACAATTGCACAGGACATGGTGGATATAGTGAATCTCAGTCTCAGAGTTCTCAAGGGTCCCAAAGTTCAGACAGAGGACAAAGCCTTTTTGCGATATGGTAAACATATATATGCATGATGTTCACTTTGCAAAAACCATGTCCGCCTTTACCTGACATTTATTGTGAGCTTTCTTATTGCAGGGGAACTGACGAAAGGTCAAGGTCAAAACGAATGCACATATATGTGTCCTTGTTGAAACAAATGGCCCCGGAGCACCTTCTAGCTACATCAGCCAAGTTATGTGCTGAGATCTTAGCAGGTGTTTGTGATGGCTTGCTAAGTGTTGACGATGCAGCTGGAAGGGCTGTTGTTCAGGTATTTACCTGTCTGTATATTGCGGCAGATCACATGGCACTGGACATAAACTATATGATTTCCTAGCATTTTGTGATGCAAAATATGCTCTTTTTTTCCTACAGGATGCTCTACAAATACTAGCTTGCAAGGAGATGCGCATCCATCCCAGCATCCTTGCGGACAATTCCGAGATGGATGATGATGGTGGAGATGGCGGGACGGCCAACGCCCTCCAGGCGGCCAAAGGGCGGGCGGTGACCCAGGTGGCAAAGAAGAACCTGATTCAGATCGCGATCCCGATATTCATCGAGCTGAAGCGGCTGCTGGAGAGCAAGAACAGCCCTCTGACGGGGTGCCTGATGGAGTGCTTGCGCGCCCTGCTCAAGGACTACAAGAACGAGTTCGATGAGATACTGGTGGCGGACAAGCAGCTTCAGAAGGAGCTCCTCTACGACATGCAGAAGTTTGAGGCCGGCAAGGGCAAGTCGTCCAGGGAAGGAGAGGCCGCCGGCCCCAGCGGGAGCTCTCCGGCTGCTCCTTATCCGAGTGACGCGGCAACGAAGGCCACGGCGCGGTCGGTGCTCAAGGAGATGAACCGGAACGTGCCGACGCCACCGCTGCACACCATGAGCGTACCCAAGGTGAAGTCGGTGCTGGGCACTGGAGCGCTGAGTGGCTCGCGCCGTCCAGCTATCCTAGAGTCAGTCAGGCGGCTCGAGCCGTTTGGGTCAGACGATGAGAATTAACATGCCCACAACTTGCAATGGAAGGTAAAAAAATAGAAGGCCTTTTAATGCTCTTGTTGCATGCACACGTAGATATGATGTACTTTGCAACTTGATATATCCATCCCCAATGAGATCTATGGATCAGTGTGGCTTTTCTTCCCATTTTTACTGGTATTCTTCAAACATGAATAAACATAGTAGCTTATGTCTTAAAGTTAAAGCTTACTGAGCCTAGGGCAAAAATACATCTTGATGTGTTGTTCTCTATTTTGTGATGATTATTAACATACACATGCTTACTGATCCTAAATCATTTCTTCTCTGACAATGGGAGATTTGTACATGCTTCTCAGATATGTTATTAGGTACTTTCCTCTATTCACCGGTTTATAGCCACGGTCATTTTTGTGTGCAAAATGTGCTCTTCGAGCTTTCTTATTTTCTGCATGGCCCAACTTTGCATGTCAAGTCCCTAATTAGCTAAATTGTGAGTTATCTCATTTCTGGACCACAACTTACTGCTCTATATTTGTACCTTCACTAGGAGTGGTTCTTTAGATTTCTTTGGTGAACATTATCCTTAGGCCAATAAAAACGAGAGAAGTCCTACGGTAAAATACCATGAATATGAATTATCCACTTAACATTCAAAAACAACTCTATAACATCTCAGTTATTATTATTATATTATATTTATATAAGTAAGACATGACAAGAGAATTTTGATTTAGCTCAGTTTTGTTATGTGCTACTTTCCTTGGTGATTGCCCATGTCATACAGTTGGTTTCCCAAACTGTTTCCATCAAAGAACAGGTGGCGTTCTTTGGTTTTATGAATGGGAACATGTGAAGCGCATATATCAGTGCATTGATGAGCAAATTCTCTACAGTAATACTCCCTCTGTAAAGAAATATAAGACCGTTTTTAGATCTAAACGGTCTTATATTTCTTTACAGAGGGAGGACATCTCTACGTGAACTGCTATGTTTATATCCATTCACCTTTTGGACCATAAATTTTGTTAGTCACGGCTCATTGATTCTCTTCATTTTCAGGAAATAGAGTTAATATTGTTTGCCATTCAAGGTGTGTGCATGTGAAGCCGCTTTACACGTCATGATGCTTACAAGACAGAGCAAGAGCAAATTTGTGTTCATTTCATGGGGCATTATGTACTGAGATGTCATATGCACCTGCAAGAGATTTGATATTGTTAGGGATAGCACTTTCAGAAATATGTAACTGTATCATGATGCCAAGAGGGACTACTTTTACTAGGCTCATCTTCTCAATGAGTTTCTTTTCTTTTTCTCTTTACTGATTGATGATTCTGTAGATGTGTAACTGTAATCGAGTGGTGTCGAGAAAGCTGAAATAATTGCAAGTGTTGTCTTAACTAGTTGTACAATAATTGTTCAGATGCTATCTTAGCAATGCAGCTCCAGGCTTTTCAAATTCTATTTCAGATGTTATCTTTTCTTTTTCTGTTTTACAAGGCCTATCTTCTACTCCCTCCGTCCCAAAATGTAGAACGTTTTTGCTTTCCATGTACAAAATCCTGAGCGTAACGAAATGTTCTTCGTTTCCACTTTTACGGTCGCCCTGACAGCTCCCAAATCCCCTCGCCCACTCTTCTCTACAGCTCCCATTCCCTGTCATGGTGGAGACGGTGCCCTACCCCATCGACACCATCAAAATCAGGCTTCAGGTGAGCCGCTTCTGCACTTCAAAGCAGTACCCTTTTTTTTTTTTTTTTTCCGAAATTGCTCTGCATACGACTTCAAATGGACGATTCACGTCCGACCAAGTGATCCAACGATTCTCGTTGGTACATAGACTTGATCGGAGGGTGACCGAGCAGTGTCGTACATCGTCGAACTGGAATTAATCGTACGCCTAGCACTGCTCTTTTTTTTTTTGGGGGGTGTCTGAATATGTGCAGCCCAGTCTCCGATTTTGCTTCTTTGGAATGGCCGGTCAATTAGTCCCCAGAACCTGCTCCCAAGCAACTGGTATTTTTACACTTAAATGCCCAACAATGGCGTGTAGGGATGCTTGGCTTTTGCTTTTTAGGCGCAAACTTCTGGCTGTAAACTGAATCTGTCAACTTCTGGCTGTAAACTGAATTTTGGTGTCAGGTGTTCCAAATGAACTGTAGCAGAAGCAGAGTGTGCCTCTGCTTACTTCTTGCAGAATCCCTTTGTTCCAAAGAAACTGAATTTTGGTGTAGCAGAAGCAGAGCGTGCCTCTCAAAATTGCTTCCACTCCATCAAGTTGAGACCAGAGGGTCTATGATTTGTAAGTTTGAACCATCAAGTGAATCTCATGAATAAATGTACCAAATCAAACAGAGTCTTTACTGTTTTCATTAGAGGTATAAACTAATCATACTCCAAGTTTCGTGTATAATGACTGCTGTGCTTCTCATACTCCATGTTTACTGTTTTCATTAGAGTGCATGTTTCCTGCCGGAGGAGATGGAGCTGCTGCTCTGCCGGAGGAGATGGAGCTGCCGGGTGACAAGGCCAGCATCTGCCCCTGCCTCCCGCATGTGGTGAGCAGCTTGTTCCTGTGAATATTTGGCTAGACCTGTATGTTTACTCCTGTTCAGTGGTGGAGGTTGACATAGATTATTGAGGGGGGCCAAAAGGACAAATGCTGCTTAAACTTTGTTAATCTTAATTTTTTTAGTTTAACAAGTAATGATATCGCACATAATTTCTCTAGGGCAGGGCGGGGGATGGCCCCTGGTCAGACTTGAAGCTCCGCCATTGCTCCTATTTATGATTTGCTTCAGTGTGAATATTCCACGAGTACTGTCTACTGTGGCTAGGTTGAAAATTATTGCTTGTAAAGTTATTATTTGTGGGAGGGCAGGCTTGGCGTAGTGGTGAAGTCCTCCCCACTTGTGCAAGAGGTCCTAAGTTGAAACCAGAGCTTTTATGCACTAGGTCTGTCATTTTTTTTTAAGTTAGGGTGTGTTTGGTTTATGCCCCAATTAGCCCCACCAATTTTTTGGCATGACCAAAGCTAGGGCGTGACCAAATAATTGGTAAGTTATTCTTGTTTGGTTTAGATCGATTGTACCAACCAAAATTTTGGCAAAATCAGTGAGCAGCCATTTGGTTTGCTGCCAACTAACGAACGTAACCAAGTTTGGAAACTAGGATTGATCCAGGCTTCATTTAAAAGCGGGTCTCGTTGCATGCACACGCGGATTAGTAGACCTAAACAATCGATGCTATTTTTTTGGTAAGTACCTGTCCCGCTGCATGCCTGCATGCACACGCGGATTAGTTGACCCAAAAAAGGAGTACGTACCACCTAAAGATTAGGAAAATAGAGAGAAATGCGGACCTACAGATTGTTTCCAGAGTAAATCGCGGGTTAATCGCTGCAATAATTAAGCGGGTCCACTGGAAAGTGTGGGCGAGGGAGTTGCCAATTTTTTGGCGGAGCTTTTCCGCGCCATCGACTCGCCATCGCGTTGGCAAAAATTGCACAGGTCAGTCGTGGGCGCGTGGGGCGAGCCAAAATTTTGGTTGCCATCCAAACGCTCACCAATTTGCATAGGCTTGCCAATTTTTGGTATGGTTGCTATTGGTTGCAATCCAAACACACCCTTATTGTTTGTGCATAAGAGATGCTGGAGTAGTGCACATAGTGCTTGCTCACTGAAGTTAAACTGAATTTATATGTATAAATTCAATTAAGTTTGGTGAATTTTGACTAAATTTATAAGTTCAACGTAACTTAATTTAACAATATAGGATTAAATTCAATTAAGTATAAGTGAATTTCTTTTATGATTACTCTTAGGGTTTTAATACGTCCCCAAGGTATATATAATTTTTTATTGTTTCAATCTATTATATTATCACTTATATATATTTTTATAGCAGTTTATATTATTTTTTGGATTAACATATTAATTTAATACTCAGTGTCAGTTCCTGTTTTCGACTAGTTTTTAGTTTCGCAGGAAATCAATATCTAGAAAGGTTCAAATACGATGCCAATTTTTGACGATTTTTCCTGGACAAGGAAAGACCCTAGAAGCTTAGGGGGAGGAGAAGACATGCACCAGGGGGCCCACACAGCCAGGTGGCGCCCTGGGCCTAGGGTGCACCTGAAGGAAATATGCCCTAGAGGCAATAATAAAGTTATTATTTATTTCCTTATTTCATGATAAATGTTTATCAATGCTATTGTATATGATATGTGTGAATGCATAGACAAAACAATATACTATATATTTTGTTATCAGCAGTTTTATATTATCACAAGGTCACATCATTAGTAGAATGATCCGATTGACATGACCCATTCCATTAGCTTAGCACAAATCGTTTAGTATGTTCTAGGGTGCAGTATGCTTTTATCCATGACTTATACATGTTCCTATAACTATGAGATTATGCAATTGACATGACCCATTCCATTAGCTTAGCAGGAACTACTGCTTTTATTGGTTCCTATAACTATGAGATTATGCAACTCCTGCCACGCTACCAAACGTCACAACGAATCGGGTGATTATAAAGGAGTACTACAGTGTCTCCAAAGGCGGATGTTGGGTTGGCGTATTTCGAGATTAGGTTTTGTCACTCCGATTGCCGGAGAGGTATCTCTGGGCCCTCTCGGTAATGCACATCATCAAGCCTTGCAAGCATTACAACTAATGAGTTAGTTGTGAGATGATGTATTACGAACGAGTAAAGAGACTTGCCGATAACGAGATTGAACTAGGTATTGGATACCGACGATCGAATCTCGGGCAAGTAACATACCGATGACAAATGGAACAACGTATGTTGTTATGCGGTCCGACCGACAAAGATCTTCGTAGAATATGTAGGAACCAATATGGGCATCCAGGTCCCGCTATTGGTTATTGACCGAGAATAGTTCTAGGTCATGTCTACATTGTTCTCGAACCGTAGGGTCCGCACGCTTAAGGTTTCGATGATGTTATTATGAGTTTATGTATTTTGATGTACCGAAGAAGTTCGAGTCCCGGATGTGATCACGGACATGACGAGGAGTCTCAAATGGTCGAGACATAAAGATTGATATATTGGAAGCCTATATTTGGAGTTCGAATGGTTCCGGTGAAAACAGAATTTACGAGAGTACCGGAGGTTACTGAACCCCGGGGTAAATGGGCCTCGGTGGGCCTCGAGGGAGAAGAGGAAGGGCGGGCCAGGGGTGGCCACGCCCCCCCCCAGTCCGAATAGGACAGGAGGGGGCGGCGCCTTTCCTCTTCCCTCCCCCAATCCTACTCCAACTAGGAAGGGGAGTCCTACTCCCGTGGGAGTAGGACTCCTCCCGGCGCCCTCCTCTAGGCCGCCGGCCTCCCCCTCCCTCCTTTATATACGGGGCAGGGGGCACCCTAGAACACACAAGTATTGATCTACGGATCGTTCCTTAGCCGTGTGCGGTGCCCCCTCCACCATATTCCACCTCGGTCATACCGTCGCTGCTTAGGCGAAGCCTGCGCGTGAAACATCAAGATCGCCACCACGCTGTCGTCTTGATGAAACTCTCCCTCGACACTCGGCTGGATCGAGTACGAGGGACATCATCGAGCTGTACGTGTGTCAAGAACTCGGGGTGTCGGAGTAACGGCGCCGGATCGGTCGGATCGCGAGGAGAACGTCGACTACTTCCTCTACGCCAGATCGCTTCCGCTTCGGGTCTACAAGGGTATGTAGACAACACTCTCCCCTCTCGTTGCTATGCATCACCATGATCTTGCGTGTGCGTAGGAATTTTTTTGAAATTACTACGTTCCCCAACAGTGGCATCCGAGCCTAGGTTTTTATGGTTTGATGTTTTGCACGAGTAGAACACAAGTGAGTTGTGGGCGATACAAGTCATACTACCTACCAGCATGTCATACTTTGGTTCAGCGGTATTGTGAGATGAAGCGGCCCGGACCGACATTACGCCAGACGCTTACGCGAGACTGGTTTCACCGCCACGAGCACTCGTTGCTTAAAGGTGATTGGCGGGTGTCTGTCTCTCACTTTAGTTGAACTGAGTGTGGCTACGCCCGGTCCTTGAGAAGGTTAAACGGAGTCTATTTGACGAAGTATCATTGTGGTTTTGATGCGTGGGTGAGACTGGATCTTGCTTAAGCCCGTAGCAGCCACGTAAAATTTGCAACAACAAAGTAGAGGACGCCTAACTTGTTTTTGCAGGGCATGTTGTGATGTGATATGGTCAAGACGTGATGCTATATTTTATTGTATGAGATGATCATGTTTTGTAACCGAAGTTATCGGCAACTGGCAGGAGCCATATGGTTGTCGCTTTATTGTATGAAATGCAATCGCCCTGTAATGCTTTACTTTATCACTAAGCGGTAGCGATAGTTGTAGAAGCATAAGTTTGGCGAGACGACAACGATGCTACGATGGAGATCAAGGTGTCGCGCCGGTGACGATGGTGATCATGGTGGTGCTGCAAGATGGAGATCATGAAGCACAAGATGATGATGACCATATCATATCACTTATATTGATTTGCATGTGATGTTTATCCTTTTATGCATCTTATCTTGCTTTGATTGACGGTAGCATTATAAGATGATCTCTCACTAAATTATCAAGAAGTGTTCTCCCGAGTATGCACCGCTGCCAAAGTTCGTCGTGCCCGCACACCACGTGATGATCGGGTGTGATAAGCTCTCACGTCCATCTACAACGGGTGCAAGCCAGTTTTGCACACGCAGAATACTCGGTTATACTTGACGAGCCTAGCATATGCAGATATGGCCTCGGAACACGGAGACCGAAAGGTCGAGCGTGAATCATATAGTAGATATGATCAACATAAGATGTTCACCATTGAAAACTACTCCATTTCACGTGATGATCGGTTATGGTTTAGTTGATTTGGATCACGTGATCACTTGGATGACTAGAGAGATGTCTTTCTAAGTGGGAGTTCTTAAGTAATATGATTAATTGAACTTAAATTTATCATGAACTTAGTACCGATAGTATCTTGCTTGTTTATGTTTGATTGTAGATAGATGGCTCGTCTTTGTTGTTCCGTTGAATTTTAATGCGTTCCTTGAGAAAGCAAAGTTGAAAGATGATGGTAGCAATTACACGGATCGGGTCCGTAACGAGGATCATCCTCATTGCTGCACGTAAGAGTTACGCCCCGGATGCACCGCTGGGTGCGAACCTGCTTGCCGATGCAACCGACGACGTTAAGAACGTCTGGCGAGCAAAGCGATGACTACTCTATAGTTCAGTGTGCCATGCTTTACGGCTTAGAACCGACTTCAACGACGTTTTGAACGTCATGGAGCATATGAGATGTTCCAGAGTTGAAGTTGATATTCCAAATGTAATGCCCGGATTGAGAGATATGAAGTCTCCAATAAGTTCTATAGCTGCAAGATGGAGGAGAATAGTTACATTAGTGAGCACATACTCGTAATGTCCGGGTACTACAATCACTTGACACAATTGGGAGTTAATCTTCCGGATGATTGTGTCATTGACAGAATTCTTCAATCACTGCCACCAAGCTACAAAGGCTTCGTGATGAACTATAATATGCAAGGGTTAGTAAAGACTATGCCTGAGCTCTTCGCAATGCTAAAGGCTGCGGAGGTAGATGAAGGAAATATGCCCTAGAGGCAATAATAAAGTTATTATTTATTTCCTTATTTCATGATAAATGTTTATCATTCATGCTAGAATTGTATTAACCGGAAACATGATACATGTGTGAATGCATAGACAAAACAAGATGTCACTAGTATGCCTCTACTAGACTAGCTTGTTAATCAAAGATGGTTATGTTTCCTGACCATGAACAAAGGAGTTGTTATTTGATTAACGAGGTCACATCATTAGTAGAATGATCTGATTGACATGACCCATTCCCTTAGCTTAGCACACGATCGTTTAGTATGTTGCTACTGCTTTTATCCATAACTTATACATGTTCCTGTAACTATGAGATTATGCAACTCCCGTTTACCGGAGGAACACTTTGGGTGCTACCAAACGTCACAACGTGCTCGGGTGATTATAAAGGAGTACTACAGGTGTCTCCAAAGGCAGATGTTGGGTTGGCGATTTGAGATTAGGTTTTGTCACTCCGATAGTCGGAGAGGTATCTCTGGGCCCTCTCGGTAATGCACATCACTGAAGCCTTGCAAGCACTACAACTAATGAGTTAGTTGTGAGATGATGTATTACGGAACGAGTAAAGAGACTTGCCGGTAACGAGATTGAACTAGGTATTGGATACCGACGATCGAATCTCGGGCAAGTAACATACCGATGACAAAGGGAACAACGTATGTTGTTATGCGGTCCGACCGACAAAGATCTTCGTAGAATATGTAGGAACCAATATGGGCATCCAGGTCCCGCTGTTGGTTATTGACCGTGAATGGTTCTAGGTCATGTCTACATTGTTCTCGAACCGTAGGGTCCGCACGCTTAAGGTTTCGATGGCGCTTATTATGAGTTTATGTATTTTGATGTACCAAGGAGTTCGAGTCCCGGATGTGATCACGGACATGACGAGGAGTCTCGGAATGGTCGAGACATAAAGATTGATATATTGGAAGCCTATGTTTGGAGTTCGAATGGTTCCGGCGAAAACGGAATTTACTGAGTACCGGAGGTTACCGAACCCCGGGAGGTGAATGGGCCTCGATGGGCCTTGGTGGAAAGGAGAAGGGCAGCCCAAGGTGGCTGCGCCTCCCCCTTCCCTAGTCCTACTAGGACTAGGAGAAGGGCCGCCCCTCTCTCTCTTCCCCCTCAGAATCCTAGTCCAACTAGGATTGGGGGAATCCTACTCCCGAGGGAGTAGGACTCCTGTATGCCCCTTTGGCCGCCCCCCCCCTGGCTCCTTTATATCACGGGGCAGGGGGCACCTTGAACACACAAGTTGATCGTGAGATCGTTCCTTAGCCGTGTGCGGTGCCCCCTCCACCATATTCCACCTCGGTTATACCGTCACGTAAGCTTAGGCGAAGCCTGCGCCGTGAAACATCAAGATCGCCACCACGCCGTCGTCTTGTGGAACTCTCCCTCGACACTCGGCTGGATCGAGTCGAGGGACGCCATCGAGCTGTACGTGTGTCAAGAACTCGGGCGTCGGAGTAACGGCGCCGGATCGGTCGGATCGCGAGGAGAACGTCGACTACTTCCTCTACGTTGTGATCGCTTCCGCCGGTCTACAAGGGTATGTGGACAACACTCCCCTCTCGTTGCTATACATCACCATGATCTTGCGTGTGCGTAGGAAAATTTTTGAAATTACTGCGTTCCCCAACAGTGGCATCCGAGCCTAGTTTTTTTTCTATGGTTTGATGTTTTGCACGAGTAGAACACAAGTGAGTTGTGGGCGATACAAGTCATACTACCTACCAGCATGTCATACTTTGGTTCAGCGGTATTGTGAGATGAAGCGCCTGGACCGACATTACAGCGTGACGCTTACGCGAGACTGGTTTCACCGCCACGAGCACTCGTTGCTTAAAGGTGACTGGTGGGTGTCTGTCTCTCTCACTTTAGTTGAACCGAGTGTGGCTACGCCGGTCCTTGAGAAGGTTAAAACGGAGTCTATTTGACGAAATATCGTTGTGGTTTTGATGCGTAGGTGAGACTGGTTCTTGCTTAAGCCCGTAGCAGCCACGTAAAATTTGCAACAACAAAGTAGAGGACGTCTAACTTGTTTTTGCAGGGCATGTTGTGATGTGATATGGTCAAGACGTGATGCTATATTTTATTGTATGAGATGATCATGTTTTGTAACCGGTTATCGGCAATGGCAGGAGCCATATGGTTGTCGCTTTATTGTATGCAATGCAATCGCCCTGTAATGCTTTACTTTATCACTAAGCGGTAGCGATAGTCGTAGTAGCATAAGTTTGGCGAGACGACAACGATGCTGCGATGGAGATCAAGGTGTCGCGCCGGTGGCGATGGTGATCATGGTGGTGCAACAAGATGGAGATCATGAAGCACAAGATGATGATGACCATATCATATCACTTATATTGATTTGCATGTGATGTTTATCCTTTTATGCATCTTATCTTGCTTTGATTGACGGTAGCATTATAAGATGATCTCTCACTAAATTATCAAGAAGTGTTCTCCCGGTATGCACCGTTGCCAAAGTTCGTCGTGCCCGGACACCACGTGATGATCGGGTGTGATAAGCTCTCGTCCATCTACAACGGGTGCAAGCCAGTTTTGCACGCGAGAATACTCGGGTTATACTTGACGAGCCTAGCATATGCGAGATATGGCCTCGGAACACGGAGACCGAAAGGTCGGCGTGAATCATATAGTAGATATGATCAACATAAGATGTTCACCATTGAAAACTACTCCATTTCACGTGATGATCGGTTATGGTTTAGTTGATTTGGATCACGTGATCACTTGGATGACTAGAGATGTCTTTCTAAGTGGGAGTTCTTAAGTAATATGATTAATTGAACTTAAATTTATCATGAACTTAGTACTGATAGTATCTTGCTTGTTTATGTTTGATTGTAGATAGATGGCTCGTCTGTTGTTCCGTTGAATTTTAATGCGTTCCTTGAGAAAGCAAAGTTGAAAGATGATGGTAGCAATTACACGGATGGGTCCGTAACGAGGATCATCCTCATTGCTGCACGTAAGAGTTACGCCCGGATGCACCGCTAGGTGCAGACTCGCTGCTAATGCAACTGCGCAGATGTTATGAGCGTCTGGCGAGCAAAGCTGATGACTACTCTATAGTTCGATGTGCCATGCTTTACGGCTTAGAACCGGGACTTCAACGACGTTTTGAGCGTCATGGAGCATATGAGATGTTCCAGAGTTGAAGTTAATATTCAACAGAATGCCCGGATTGAGAGATATGAAGTCTCCAATAAGTTCTATAGCTGCAAGATGGAGGAGAATAGTTACATTAGTGAGCATATACTCGAATGTCCGGGTACTACAATCACTTGACACAATTGGGAGTTAATCTTCCGGATGATTGTGTCATTGATGAATTCTCAATCACTGCCACCAAGCTACAAAGGCTTCGTGATGAACTATAATATGCAAGGGTTAGTAAAGACTATGCACGAGCTCTTCGCAATGCTAAAGGCTGCGGAGGTAGAAATCAAGAAGGAGCATCAAGTGTTGATGGTCAATAAGACCACTAGTTTCAAGAAGAAAGGCAAAGGGAAGAAGAAGGAATTTCAAGAAGAACAGCAAGCAAGTTGCTGCTCGGAGAAGAAACCCAAGTCTGGCCCTAGACCTGAAATCGAGTGCTTCTCTTGCAAGCGGTCGTCCTTTGGAAGCGGAACTGCCCCAAGTATTTGGCGGATAAGAAGGATGGCAAGGTGAACAAAGGTATATGTGATATACATGTTATTGATGTGTACCTTACTAGAGCTCGTAGTAGCACTGGTATTTGATACTGGTTACATTGCTAATTTTGCAACTCAAAGCAGGACTACTGATTGCTTAACTCGGCAAAGGGCGAGGTGACGATCGCGTGGGAAATGGTTCCAAAGTCGATGTGATCGCGGTCGGCACGCTACCTCTACATCTACCTTCGGATTAGTTTTAGACCTAAATAATTGTTATTTGGTGCTGCGTTGAGCATGAACATTATATCTGGATCTTGTTTGATGCGAGACGGTTATTCATTTAAATCGAGAGAATAATGGTTGTTCTATTTATATGAGTAATATCTTTTATGGTCATGCACCCTTGAGGAGTGGTCTATTTTTATGAATCTCGATAGTAGTGATACACATATTCATAATGTTGAAACCAAAAGATGCAGAGTTGATAATGATAGTGCAACTTATTTGTGGCACTCGCCGTTTAGGTCATATCGGTTGTAAAGCGCATGAAGAAACTCCATCTTGATGGACTTTTGGAGTCACTTGATTATGAATCACTTGGCACTTGCGAACCGTGCCTCATGGGCAAGATGACTAGAACACCGTTCTCGGTACTATGGAGAGAGCAACAGATTTGTTGGAAATCATACATACTGATGTATGTGGTCCGATGAATGTTGAGGCTCGTGGCGGATATCGTTATTTTCTCACCTTCACAGATGACTTAAGCGAGATATGGGTATATCTACTTAATGAAACATAAGTCTGAAACGTTTGAAAAGTTCAAAGAATTTCAGAGTGAAGTTGAAAATCATCGTAACAAGAAAATTAAGTTTCTACGATCGATCGTGGAGGTGAATATTTGAGTTCGAGTTTGGTCTACATTTGAAACAATGCGGAATAGTTTCAAGAACTCACGCCACCCGAACACCACAGCGTAATGGTGTGTCGAGCGTCGAATCGCACTTTACTAGATATGGTGCGATCTATGATGTCTCTTACAGATTTACCGCTATCGTTTTGGGGTTATGCTCTAGAGACGGCCGCATTCACACTGAATAGAACACCGTCAAAATCCGTTGAGGCGACACCTTATGAACTGTGGTTTAGCAAGAAACCAAAGTTGTCGTTTCTTAAAGTTTGGGGATGCGATGCTTATGTGAAAAAGCTTCAACCTGATAAGCTCGAACCCAAATCGAGAAATGTGTCTTCATAGGATACCCAAAGGAGATCATGGGTACACCTTCTATCACAGATCCGAAGGCAAGACATTCGTTGCTAAGAATGGATCCTTTCTAGAGAAGGAGTTTCTCTCGAAAGAAGTGAGTGGGAGGAAAGTGGAACTTGATGAGGTAATAGTACCTTCTCCCTTACTTGAAAGTAGTTAAATCGCAGAAACCAGTTTACGAGACACCTACACCAAGTAGTGAGGAAGTTGATGATGTTGATCATGAAACTTCAGATCAAGTTACTGCAGAACCTCGTAGATCAACCAGAGTAAGATCCGCACTGAGTGGTACGGTAATCCTGTTCGGAAGTCATGCTACTAGATCATGATGAACCTCGAACTATGAAGAAGCGATGGTGAGCCCAGATTCCATAAAATGGCTTGAGGCCATGAAATCGAGATGGGATCCATGTATGAAAACAAAGTGTGGACTTTGGTTGACTTGCCGAGGGTAGGCAAGCAATAGAAAACAAGTGGATCTTCAAGAAGAAGACCGACGCCGACGGTAATATTATCGTCTATAAAGCTCGACTTATCGCAAAAGGTTTTCGACAAGTTCAAGGGATTGACTACGATGAGACCTTCTCACCCGTAGCGATGCTTAAGTCCGTCCGAATCATGTTAGCAATTGCCGATTTTATGATTATGAAATTTGGCAAATGGATGTAAAGACTGCATTCTGAATGGATTTACGGAAGAAGAGTTGTATATGATGCAACCGAAGGTTTTATCGATCCAAAGGGAGCTAACAAAGTGTGCAAGCTCCAGCGATCCATATATGGACTGGTGCAAGCATCTCGGAGTTGGAATAAGCGCTTTGATAGTGTGATCAAAGCATTTGGGTTTGTCTGAGACTTTTGGAGAAGCCTTGTATTTACAAGAAAGTGAGTGGGAGCTCAGTAGCATTTACGATCTTATATGTGGATGACATATTGCTGATCGGAAATGATATAGAATTCTGGATAGCATAAAGGGATACTTGAATAAGAGTTTTTCAATGAAAGACCTCGGTGAAGCTGCTTACATATTGGGCATCAAGATCTATAGAGATAGATCAAGGCGCTTAATTGGACTTTCACAAAGCACATACCTTGACAAAGTTTTGAAGAAGTTCAAAATGGATCAAGCAAAGAAAGGGTTCTTGCCTGTGTTACAAGGTGTGAAGTTGAGTCGACTCAATGCCCGACCACTGCAGAAGATAGAGAGAAATGAAAGATGTTCCTATGCTTCAGCCATAGGCTCTATCATGTATGCAATGCTGTGTACCAGACCTGATGTGTGCCTTGCTATAAGCCTAGCAGGAGGTACCAAAGTAATCCAGAGTGGATCCTTTGGACAGCGGTCAAGAACATCTGAAATACCGAAAAGGACTAAGGATATGTTTCTCGTATATGGAGGTGACAAAGAGCTCATCGTGGCAGTTACGTTGATGCAAGCTTTGACACGATCCGGACGATTCTAAATCGCAGACCGGATCGTATTTACACTAAGCGGAGGAGCTGTCGGTTGGTGCGGTTCTAAACAAAGCGTCGTGGCGGGATCTACATGTGAAGCGGAATACATAGCAGCTTCGGAAGCAGCTAATGAAGGAGTGCGGATGAAGGAGTTCATATCCGATCTAGGTGTCATACCTAGTGCATCGGGTCAATGAAAATCTTCGTGACAATCTCGGAGCAATTGCCTTAGCAAAGGAATCCAGATTTCACAAGAGGACCAAACACATCAAGAGACGCTTCAATTCCATCCGGACTTAGTCGGTGGAGAGATAGAGATTTGCAAGATACATACGGATCTGAATGTTGCGCACCGTTGACTAAGCCTCTTCCACGAGCAAAACATGATCAGCACCAAGACTCCATGGGTGTTAGAATCATTACTATGTAATCTAGATTATTGACTCTAGTGCAAGTGGGAGATCAAGGAAATATGCCCTAGAGGCAATAATAAAGTTATTATTTATTTCCTTATTTCATGATAAATGTTTATCATTCATGCTAGAATTGTATTAACCGGAAACATGATACATGTGTGAATGCATAGACAAAACAAGATGTCACTAGTATGCCTCTACTAGACTAGCTTGTTAATCAAAGATGGTTATGTTTCCGACCATGAACAAAGGAGTTGTTATTTGATTAACGAGGTCACATCATTAGTAGAATGATCTGATTGACATGACCCATTCCCTTAGCTTAGCACACGATCGTTTAGTATGTTGCTACCGCTTTTATCCATGACTTATACATGTTCCTGTAACTATGAGATTATGCAACTCCGTTTACGGAGGAACACTTTGGTGCTACCAAACGTCACAACGTAATCGGGTGATTATAAAGGAGTACTACAGGTGTCTCCAAAGGCGATGTTGGGTTGGCGTATTTGAGATTAGGTTTTGTCACTCCGATTGTCGGAGAGGTATCTCTGGGCCCTCTCGGTAATGCACATCACTTTGAAGCCTTGCAAGCACTACAACTAATGAGTTAGTTGTGAGATGATGTATTACGGAACGAGTAAAGAGACTTGCCGGTAACGAGATTGAACTAGGTATTGGATACCGACGATCGAATCTCGGGCAAGTAACATACCGATGACAAAGGGAACAACGTATGTTGTTATGCGGTCTGACCGACAAAGATCTTCGTAGAATATGTAGGAACCAATATGGGCATCCAGGTCCCGCTGTTGGTTATTGACCGTGAATGGTTCTAGGTCATGTCTACATTGTTCTCGAACCGTAGGGTCCGCACGCTTAAGGTTTCGATGACAGTTATTATGAGTTTATGTATTTTGATGTACCGAAGGAGTTCGGAGTCCCGGATGTGATCACGGACATGACGAGGAGTCTCGGAATGGTCGAGACATAAAGATTGATATATTGGAAGCCTATGTTTGGAGTTCGGAATGGTTCCGGGCGAAAACGGGAATTTACCGGAGTACCGGGAGGTTACCGGAACCCCCCGGGAGGTGAATGGGCCTCGATGGGCCTTGGTGGAAAGGAGAAGGGGCAGCCCAAGGTGGCCGCGCGCCTCCCCCCCTTCCCTAGTCCTACTAGGACTAGGAGAAGGGCCGCCCCCTCTCTCTCTTTCCCCCTCCGGAATCCTAGTCCAACTAGGATTGGGGGGAATCCTACTCCCAGAGGGAGTAGGACTCCTGTATGCGCCCTTTGGCCGCCGGCCCCCTCCCCCCTGGCTCCTTTATATACGGGGGCAGGGGGGCACCTTGGAACACACAAGTTGATCGTGAGATCGTTCCTTAGCCGTGTGCGGTGCCCCCCTCCACCATATTCCACCTCGGTTATACCGTCACGTAGCTTAGGCGAAGCCTGCGCCGTGAAACATCAAGATCGTCACCACGCCGTCGTCTTGTGGAACTCTCCCTCGACACTCGGCTGGATCGAGTACGAGGGACGTCATCGAGCTGTCGTGTGTCAAGAACTCGGGGCGTCGAATAACGGCGCGGGATCGGTCGGATCGCGAGGAGAACGTCGACTACTTCCTCTACGTTGTGATCGCTTCGCCGGGTCTACAAGGGTATGTGGACAACACTCTCCCTCTCGTTGCTATACATCACCATGATCTTGCGTGTGCGTAGGAAATTTTTGAAATTACTCGTTCCCCAACAGAGAGAAATCAAGAAGGAGCATCAAGTGTTGATGGTCAATAAGACCACTAGTTTCAAGAAGAAAGGCAAAGGGAAGAAGAAGGGAACTTCAAGAAGAACAGCAAGCAAGTTGCTGCTCAGAGAAGAAACCCAAGTCTGGACCTAAGCCTGAAACGAGTGCTTCTCTTGCAAGCGACTGGTCATTTGGAAGCGGAACTGCCCCAAGTATTTGGCGGATAAGAAGGATGGCAAGGTGAACAAAGGTATATGTGATATACATGTTATTGATGTGTACCTTACTAGAGCTCGCAGATAGCACACTGGTATTTGATACTGGTTCTGTTGCTAATATTTGCAACTCGAAGCAGGGGACTACGGATTGCGAACACCGGCAAAGGACGAGGTGACGATCTGCGCGTGGGAAATGGTTCCAAAGTCGATGTGATCGCGGTCGACACGCTACCTCTACATCTACCTTCGGGATTAGTTTTAGACCTAAATAATTGTTATTTGGTGCTGCGTTGAGCATGAACATTATATCTGGATCTTGTTTGATGCGAGACGGTTATTCATTTAAATCGAGAATAATGGTTGTTCTATTTATATGAGTAATATCTTTTATGGTCATGCACCCTTGAGGAGTGGTCTATTTTGACGAATCTCGATAGTAGTGATACACATATTCATAATGTTGAAACCAAAAGATGCAGAGTTGATAATGATAGTGCAACTTATTTGTGGCACCGCCGTTTAGGTCATATCGATGTAAAGCGCATGAAGAAACTCCATCTTGATGGACTTTTGGAGTCACTTGATTATGAATCACTTGGCACTTGCGAACCGTGCCTTATGGGCAAGATGACTAAAACCCGTTCTCGGTACTATGGAGAGAGCAACAGATTTGTTGGAAGTCATACATACGTATGTATGTGGTCCGATGAATGTTGAGGCTCGTGGCGGATATCGTTATTTTCTCACCTTCACAGATGACTTAAGCAGATATGGGTATATCTACTTAATGAAACATAAGTCTGAAACATTTGAAAAGTTCAAAGAATTTCAGAGTGAAGTTGAAAATCATCGTAACAAGAAAATTAAATTTCTACGATCTGATCGTGGAGGTGAATATTTGAGTTACGAGTTTGGTCTACATTTGAAACAATGCGGAATAGTTTCAAGAACTCACGCCACCGGAACACCACAGCGTAATGGTGTGTCCGAGCGTCGAATCGCACTTTACTAGATATGGTGCGATCTATGATGTCTCTTACAGATTTACCGCTATCGTTTTGGGGTTATGCTCTAGAGACGGCCGCATTCACACTGATTAGAACACCGTCGAAATCCGTTGAGACGACACCTTATAAAATGTGGTTTGGCAAGAAACCAAAGTTGTCGTTTCTTAAAGTTTGGGGATGCGATGCTTATGTGAAAAAGCTTCAACCTGATAAGCTCGAACCCAAATCGGAGAAATGTGTCTTCATAGGATACCCAAAGGAGACAGTTGGGTACACCTTCTATCACAGATCCGAAGGCAAGACATTCGTTGCTAAGAATGGATCCTTTCTAGAGAAGGAGTTTCTCTCGAAAGAAGTGAGTGGGAGGAAAGTAGAACTTGATGAGGTAATAGTACCTTCTCCCTTACTTGAAAGTAGTTAAATCGCAGAAACCGGTTTACGAGACACCTACACCAAGTAGTGAGGAAGTTGATGATGTTGATCATGAAACTTCAGATCAAGTTACTACGAAACCTCGTAGATCAACCAGAGTAAGATCCGCACTGAGTGGTGCGGTAATCCTGTTCGGAAGTCATGCTACTAGATCATGATGAACCTACGAACTATGAAGAAGCGATGGTGAGCCCAGATTCATAAAATGGCTTGAGGCCATGAAATCTGAGATGGGATCCATGTATGAAAACAAAGTATGAACTTTGGTTGACTTGCCCGAGGTAGGCAAGCAATAGAAAACAAGTGGATCTTCAAGAAGAATCTTGACGCCGACGGTAATGTTATCATCTATAAAGCTCGACTTGTCGCAAAGGTTTTCGACAAGTTCAAGGGATTGACTACGATGAGACCTTCTCACCCGTAGCGATGCTTAAGTCCGTCCGAATCATGTTAGCAATTGCCGCATTTTATGATTATGAAATTTGGCAAATGGATGTAAAGACTGCATTCTGAATGGATTTACGGAAGAAGAGTTGTATATGATGCAACCAGAAGGTTTTATCGATCCAAAGGGAGCTAACAAAGTATGCAAGCTCCAGCGATCCATCTATGGACTGGTGCAAGCATCTCGGAGTTGGAATAAACGCTTTGATAGTGTGATCAAAGCATTTGGGTTTGTCTGAGACTTTTGGAGAAGCCTGTATTTACAAGAAAGTGAGTGGGAGCTCTGTAGCATTTCTGATATTATATGTAGACGACATATTGCTGATCGGAAATGATATAGAATTTCTGGATAGCATAAAGGGATACTTGAATAAGAGTTTTTCAATGAAAGACCTCGGTGAAGCTGCTTACATATTGGGGATTAAGATCTATAGAGATAGATCAAGACGCTTGATTGGACTTTCACAAAGCACATACCTTGACAAAATTTTGAAGAAGTTCAAAATGGATCAAGCAAAGAAAGGGTTCTTGCCTGTGTTACAAGGTGTGAAGTTGAGTAAGACTCAATGCCCGACCACTGCAGAAGATAGAGAGAAAATGAAAGGTGTTCCCTATGCTTCAGCCATAGGCTCTATCATGTATGCAATGCTGTGTACTAGACCTGATGTGTGCCTTGCTATAAGCCTAGCAGGGAGGTACCAAAGTAATCCAGAGTGGATCATCTTTGGACAGCGGTCAAGAACATCTGAAATACGAAAAGGACTAAGGATATGTTTCTCGATATGGAGGTGACAAAGAGCTCATCGTGAACAGTTACGTTGATGCAAGCTTTGACAACGATCCGGACGATTCTAAATCGCAGACCGGATCGTATTTACACTAAGCGGAGGAGCTGTCGGTTGGTGCAGTTCTAAACAAAGCGTCGTGGCGGGATCTACATGTGAAGCGGAGTACATAGCAGCTTCGGAAGCAGCTAATGAAGGAGTCGGATGAAGGAGTTCATATCCGATCTAGGTGTCATACCTAGTGCATCGGGTCCAATGAAAATCTTCGTGACAATCTTTGAGCAATTGCCTTAGCGAAGGAATCCAGGTTTCACAAGAGGACCAAGCACATCAAGAGACGCTTCAATTCCATCCGGGACTTAGTCGGTGGGAGACATAGAGATTTGCAAGATACATACGGATCTGAATGTTGCGCAGACCGTTGACTAAGCCTCTTCCACGAGCAAAACATGATCAGCACCAAGACTCCATGGGTGTTAGAATCATTACTATGTAATCTAGATTATTGACTCTAGTGCAAGTGGGAGACTGAAGGAAATATGCCCTAGAGGCAATAATAAAGTTATTATTTATTTCCTTATTTCATGATAAATGTTTATCATTCATGCTAGAATTGTATTAACCGGAAACATGATACATGTGTGAATGCATAGACAAAACAATATGTCACTAGTATGCCTCTACTAGACTAGCTTGTTAATCAAAGATGGTTATGTTTCCCGACCATGAACAAAGAGTTGTTATTTGATTAACAAGGTCACATCATTAGTAGAATGATCTGATTGACATGACCCATTCCATTAGCTTAGCACACGATCGTTTAGTATGTTGCTACTGCTTTTATCCATGACTTATACATGTTCCTATAACTATGAGATTATGCAACTCCTGTTTACGGAGGAACACTTTGGTGCTACCAAACGTCACAACGTGGCGGGTGATTATAAAGGAGTACTACAGGTGTCTCCAAAGGCAGATGTTGGGTTGGCGTATTCGAGATTAGGTTTTGTCACTCCGATTGTCGGAGAGGTATCTCTGGGCCCTCTCGGTAATGCACATCATTGAAGCCTTGCAAGCATTACAACTAATGAGTTAGTTGTGAGATGATGTATTACTGAACGAGTAAAGAGACTTGCGATGCGAGATTGAACTAGGTATTGGATACCGACGATCGAATCTCGGGCAAGTAACATACCGATGACAAAGGAACAACGTATGTTGTTATGCGGTCTGACCGACAAAGATCTTCGTAGAATATGTAGGAACCAATATGGGCATCCAGGTCCGCTATTGGTTATTGACCGAGAATAGTTCTAGGTCATGTCTACATTGTTCTCGAACCGTAGGGTCCGCACGCTTAAGGTTTCGATGGCGATGCTTATTATGAGTTTATGTATTTTGATGTACCGAAGAAGTTTGGAGTCCCGGATGTGATCACGGACATGACGAGGAGTCTCGAAATGGTCGAGACATAAAGATTGATATATTGAAGCCTATATTTGGAGTTGAATGGTTCGGGTGAAAACAGAATTTACTGAGTACCGGAGGTTACGGAACCCCGAGGTAAATGGGCCTCGGTGGGCCTCGAGGAGAAGAGGAAGGGCCGGCCAGGGGGCACACGCCTCCCCCCAGTCTGAATAGGACAAGGAGGGGGCGCCCTTTCCTCTTCCCCCCCCCCAATCCTACTCCAACTAGGAAGGGGGAGTCCTACTCGGTGGGAGTAGGACTCCTCTGGCACGCCTCCTCTAGGCCGGCCGGCCTCCCCCTCCCTCCTTTATATACGGGCAGGGGGCACCCTAGAACACACAAGTATTGATCTACGGATCGTTCCTTAGCCGTGTCGGTGCCCCCTCCACCATATTCCACCTCGGTCATACCGTCATGAAGCTTAGGCGAAGCCCTGCGCCGTGAAACATCAAGATCGTCCTGCACGCCGTCGTCTTGTGAAACTCTCCTCGACACTCGGCTGGATCGGAGTACGAGGGCGTCATCGAGCTGTCGTGTGTCAAGAACTCGGGCGTCGAGTAACGGCGCCGGATCGGTCGGATCGCGAGGAGAACGTCGACTACTTCCTCTACGTTGTGATCGCTTCGCTTGGTCTACAAGGGTATGTAGACAACACTCTCCCCTCTCGTTGCTATGCATCACCATGATCTTGCGTGTGCGTAGGAAATTTTTTGAAATTACTACGTTCCCCAACAGTGGCATCCGAGCCCAGGCATGTGGGGCCCACAACAACGGCCTTTGCCTCATTCCACTGTCATAAATCCCTATAAATATCGAAACAATCCACTGTATTTTTAGAAGAATTTTATCGCCGCTGTAAGTTCCTGCTTCACGTAGATCCAATCCGTTGGCCTGTTTTAGAGCTCTGCCGGAGGGGTTAGATCATTGCATATCCTTGTACACTGCCAGAAGCATTTATATTGTAGTTATTACTTTTCAGTTTTGAGTTATAAGTAAATTAAGTGTGATGTCTGTTAGAACATGTGTCTATCTGTGAGATATAATAAAAAAGGCCAAAGAGCCCAACAAAAGAGGCCAAAAAGTCCATAAATAAAAAAGCGAGAAAAAGAGAGAGGGACACAATACTATCTTTTATACACAGTTGTGCTTAGAGGAGCATCATGTACTTCATATAAAGAGTTTTCATATCCATCACTGCATATGTTAGTGGGAGTTTTTACATTATAAAACTTGGCTTAAATGCTCGACGTCTTTATGAGCAAGTAAGTTAGATGTACACACACTTAGTTGCATTAGAAGAGATTTGCTCCCCATGCTAATATCGATTTTAAGGTCTCTTTATTGCCTAACGATCAATTGCTTTAGCATGAGACTTTCTTTATTTTTGTCTTCTTGTAAAGTCCCCATCATTATTTATTTGCCATCCAAAGTACGAAGATCGAGCTTGTGATTCGGGCATTAAGATGAGGGTAACCATATTTATGACGTTTGTCAGAGTTGGATAAAACAAGTGGCGCACAGTTTTGTCAAAATTTCTCCCGTTGCAATGCACGATCATATATGCTAGTATAGTATATAGCGGAAGATACACTCTTAGTTACTGCTAATATCCACTAGCCAGCATAATTTCTCATCGTCATTTAGACTGCTCATGCCACCCATACAAGCTCCTTAAAGCAATGGAGGGACAATTTGGCTTGGTTCTGCTTTGGTCAACTGGACTGCGAGATCACGAGCAGGGCCGTTCCCATGCATGTTACTACAAATGTAGGAATGGTCGACAATCAGGCAGACGTCGATTTTTGGACAAGTTGGAGATGCTATGCATAAAAACTCACAGCATGGTCGAAGCATCCAAGAGATAGATTTTTTTTTTGGTAAATATCTTATGCTCAAGTGGCCATAGAAGATGAAAGGATGCTGCCACATGCCGCGACATGTTGCTTTTTGGCTTCGTGTGGTGAGCTTTAGCCGAAGCCAGCAGGAACATGAACCATCAGACAGGCGCACTCTATGCACAACTATTGCCATGTCAAACATGGTAAAGTACTTCCACATTGCTGCCATGCAATGAGGCACTATGATACGTCTTGCAATTATTTATTTGGCCTCTTTTTTTTTTGATTTGTTAGTTCTTTTTTTTTGAAAACGCGGCCTTTTAGGGTCCGATTCAATAAAAAAGGTCGAAGAGAATTGCCCGGATAATTAACGAAAAACTGGGCGAATCGTCACATCACGCCGCAAAAACAAGTCATACAGGTCGACCAGCCAACCCACACAAGAACGCACACACGCCACCGATGAGAACACCGTCGTCGAGGATGCAACCCGGCGTCATCGTCATCACTCGTCCACGAGGGCGACTTCGACTCCATCATTGAGGACCACCGATAAGCCCTTGCCGCAAAAAAGCGTCGAGGCTTGCGCCAGTCGATGCCAAACAGTCAGCCACACACGCCAACGACCAGGCAGCTCCAACTCTGTCGACGAGCATTGTAGGAGAAAACCGTTGAGCTTGCGCCGAGTCAGCGCTAGAGCCGACCACTCGTCTCGTGTCATCGTCACTGCAATGGCCCCTCCTCAGCAGCTCCGACTTTAGGAACACAAAGTGAGGCATGTCAACCCCTCGAACACACGGGAAGAGACTAACTACCAAGACCCATCAACAAGTCAGCTTTGCGTGAAGCCGCCATCACCGGACGGGCACCTGCCGACGCAGTTGCGTGCAGCCCATGAAGCGCGCAAACAGGATCTAATTTTCTTCTAGGCGACGCCCAAAAAAGGAAAGCGACGATGCCGACACCGTCGCCCGACCCGATCGGGCCTTAGGCTTTCGCCCAAAGAACTGGATCCAAGGGTGCACAAAGGGTGGAATCCTCGGCGGCTCCTTCAAGGAGGTGAAACGACGTCCTCAGATGCCGACGCTGTCGGCCGGCAAGAGCTAGGCAATCTTTTGCCCGGAGCACCGTCCAAACCCACACCCCCACGCACTAACACCTCCGCCATCATCGGGCCATGACCAAGAAGGAGCCACCACAAACCTCGCCGTTGGCTAGACGCCGACGAGCCGAATCCGGCCGAGACGAGCCAGATGAGGCGACCCACCACCGCTGCAGCGCCAAAGAACCCCGAGCGCGCGCGCAGGGAGCCCACCAGCCGTCCCCATGTTACTACTTTCGCCGTTCAATTCGCTTGTTTTGGATTTGTGCAGATACGGATGTATCTGACTCGTTTAATCTTTAGATACATCCGTATCTGAGCAAAATCTAAGACAAGTAATTGAACGAGGAAAACAAATGTAGGAACGTCGACAATCAGGCAGACGTCGATTGAGAAGCTGCACAAGTTGGAGATGCTGCATAAAAATCACAGCATGGTCGAAGCATCCAAGGGATAGAGAATTTTTGTGTAACTATCTTCTGCTCAAGTGGCCAGAGAAGCTGAAAGGATGCTACCATATGCCGCAACAGGTTGCTTTTTGGCTTCGTGGCGAGCTTTAGCCCAAGCCAGCAGGGACATGAACCATCTGACAGGCACACTCTATGACCAACGATTGCCATGTTAAACATGGTAAATTATTTCCACATTGCTGCCACGCAATGAGGATGTGCGGAATTTAAATAGCACAGTAGAGAGGCTAAGCACTATGTATGATGGGCTTGCAATTATTTTTTTGGCATCTCTTTTTCGTTGTTTGTTCTTTTGGACACAGTGCAAGAAACCATCTCAGCACCTCCACCCTTTCTTTAATGGCTTCCGAGGTGACTTCATTTATCTTATCGCCTTAGAGCAACTCTAGTAGACCCCTTAAAACAGCGACCCTTGTAAGCGGGATAAGGGCCGAGAAAATCACGTTTTAAGGGCCGAATTTGGCTGCGGCGGAACAGAGCCCGCAAACCCGAGCGGTAAAAGAGAATATCACGCTTTCGTTCGACCTCAAACCGCAAATGTACACAAATGAATTCACCACGATTTTGAACAAAACATGAAAAGTGCCGAGAATTCAAACATGGTCTTTCCACCACCACGTAGTTTTGGCGGCCTTGCAACATAGTTTTTGCGCCACAACCCAAAAGACAACCCAAAAGACATCGCATCCGGCATCCATCACTCCATCATCATCATCATCATCATAATCATCATCATCACAAGATGATATCTTCACCGGCACCATTGCCACCACCACTTGCCAAACCACCATGCTCACCGAACCTTGGCACCGCATGGCCTCTTCCGGCTAGCCTCCTCCTCTCCAAGATCTCCAACCTTGCCATGTCATGCCATTCTTTGGTGGCATCGTCCATCTCATTTTGGTTCATCATCATGATCTTGTTCTCCTCTTGAAGGAGTTTGGCGATGGCTTTGTCCTCCGCGGCCTTGGCTGTTCTCTCCTCAATGGCGGCCTTGCGGTCGGACTCCTCCTTGAGTAGTTGCCCTTCTCTTGCTTCTCTTGAGCCTTCTTCTCGGCCAACTCCTTTTTAGCCTCCAATGTCTTGATCACCAATATCTCATTGTACTTGACCATGTCATCTAGCTTCTCCCGCAAGCTTGATGCGTCTTTGGCCTTCTTGTCTCCATCGGGCTTGTTCTTGTTTCTTGGGCCGTCATCACCTTAGTCATCATTATCATCATCAATCTTGGTGAGGGCACCTCTCTTCGGTGGGGATTATTTCTCAACCACCTTCCACTTCTCGCTATCTTTGAGAAGTTCCCAACAATGCTCTAGTTGAAATGCCTTTTTGCATGAAGCTTCCATCTCCTTGTACCTTTCTTGCACAATTTTGTCCTACAAAATGAAAACAATGTCAAATTGTGCAACTGCTCCGAGTTGGACAAAAGATTCGCGCTTGGGACATGAAAGCGAATTCACATAGTCGGCTTCGACGACACCACTTGGAGGTGCATTGCGCACTTGCGTCAAGCAAGCAGCCCAACGACTACAAATCGGCTTGTGACGTCCCAACGACCTTGAAGAGATCAAAAGGTGTGTGGCGTCCGGTTGGGATACTTTGCCATCACACGGAAGAATTGATCCTCGATCCTTTCCCAATACCGCTTCGCGGTTTGGTCGGTGCCGGTGCACGCGTCAACAGACACCGACTCCCAAGCCTTGATGAAAATTTTATCTTCCAATGGAGTGTAGTTCTTCGATCTTGCGCGTTTTGCTTGCGCTTCGTCGTACACCCCTTGTCAACCTCCTCCACATCATCTTCTTCCCCTGTGACCGTGCACGCCACCATCCATCTCGTCGTAGCCGTACTCACCTATTGGTGTTTGATCGATGTCGACGCTGTTGTTGTCCAAGATTTGCACGAAGTCGGCCGTCACATGATGGATACCGTTGCTACAATTGCGCTCGACATGTCACATACATGCGGAATGAACTCAAATGAAAGAAGTGCGGGAAATCGAAGAATCATACCTTGCACCCATTCCGTCGAACACCTTGGGGGCGGTAGCAGCCCCATCGCCGAGAGGGCTCGGGGTAGCTCTTGACGGAGTAATCAGAGGAGGTGTTGGCAGGGTAGCTCTTCCCGCGAGCTTCTTGCATTTCACACCGGAAGCCTTCCCCTTATTCGTCAGTGGTTTTCGGACCAAAGTCGCATCAGAGGCAGCTGGGCGGTGTCGTGGTTCTATGTCTGACAGTAGAGTGGGGGGTAGGTATGGAGAGACAAGGTCCTAGCTATGGAGAGGTTGTAAACACAAGAGATGTACGAGTTCAGGCCCTTCTCGGAGGAAGTAACAGCCCTACGTCTCGGAGCCCGGAGGCGGTCGAGTGGATTATGTGTATATGAGTTACAGGGGTGCGAACCCTTCGCTTTGTGGAGGGGTGGCTTATATAGAGTGCGCCAGGACCCCTGCCAGCCCACGTAATGAAGGGTTTAAAGTACATTAAGTCCGGGGCGTTACTGGTAACGCCCACATTAAGTGTCTTAACTATCATAAAGTCTACTTAATTACAGACCGTTGCAATACAGAGTGCCTCTTGACCTTCTAGTGGTCGAGTGAGTCTTCGTGGTCGAGTCCTTCAAGTCAGTCGAGTGGGCTCCTCGTAGGTCGACTGGAAGGTGACCTCTTCTAAGGGTGTCCTTGGGTAGGGTACTTAGATCAGGTCTATGACCCTACCCTAGGTACATGAATCCATCATTAGCCCCCGAATGGATTGAGGCTTGAGTGAGGAAGGAGTTGATGCTGTTTTCGATTGGCTTTTGCATACTGGTCATGCGTTGTTTTGGACCAAGAATCTCTTTGTTGATAACGAGCAACTTTTCTTCAGTCGACTCGATCCATTCTTTTCTTTCGTCGAGTGATCTTTTGGACTTTGCCAATTTCCGAGCGACGGATCGCAGGAAATCCCACGTTTGACAAACCGATCTGCCGTTCGCGGATTCTGCGGGATATGAAATTTGGGGAAGCGCGCGAAGCGGGGCGGACCGCGGCGCTCGGATGGGATAGGGCATAGACGCCTCGATTCTCGCGCCGCCTTTTTCGCCACGTATCGCGTCCGCGCGACTGTTTCGGGATGTGATTAGATCGACCGGGCCCACCTGTCATCCACTCGGAAGGGATCTTATAAATGCGCTCGGCGAGAATTTTTGGACAGTACCTCCGCATTCTTTCTCTGCTCTCCTCGTCTCCGCCCAACGCGCCCGCTTCTCGCCTATGCACAACCTCTCCTCGCGCGTCTCGCCGGCAGCCATGGTGAAGGAGAAGACGGCGGCGCTGGAACGCGCGAACAAGGCGTCGGCGACGGAGAAGGCGAAGGGGAGATCCACCAGCCGCGGCGGGTCTTCATCCAGATCCCGTCTGCCGAACGGCTGGGTCCAGGGAGATTGGATCCGGTCGACCATCACAAAGAAGGATCTTCTCGACATGGACAACGACGGTCTGATCCCCCACGGAGCTGCAAGGCTTCCGGGGAAAGAATGGCAGCCCCAGCCGGAAGAGGGTGAGTGCGTGCTTCTGGCTACCCACGTCGACCGCGGATTTTCTTTGCCACCGAGTGTTTTCTTCCGTGGTTTTTTGAACTTCTTTGGGGCGCAACTCCACCAATTCACCCCGAACTCTATCGCCTATCTTGCCGCGTTCGTGTCCATGTGTGAGAATTTTCTGGGCTGTCGACCGCACTGGGGCTTGTTCAAGCACATATTCACGTGTCGCTCTCAGACCGTGAAGAAGGCGAGCCCAGGCAATGAAAAAACCCAAGTTGTTAAGATGTGTGGAGGTCTGGGGATCCAGATGAGGAACAAGAGCACCTTCCCAGCCATGACATTCCCCGAGTCAGTCATAGGCTGGCAGTCGACCTGGTTCTACTGCCAGAATGAGTCGACGCCGGGGCAGTCGAGTGGACTCCCTCAGTTTACCATGAACCGAGTGAACAAACCCTCCTCTCTGAAGGTGATTCCGGAGGAGAAAGCCGACGTGAAGATGCTGATGGAGCGTGTAGTTCAGCTGGTTCGTGATGGAGTAACTGGTATGGATCTCTTGGAAGTTTTCCTTAGGCGGCGTATCCAGCCTCTTCAGTTCCGGAGCCATTGCATGTGGTTGTACTGCGGGACTGAAGATGAGACTCGGATCCACCCAGAAGCAGTCGACGATGCCACGTTGGAAAGGTGGATGGCTGCGGTCACTGGGAACAAGGATAACCCCCGTGGAGCCAGAAGGATTCCTCCACTCGACCGTCACAGCGTTCCAGACAAGGTACATTCGCTCTACCTTCCATTGTATTCTTGCCATATTTATTTCTGTTTTCTCCGCAAATTGGTCGATTGATCTTTGTCTTGACGTCTATCAGGCCCTCACCGAGCTGTACTCGATGCCCAATGGAGCTCAGGCTCCGACTGAAGAGGGAGAAGCAAGCGGGGGCGAGAGCCAGGAGGAGTGGGACTCGGACGCCGCCGAAGAAGATGATGATGATGATGATGATGATGAGGAAGAAGAAGAGGAGGAGGAGGAGGTCGCACAGCCGCGCTCGGAAAGGCGGTCGAAGCTTGCCCATGACCCTGTGACTGAACGTGGCAAGGGGGCTGCGACTGTCGCGCAGTCGACCAAGCGCCCTCGGACCACTTCTCCGGTGCCGACTGAAAAGGCGCCGAAGCAGTCCAGGGTGGCCCCGTCAAAGCCGACCAAGCTCCTGCCGAAGATGAAGGTGTCCATCCCCACCATATCAGGGTAAACATACTGCTTAAGTCTTCTCGTTTTGTGCGAGCTTTATCTCTGACTGACACTTGAGTTAACCGACTAATTCTTTGGAATTGCAGTGCTGCTACTTCTGAGACCTCAGTCAGGGCTGACGACCATGAGATGGAGGATGCAGCAACCTCAAACCCTGGTACTATACTCTTAATTCCATTTTAGTCGATTGACTGTTCGTCCCTAATTCTGATTCTTTTCTGTAGTCTCATCCAATGTCATTATCACTCTTCCTGATGATGATGACGATGAGGAACCACTGAAGCATAGAAGGAGCAGGAAAGCGTCTGCCGGCAGGGTGGCCCAGGATGTGATGGCGCCGAGACTCGTCGCGGAGGAGGAGAACACCACTCGACACACCGTGTCTTTGGCGGTGCCGTTGACGAGTGCTCATCCCGCTTCGTCGAGTGCCGCACAACCTTCCCTCTTCACGGCGCACCACGTCCCGAGGACCAAGCGATCTTTGCGAAGAAGCGATACACCAGCAGGGGTCATGATGGAGCGGTGAAGGCCATCCGGGACGCAAGTGAAGCAGCTTACGAAGCCAGCTCCGCCCTTCAAAGCAATGTTCAGGTCAGTTGACCATCGCTTGTTTTGTTAGGATATGCTATCAAAAAACTTCTCTTTCCGGAATCCATAGCAGTCACCCACTGGGTGTGTCGATTGAAACTCCGTGTTAGCGGGGGCACGCTAAGTGCACCCGCTGGGTGTAGTCCCCAAGGCTAAGGTCGACTGCTGGCAGTCGGCCTTAGGCTTTATAAGTAAAGTCTTTCCGTCATTCGACTGAGGCGAATGGATTTCCCAAACCGGTGGGGGCACGCTGAGTGCACCCAGGTGTAATCCCCGAGGCGTGGTCGATTGCTTTCGCGATCGATTCTGATCTGAAGAATACATCTTGTTTTTTTTGGGGGGTCGACTGGTCGACTCTGTCTTTAATAGAACTAGTGGGGGCACGCTGAGTGCACCCACTGGGTGTAGTCCCCGAGACTACGGTCGAATGTTTGTATTCGGCTATAGTCTTAGAAACACATGATATTCTCTTATCCACTCGGAAGTGAATTATCCTTGACATTTTGTCGAATGGTTCTTCGCAGAAATCTTGTGACCTTGCGGCTCGTTACACCGAGCTGGAGAACAAGCACATTCAGCTCGAGCTGGATCTGAAGCTGGTTCAGGAGAATCTGACGAAGGCAAAGGAGGAGACCAAAGGTATGTTTGGTGAGACCTCGACGACTGCTTTTTCCTTTCATTTGCTTCAAAATCTGATCTGGCTGTAACTTGCAGGTAAAGTGAAGGAGGCCCAGAAGAAAAAAGACCTTGAGCTAGCTGAGAAGATCAAGCTTGCTGACGAGAAGTTAGCTTCAGTCAGTAAGCTCGAAGAAGAAAATACTAATCTGAAAGCTGCTCTTGAGATTGCTAACAAGGAAGTCAGTCGATTGACTGGGAAGAAAAATGATCTGGAGGCCTTCCTGGGTGGACTTGCCAAGAAGCTGTTCCTTATGCTCGAAGGTAATCCTTTACGCTCGACAATCACTTTCAACAGTGATCTTTCCATTCGACCATTGCTTTGACTCGGTGATTGTCCTTGCAGAATTTTGCCAAAGCTTTGAAGAGGAAACCAGTCGGCTGGAACCAAACCTTGACCCCGTCAACTCTCCGGTGAACGATGAAGTTGCCATGAATGTGTTCCGACTCGACTCTCGCGTTGCAGCCGTCGTTGACTATCTTGCAAGGCTGAAGGTCGCCACTTCTCGCATCGACACCATGCTCTGGCCTAGGGAGACACTCCAGAATGACCTTGAGTCACTGATGGCTTGACTAAACACAGTTCCTGGTCGAGTGCAGGAGTGGAAAAAAAAAATCCTCCGCTAGGTGCGGAGCCGATGTTGCTCTGTGTCTGGCCCGAGTCCACTACAAAGATGCGCGAGAAGACAAGCTGGCGGCTCTTCGGGTGGCCAACACCAAGAAACACGACTTCAGGTCCTTCATGGAAACCTTCATCACTGCTGCCACTCGGATCGCAGACGGAATTGACCTTGATGAGTTCGTTGCACCTTCCAGCCCTCCTCAGGAGGGGTAAAAAACTTCTTTAAGCTCGACACTTTAAATTTGCCTCGGTATGCCGAGTGAATTTGTAACCGATAAACCTTATCAGGCTTAGCACCTGAGCACTTTCGGTTCCTTTAGGTATCGATCTGAACTTGGATTTGATGTTTGAATATGATTGCTTTTGGTTCGAAATGTCTTCTGCAGGTTCAAAGCAAGGCGCTCACTGCAGTCGACTTATTCCTTAATTCACTTAGGCGAGCGCTGGGCTGCAGCTAAGTCCCCGAGTGAGAGGTTTGCTCTTCACTCGGCAGGATTTTTATATCTTAGGCGAGCACTGGACTACAGCTAAGCCCCCGAGTGAGAGGTTTGCTCTTCACTCGGTAGGATTTTTATATCTTAGGCGAGCACTGGGCTGCAACTAAGCCCCCGAGTGAGACGTTTGCTCTTCACTCGGCAGGATTTTTATAACTTAGGCGAGCACTGGGCTGCAGCCTAGCCCCCGAGTGAGAGGTTTGCTCTTCACTCGGCAGGATTTTTATATCTTAGGCGAGCACTGGGCTGCAGCTAAGCCTCCGAGTGAGAGGTTTGCTCTTCACTCGGTAGGATTTTTATATCTTAGGCGAGCACTGGGCTGCAGCTAAGCCCCCGAGTGAGAGGTTTGCTCTTCACTCGGCAGGATTTTTATATCTTAGGCGAGCACTGGGCTGCAGCTAAGCCCCCGAGTGAGAGGTTTGCTCTTCACTCGGCAGGATTTTTATAACTTAGGCGAGCACTGGGCTGCAGCTAAGCCCCCGAGTGAGAGGTTTGCTCTTCACTCGGCAGGATTTTTATATCTTAGGCGAGCACTGGGCTGTAGCTAAGCCCCCGAGTGAGAGGTTTGCTCTTCACTCGGCAGGATTTTTATATCTTAGGCGAGCACTGGGCTGCAGCTAAGCCCCCGAGTGAGAGGTTTGCTCTTCACTCGGAAGGATTTTTATATCTTAGGCGAGCACTGGGCTGCAGCTAAGCCCCCGAGTGAGAGGTTTGCTCTTCACTCGGCAGGATTTTTATATCTTAGGCGAGCACTGGGCTGCAGCTAAGCCCCCGAGTGAGAGGTTTGCTCTTCACTCGGTAGGATTTTTATATCTTAGGCGAGCACTGGGCTGCAGCCAAGCCCCCGAGCGAGAGGTTTGCTCTTCACTCGGTAGGATTTTCACGTTGTACTTGTGGCGAAGCTCAGAGGAGAGGGTCGCAGTCGACCTGCACCTTGTCCTCCTTACGACCGCACATTGTACTTGTGGCGAAGCTCAGAGGAGAGGGTCGCAGTCGACCTGCACCTCGTCTTCCTTGCGAGCGCACATTGTACTTATGGCGTAGCTCAGAGGAGAGGGTCGCAGTCGACCTGCACCTCGTCCTCCTTGCGAGCGTACGTTGTATTTGTGGCGTAGCTCAGAGGAGAGGGTCGCGGTCGACCTGCACCTCGTCCTCCTTGCGAGCGCACATTGTACTTAGGCGAGTACTTGGACTGCAGCTAAGCTCCCGAGTGGAAGTCTGGCTTACCACTCGGTAGGATTTTTATAACTTAGGCGAGTACTTGGACTGCAGCTAAGCCCCCGAGTGGAAGTCTGGCTTACCACTCGGTAGGATTTTATAACTTAGGCGAGTACTTGGACTGCAGCTAAGCCCCCGAGTGGAAGTCTGGCTTACCACTCGGTAGGATTTTTATAACTTAGGCGAAACGGATTCGCAGCTAAGCCTCCGAGTGGAAGTCTGGCTCACCACTCGGTAAGGATTTTTTTTACAAACTTAGGCGAAACGGATTCGCAGCTAAGTCACCCACTGAGGAGGAAATTTTATTGGACAAATAAAAAGTGACAAAAATTATGGAGAAATTATGACACTATTATTTTGTAATCCATGAACTACAGAAGAACTTTATTACAACTCATCCGAGTGAAAACTTTAAGTGTAAAACGGGCAGAGTAGTTCCGCGTTCCAAGCTCGGGGCTCGTCGATATTGTGTTCAACGTTGTAGAGACGGTACGCCCCGTTGTGGAGAACCTTGGTGACGATGAAGGGCCCTTCCCAAGAAGGAGCAAGCTTGTGCTGTTTCTGCTGATCCACTCGGAGAACTAAATCCCCTTCCTGGAAGGCTCTACCCCTCACATTTCTGGCGTGGAAGCGACACAAGTCTTGTTGGTAGATGGTCGAGCGAATCAGAGCCATCTCCCTTTCTTCCTCTAAAAGGTCGACTGCGTCCTGCCGTGCTTGTTCAGCTTCTGCTTCGTTGTAGAGTTCAACCCGAGGAGCATTGTGGAGAAGATCACTCGGCAAGACTGCTCCAGCTCCGTAGACCAAGAAGAATGGAGTTCTTCCGGTCGACCGATTAGGTGTGGTCCGCAGTCCCCAAAGCACCGAGGGAAGTTCGTCGACCCACGCTCCAGCCGCATGCTTGAGATCATGCATCAGTCGGGGTTTCAACCCTTTGAGGATCAGGCCGTTGGCTCGCTCTGCTTGTCCATTTCACTGCGGATGGGCGACTGAAGCATAGTCGACTCGTGTGCCTTGAGAGTTGCAGAAATCCCTGAATTTTTCTAAGTCAAAGTTCGACCCATTATCTGTAATGATGCTGTGCGGGACTCCATATCTGAATATTAGTTCCCTGATGAAGCTAACAGCAGTACCGGCGTCAAGGTTCTTGATCGGCTTGGCCTCAATCCACTTGGTGAACTTGTCGACTGCCACCAGTACATGCGTGAAACCACTCCGTCCTGTTCTCAAGGGACTGACCATGTCCAACCCCCATACTACGAAAGGCCAAACGAGTGGAATGGTCTTCAGAGCTGACGCAGGCTTGTGTGACATATTTGAGTAGAACTGACATCCTTCGCACTTGTCCACTATTTCCTTTGCCATCTCATTTGCCTTTGGCCAGTAAAATCCGGCTCGGTATGCTTTGGCCACGATGGTCCGAGAGGACGCATGGTGACCACAGGTCCCCGAGTGGATATCATTGAGAATTATTCGACCTTCTTCTGGCGTTATGCATTTTTGACCAACTCCAGTCGCGCTCTCTCTATACAACTGTCCTTTGATAACGGTAAAGGCCTTGGATCGACGGACGATCTGTCGAGCCTCTTCCTCGTCCTCTGGGAGCTCTTTTCTCAAGATATACGCGATATATGGAATTGTCCAGTCGGGTGTGACTACCAAGATCTCCATAATCAAGTCGACCACTGCTGGGACTTCTACCTCAGTCGGATCCATGGCACTCTTAGGTTGCGGGGTTTCTTCAGTGAAAGGGTCTTCCTTAACTGACGGAGTATGAATATGCTCCAAGAACACGCCACTCGGAATGGCTTCTCTCTTGGAACCTATCTTTGCTAGATCATCAGCTGCTTGATTTTTCAGTCGGGGTATATGATGGAGCTCCAACCCCTCAAACTTCTTTTCCAGCTTCCTCCTTTGCATTGCAAGATCCGATCATGGCTGGGCTTCTCACGTCCCACTCCTTCATCACTTGGTTGACCACTAAATCTGAGTCGCCATAAACCATAAGGCATCGGACGCCGAGTGAAATGGCCATGCGCAACCCATATAGAAGGGCCTCGTACTCTGCCTCATTGTTGGAGGAATCAAAGTGAATCTGGAGCACATATCTTAGCTTATCTCCTCTGGGGGACACCAAGACCACCCCAGCACCGGAACCATTCAGCATCTTAGAGCCATCAAAGAACATGGTCCAATGCTCCGAGTGAATTTTAGTCGGTTGCTGCTGTTCAATCCACTCGGCGAGGAAATCTGCTATTGCCTGGGACTTAATGGCTTTCTTTGCCTCAAACTTGGTATCAAGGGGAAGAAGTTCAATCGCCCATTTCGCCACTCGACCAGTTGCATCTCTGTTGTGCAAAATCTCTGAAAGTGGAGCGCGCTGACGATTGTGATGGAATGATCAGAGAAATAATGAGCAACCTTCTTCGTGGTCATGTATATCCCATACACAAGCTTCTGATAATGAGGGTATCTGCTTGGATGGAGTCAAAACTTCAGACAAATAATACACTGGGCGCTAAACTTTGAAGGCCTTTCCTTCTTCTTCCCGCTCGACCGTAAGCACTGTACTGACGACTTGTCCTGTGGCTGCGATGTAAAGCAACAGAGGCTCTTTGCTGATTGGAGCAGCAAGCACCGGATGGGTGGAGAGCAGAGCTTTTAGCTCGGCAAACGCTGCATCAACTTCGAGTCCACTCGAACTTGTGCGCCTTCTTCATCGATCGGTAAAGAGGCAATGCCTTTTCACCGAGTCGTGAGATGAATCAACTTAATGCGGCCAAGCATCCGATAAGCTCGACGCCGTGCACTTTCGCCGCAGGCGTTTCATTCGAGTATAGTGCCGATCTTCTGCGGATTAGCGTCGATCCCTCGCTCGGAAGCGAAAACCGAGTAACTTGCCACGGGAACTCGAATGTGCACTTGGATGGATTGAGCTTGATATCATACCTTCGAGGTTGGCAAATGTTTGGCGAGGTCGGTGAGCAGGTCGGAACCTTTTCGTGACTTGACGGCGATATCATCCATATCGCTTCCACATTCCGACTGATTTGGTGGCGGACACTTCAATCATTCGCATAAATGTGGCTCCGGCATTCTTGAGGCGAATGGCATGGTGATATAGCGAAGCACCGAATGGAGTGATGAAAGCTGTTTTATCTCATCGGGTCCATCTGAGGCGGATCGATGGTACCGGATAAGCGTCTAGAAAAGACAATCTCGCACACCAGCGGTCGAGTCAACAATTTGATCAATGCGAGGAGAGGAATGATCTTTCGGGCAGGCCGATTGATGTGCTTGAAATCAATGCACATTCGAGCGATTTGTCCTTCTTAGGAACCATGGCGACATTAGCGAGCCACTCGGGTGGTATATCTCTCGGATAAATCCTGCCGCCAACAGTCGAGCCACTTCCTCACCAATAGCTTTTCTCTTCTGGACGGCGGACCGCCGAAGATGCTCTTTAACTGGTTTTGCTGATGAGTCGACTCTAAGGCGATGCTCAGCCAGATCCCTCGAGGACACGGCATGTCGGTGGCTTCCATGCAAAAATGTCCCAGTTCTCACGGAGGAACTGGATGAGCGCTTCTTCCTATTTCGGGTCGAGTGTTGTGGAGATGTGGGTCGGGGCTGCATTGGGATCGGTCGGGTGAATGTGGACAGGCTTCGTCTCACCGGACGACTGAAATGCAGATTCTGTGGCGGGCTTCTTGGATCGCAGCAAATCACTCGGATCTGCGCTTTGTTTATATTCTTCAAACTCGATCGCTGTCACACGAAGCGGCAATCTTTGAGCCCTTCAAAGCACTCTTCTACCTTTTCCGATCACGGTGGCGGTGATCACTCCTTTGGGGCGGGCATCTTCGGTTTGAGGTACACGTAACATGGTGAGCCATGAACTGTGCGTAAGCTGGCCTCCCCAAAATGGCGTGATGCAGCTCTGAAAATCCACGACCTCAAGCGTCAACTTCTCTTTGCGAAAATGTTTTGAATCACCAAACACCACGTCGAGAGCTATTTGGCGAGTGACTCGGCTTTCTTCCTGGTATAACTCCATGAAAGCTCATATTCTTGGTGCTCGGTCGGGACATCGGAATGCCCATTCCTTTCAGTGTGTTCATACAACAAGTTCAGCCCACTACCACCGTCCATCAGCACTTTCGTCAGTCGAGTGCCTTCGACAACTGGATTGACCACCAAAGCTTGCCTCCCAGGGGTGGCAATATGAGTCGGGTGATCAGATTGGTCGAATGTGATGGGTGTTTGGGACCATCTCAGATAACTTGGTTTTGCTGGGGCAACCATGTTTACCTCACGATTAATGACCTTCAGTCGGCTCTTGCTTTCCACATCTGCGAAGATCATCAGAGTGGAGTTGACATGCGGATATCCTTCCTCACTGTCCTCCTTGTCTTCGGCCTTGTCCGACTCCTTTTCCTTGTCCTTAGACTGTTTTCCTTGAAACTGCTGGATCAGGAGTCGACATTGGCGAGTGGTATGCTTTGGGTAAATGATATTGCCCTCTTCATCTTTCTTCATGTGGATGTGACACGGCATATCCATCACGTTGTTCCCTTCTTTATCCTTCACCTTCTCAGGGTTCCAGGATCCTTTTGGTTTCCTTTGAACTTTCCACGAGTCACGGCGAAACCTCTCCGGAGCTCTTGGTTCAGCCTTCCGCTTCATTTCCGATGGTGTTTCCCTTCTCCGATGACTAGGCTTGTACTTGCCGCTTGGTCGGTCTTCTTCTTCGCCGTTGGCATACTTGGTAGCAATCTCCATCATCCGACTCGGGTCATGTCTCGGTTCGACCAAATTTCAAACTCAATTCCTGTTCTTGACACCATCCTTGAAGGCGCAGACGCTCGATGATCGAACCGTTCTCCACGGTATGATGCAAAGTGATCCATCTCTGAATATACTCTCTGAGGGTCTCATTAGTCTTACACACATACTTGCAGCTCACAATCTAGCTGGTAAGCTTGCAAGTTCCTTCAAATGTTACAGCGAACACTGGGACAAATCTTCCCAAGTGTAAATGCTGCTAGGAGGTGGCGATTCAACCACGCTCTGGCGTAACCTTCCAACATGAGGGTGTCGGTGTCAAAACCGGCGGATCTCGGGTAGGGGTCCCGAACTGTGCGTCTAGGCGGATGGTAACAGGAGACGAGGACACAATGTTTTTACCCAGTTGAGGCCCTCTCAATGGAGGTAATACCCTCGTCCCGCTTGATTAATATTGATGATATGGGTAGTACAAGAGTAGATCTACCATGAGATCAATGAGGCTAAACCTAGAAGCTAGCCTATGGTATGATTGTTGAGATGTAATGTTGTGTCCTACGGACTCTGGCCCTCCGGTTTATATAGACACCGGAGGGGCTAGGGTTACAGTCGGTTACAATGGTAGGAGATCTACATATCCGTATTGCCAAGCTTGCCTTCCACGCCAAGTAAAGTACCTTCCGGACACGAGCCGAGTCTTCAATCTTCTATCTTCGTGATGCAGGAGTCCGGCGGATATCGATAGTCCGCTATCCGGACACCCCTAGTCCAGGACTCCTCGGTAGCCTGAACCAGTCTTCAATGGCGACAAGTCCGGCGTGCATAATGTTCGGCATTGCAAGGCGGGTTCCTCCCTTAAATAATCCGGAGAAGATCATGAACACCAGGATAGTGTCCGGCTCTGCAAAATAATTTCCACATTCCATCGTAGAGAATAAAACACATACACTGATCCAATCTGCTGACGTATTATGCGGCATGACATCACACCGCAGCCAAGCCTTCGTTTTAATTGTTTTTACTATTCCACCTCAGCACGTTTAGCGAAGCGGCTTCCTTGGCACGTCCTGTCGAAGCAGAGATCGTGTTCCCCTCTTTCCGGGATTCTCATCAATACGTGCGTGGGTAACCCAACGCGCCATTGATGGTGGCACTTGGGGATTAGCGAGTTTTACCAGGCCGGTGAGGGACGCATAGTTTTGTCCGCCTATATATAAGGGATAAGGATTTACCTTCTCACCTACGCCTTCTTCCTCCTTTGCTCATCCGTCCCTGCGAACCCAAGCTCCAACGCTCAAGCTCGCGCATTCCACCTCGACCCTTCTCCGAACATGTCTGGAGGGGGAGGCAAGTGGATGACCTCCACCGCCAAGGAGGAGGACATCACCAAACTGCGCGACGCCGGATACCTCTCCGGAAACATTGCGCATCGGCTGCCCGACACGGGGCAGCTCGTTCCTACCCCAGGACCTCACGAGAGGGTCGTTTTCCTTCCCCACTTCCTCCGCGGACTGGGCTTTCCGCTCCATCCATTCGTCCGGGGGCTCATGTTTTACTACGGCCTGGATTTCCACGATCTAGCGCCAAACTTCGTCCTCAACATCTCGGCGTTTATCGTCGTGTGCGAGGCCTTTCTCTGCATCCGGCCCCACTTCGGCCTGTGGCTCAAGACCTTCAACGTCAAGCCGAAGATCGTGAAGGGGCGCAAGCGAATCTTGAGGCGCTATCTGAGCAGCTGCCCAACGTCCCTTAGCTAGAAGGGACCTTCGTGGACTCCGTCAAGGGGTGGCAATCGGGGTGGTTCTATATCACCGAGCCGCGCGAGCCGACATGGGCGGCGGCCCCCGAATTCAGATCTGGAATCCCCACGCAGCTCACCTCCTAGAAAGAGAAGGGCTTGCAGTGGGGTAACCCGGTGGAGGTGACGGGACTTCGAACCTGCATCAAAAAGCTGGTGAGCAATGGGCTCCGGCTCGTCGACGTAGTCCAGGTCATGCTCCTCCGGCAGATTCTCCCATGCCAAGAAAGGGCTTTTACTCTGTGGGAGTTTAATCCGGAACAGCACCAAACGCTGAGCGGGCTCTTGATACAACATATGAAGGTGCACGGAGGTGCTATTCAAAAGCGCCGATCTTGCCAGTATCCGCGACCGAGACCGCGGTTTCAGCTTGCGGTCTCCGTGGCGACGGGTAAATGATTCGACCCCATTACGGGACACTTGCAGTAATTTAGATTGACTCTAACGAGGTTTTTAATCTGCCTCTTTCCTTTGACAGGAATGGATGGAGAAGGCCGAGATGATTATCAGTCCGGCTCCCATGCCAGAAGAACCAGTGAACGCCCAATTAGCAAGGCTGCTGGTTCCGGCACCGTACGTGGTGCCGGAGAAGAAGGCCAAGAAGGTGGCCACGGGGACTCGAAAGAGTTCCCGCAATCAAGCGTCTGACGACGACGAGGATTCCTCCCCCGAAGACGAGGAAGAGGAGGAGGAGTACTCTCTCCCAGAGGAGGGGGAGAAGAAGAGGAAGGCCTCCCCAATCGGGCGGCGAAGGGTCAAGAGGGGAGAACTATCCCCGGACAGTTTCGCCAACATCAGCGTTGGCGAGGAGGAGTGGCCTCCAAGGGCTCGGCGTCCGGCAAGATCGTAAGTTGCCGGATCATTCATATGCCGTATTATAGTATGTCACACAGTGTCCTTCTAACGCCGCACTATTTCTTTAGTCCGGCCGGTGACGACTTTCCCGACTCGATGAGCGGGTCGTTGGCGCCGTCGGATGTAAATTCTATCCCGACTGCCTCTACCCCACGCGCCGAAGACGACGAGGCGGAATCCCATAGGGGGACGCGCCAGGAGGAGGCTCCGGAGGCGCCGTCAGGCAGCCTCCCGGACTTTGCGCGGACTCGACTCGGAACCCGCAGCGGTTCCGAGTCCGCAAGCAACCCCTCGAAGGAGGGCAGGACCGTGGCGCCGGCGGCCTCCGTCCAACCGAGGCACCGGACAACCTCTGGAGGCGCTCAAGGCACCTCCATTGAGGAAGAACACCGCACTCTCATGGGTGCGGTGATTGAAAAGGTCCAGCTTCGCCAAGGGCGGGCTGACTGAAGCTCGCAACAACCTTCTAACAGGCTTTGAGGTAAGAAGTTTAAAATTAAGCGATATAACACCGCATAGACGGTAGCCTCGATGCTTAGTCCGGTGTTGGAAAGAAAAGCGGATGAGGATCTTTAACAAGATATACACAGGTTTCTAAAATATGGGTTTGCAGGCTGCTTGTTGTTGACTTCTGCCGCATTAACAACAGAGGTCGGGCGCTGAAGAAGGACCTTGGCGGTCGGAGCAAGAGCTCGGCCATGCCAAGAGGCAGCTCAAGGAAAAAGAAGGTGAAGAACACCACTTTAAATATGTACCTTCAGAAAAGGGTTTTGGTTGCAAACAAGAATAACAAGGATAAAATGTGCAATCAGGGGGCCACGAGCGAGGTGGCAGCCACGAGAGATGCCGTGTCCGTGGCTGAGCATAATCGCCACGGAGGCGGACTGAGCAAGAAAAGCAAGCGGCGCTGGTGGCGGAGGTTCGGCAAGAGCTCCGGGCTCTCATGAAAAAGCATGAGAGTTTGGGCGTGACTCAAGACTTCGAGTCCGAGCTTGCCTCGGCCTCGAAAGTGCCAAATCCGCCAAGGCCGAGGCCCGGAGGGCCCGTGAGGAGGTAGAGGACATGAGGAAGATAGCAGCGGGTAAGGCGTTTTCATGCGAGCAAGCATGTTAATGTAAATTACGGATACTTACCGAGTTCGGAGCTCTCGAGGGCATTTGCAAATCTGCGCGTAGTGCGTCGATGCCGCTGCGTTCTATCGTGGCGAGGAGGGAGCTCAGCGGAGAAGGTCTTCGGTCTCGATGCGCTGAGGCCGGCCATCCGTGCCCCCAAGCGACCAGTGAAGCAGCTGGTCGAACTCCACAAGGTAGTGAAGAGGCTATGAAGTGCCTCATAGTCCGGCTGTGGCCTGGTCAGCCATGCACAGCAGCTACTTTGGCCTAGTCTGGCGGCTAGTGGGCGCATGCCCTAGGCTGGATGTGATCAGCGCTCCGCCTGCGTTGAAGGCGCTCGTCGAGCCCTTGCCCGCATAAAGGTGCAATGGGGCAAGCTGGATGCGGAGCTTCTCACGGATCCGCCGCCGCCCGGCAAGGCGCCCGTCTGTGAGCGATATTATAAAGTAGTCTGAAGGGAGCCCGCGATATCGCGGATGAGTGTCCCCTAATGTAATCCTTGAGTGAACTTCGCTGTATGTTTATCACATGCGCGAAAACTAAGTTTATATGCGCTATGAGCAACACTTTGTTTAATTTAAAATGTTACCTTCTGTGCGGCCGTTTGTTAAATCTGAGAGATGGCAAGTCGTTGGCTTCAGCCCCCGAGCCACGAGTGCTGGGGTGTTCGGTGATAAACTTGAGCACTCTTGTTCCCATCTTTGGGTCCATCTAGGGAGGCACTCAACACGACGAACCAGGCGACCGGACTTATAGTGCTTGAACACTCTCACTTAGCCATAGAATTCTATAATTTTAAATTTCGGCGAAGCCCCTGGTATTCGGAAGACCGAATCCGGGGCGCTATCCACGCCTTCATCGGACATAATCCGGAACTTCGCTCGAAGCGGCATGAGTCTTTAGGGACCCGAAAAGACCTCTCGAACAGCGACCAGTCTCTCGCCTTATCATGCCAGTCAGTTTTAGCTTTCTCCACTGAGGCGTTAACCCGGCCGAACCGGGGCGCAATCGCAGTGGTTCTCCTAGTGCTACCTTAGCCAGCGGAACGGGCGTAAGGCACCAAAACATAGGGCAGGCAAACCCAACTATTGACCCAAGACATGATTCGGAGCTGATTCATATAATGCTATAAGTTCGGGGTGCCGCACTTTGTGAAAGTGTTCGGACTTAATCACACCGTAATATGGGGAACAGAAGCCCCTGGTGTATTCGACCGTACCAAAGTGTACGGGTGCAATATGTCACATGGTGAACATTTGTAAAAGATAACGCGATTGCCGTGAAAAGGTAATAAACTTGCAAAAAAGTAAGTGCTGCGTTATTTATGACAGAAGTTCTGCTAATAAAGCAAACTGATACAAATAGTGCGGCAAGCAAGGGATTCGGACTAAATTAGCGTGTCCCCCTTCAGGGATAAGCCGCAGACTTGGTGTATGTAATTGAATTTAATGCTCGTAATGGAGACCACCTGAGTGTAAATCGCGCCTTCTTTAATCCCATTTGTTGTATCGTGAGTTCGGCAAGTTTGCCGACGGGCAGGGCTTCTATTTGGTGGAGTCCTGCATATAAAAAGAAAAGATAAAAAATAACACCAGGGGGGGCGCTAACACGAGCCCCTGGTGCGGTCGAGCCGCACTTTTCCATCCTTGAGGTGAAGCCCCTCCCCTACGCCCATGGCATCTTCAAAGCGTAATGATGTACGCGTAGTGTTATTCTTGTGATAATACGCGGGCGAGGGTGGGGGCCGTATTGCTACGCGTGCTCCGATCGCGCCGGGTGGTCTTGGTTGGTGCTGCTCCGGGCGCGCTTTAATGTGTCCGGCTTTTTAGTTGCCGGACTAGAGAATTGCCGTAGAAGGCTGCTCTGTACTTCTGCCGCGAGAGCCGCTGTATGTTCCTCCGTACGGAGGGAGCGTTCCGTATTCCCATTGACCGTAATGACTCCACGAGGGCCCGGCATTTTGAGCTTTAGGTATGCATAATGTGGCACCGCGTTGAATTTTGCAAACGCTGTACGTCCGAGCAGGGCATGATAGCCGCTACGGAACGGGACTATATCGAAGATTAACTCTTCACTTCGAAATTATCCGGGATCCAAGACCACTTCGATGTGACAGAGCACTGTCAGTTGGCTTCCACTCCTGGATGACACCTTTAAAGGTTGTCTTAGTAGGTTTGATCCTTGATGGGTCTATGCCCATTTTATGCGCCTTGTGTCTGATAAAGCAGGTTCAAGCTGCTGCCGCCGTCCATCAGGACTCTTGTGAGGTGAAATCCATCGACGATTGGGTCTAAGACCAGCGCGCGAATCCGCCATGGCGTATGCTTGTCGGGTGGTCTCGTCGATCGAAAGTGATCGGACGGGAGGACCATGGATTGAATTTGAGGCGACGGCTCCATCGCATAGGCGTCCGTGGTCGCGCTTCCTCTCCCTCTTGGGTATGTGGGTCGCGTAGATCATATTCACCGTTCGCGCTTGCGGGGGAAACCCTTCATCCTCTGTTGTTCGGTGGCGGGTCTCTTCCTCGTCGTCGCTATTTAGCCCCTTGTCCTTGTGTTGACGAATTGACTTGCGGCCTGCTGAACACCCAACAATCTCTGTTGGTGTGATTAGCTGGCCTTCGGGGTGCCATGTATCGGCATGGCGGTCGAGTATTCTATCCAGTTGGGCGGGCCGGGGTTGTTCTTTTAAATGGCTTCTTCCGTTGACGGGTTTGGAGCAGCGGAATCCGGCATTGACTGCCGTATCCTCTTTGCCGTCGCCGTTAATCGGGCGCTTGTTTTGATTAAATGCGTGACCTGCCGTAGTTGTCCTCGTAATCCGGACTGCCAGAATTTTTGCGGAGATTGTTGCTATGGGCTAGCCAGCTATCCTCTCCGCGCATAAGCGGGTCATCAATGATGTGAGGGCTGCCATGGATTTGGCTTCTCCTGCCCAGTGCGGGCTAGCCATTCGTCCCGGATGTTGTGTTTGAAGGCTGCAAGGGCCTCCGCATCCGGATAGTCGGCGATTTGATTTTTCTTCGTCAAGAATCGTGTCCGTAACTGTCGGCGATTAAATGCAGTTGCTGAATAATGTGGCTTAGGTCGTCGGCGTCTGGAGGTCGCACGTATGTACCTTGGAAGTTATCAAGGAACGCGGCCTCTAGGTCTTCCCAACACCCAATTGACTCTGCGGGCAGGCTGTTAAGCCAATGCCGAGCTGGTCCTTTAAGATTGAGTGGGAGATATTTGATGGCGTGTAGGTCGTCACCGCGGGCCATATGGATGCGGAGAAGATAATCTTCGATCCACACCGCGGGGTCTGTCGTGCCATCATAAGATTCGATGTTCACGGGTTTGAACCCTTCGGGGATCTGGTGATCCATTACTTCATTGGTGAAGCATAACGGGTGTGCGGCACCCCTGTACTTGTACGTGCCGCTGTCGTCGGACACTTGACGTGTTCCTTTGCTTATTGGGGCTTTCCTTTTGGGTCCATAGATGGACCTGGCAGGGCCATTGGACGGTGGGGCTTCTGGCCTCTTCGTCTAGTGCAGGAGCAGCTTGCGCTTTGGGTAGCTCTTGGTTGGTGGCTGTTGCCTTGTTTATCTGCGGTTTTGAGCACTTTGCTCCATCTTATCCGGGCGCGTCTTCCGCTGTGTTGAGCTTCGCTTTTCCTCCTTGAGCTTCTTGCTGTAGCGATGAGCCTGCGTTTGCGAATTTTGTTCGACGGGCTCTTGAGTTAAATCGTCATCGAGCTTGATTCGTCCTCGGAGGGAGGTACATAGTTGTGATCCTCAACCTTTTCTTCTCGCCGCCCTTTCGTGAGGCGTGCTTCTTCATCATCCTTCGCTGATTCTCGGCTGGAGGGTTTGTCTTTGGCACTCTCCGGTGTTATTATCTCCGTGCGGAGTCTCCATTCTTCTTTGTGGCGGGATTTAGAGCGGCGCCGTCGGCGCCAGGTTGCTTCTTTAAAGAATCTTCCTCCGCTGCTTTCTCGCCATCCCCTTCTTTTGGGGTATCCACCATGTAAACGTCGTATGATGAGGCGGACTTCCAGTGTCCGGTGGGCGCTGGGTCTTGATCGTCTCCGGCATCGTCGTCCATAGCGTTGATGTCATCGGAGTCGTAGTCTAGCATGTCGGTTAGGTCCTCGACAGTGGCTACAAAGTGGGTGGTGGGTGGGCTCCGAATTTGTTCGTCGTCCGAACTCCAACCGTCCTGGCCATAGTCCGGCCAGGATTCTCCTGATAGCGAGAGATGCTTAAGAGAATTCAAGATATCGCCAAAAGGCGAGTGTTGAAAGATGTCCGCGGCGGTGAATTCCATAACCGGCGCCCAATCTGGTTTAATTAGCAGGGGCGCGGGAGGCTCGGAGTCCGGCAAGGAGTCCGGTGCCTCGGGACCACAATTCATGAGGACAAGATTGGTATTTGGCTCCATCGCCGTAGATGTTGAAGCCCCGTGGCGTCTATCCACCGACCCTCGTCATGGGCGGTCGGCTCGGACAAGTGGCAGGCGGATTCAAGTCTGACCACCAAAGCAGCTTGTCGGCAGCAGAGCTAGATCATGCCCATCATCACGGTCTTGGCGCGCTTGGCGTGGCTCGAGTCCGTCGAAAATCAAGTCTCCGCGGTCATCGGCCGTGAAGTTTAAACTTCAAATCTGACTGGCGGCCAGGGCGTAGCTTCGATCTGCTCGGATGGCCAAGAGAGTTGGCCTGCGATGCAAAGCCGCCGAATATGAAGATCTGTCGAGGAGGAAAGTCTCGCTCTGGACAGCGTCAAAGATTGAAGATGCCATCGAGCCTATTGGTGGCGACACGAGGAACTCTCAATGAAAGCACCAATGTCGGTGTCAAAACCGGCGGATCTCGGGTAGGGGTCCCGAACTGTGCGTCTAGGCGGATGGTAACAGAGACGAGGACACAATGTTTTACCTGTGTTCAGGCCCTCTCGATGGAGGTAATACCCTCGTCTGCTTGATTAATATTGATGATATGGGTAGTACAAGAGTAGATCTACCACGAGATCAATGAGGCTAAACCCTAGAAGCTAGCCTATGGTATGATTGTTGAGATGTAATGTTGTGTCCTACGGACTCGGCCCTCCGGTTTATATAGACACCGGAGGGGCTAGGGTTACACAGAGTCGGTTACAATGGTAGGAGATCTACATATCCGTATTGCCAAGCTTGCCTTCCACGCCAAGTAAAGTACCTTCCGGACACGAGCCGGAGTCTTCAATCTTCTATCTTCGTAGTCTGGGAGTCCGGCGGATATCGATAGTCCGGCTATCCGGACACCCCCTAGTCCAGGACTCCCTCAAGGGGTAAATGCTTCATGGCCACCTCGTCATTCCCACCACCAATCTGAACTGCCACTCGGTAGTCCTCAAGCCAAGTTTCAGGCTTAGACTCACCAGTGAACTTGCTGACTCCTGTTGCCAACCTGAAATTGGGGGGAATCACTGCGGCTCTGATAGCCCTGCTGAAACATTCCGGACCAGAAACATGCACTCGACTGCTTGTGGGCGCATCTCTGTCGAGCCCACCCGATGGGCTCTGTTTGATCGACCAAGCCTTGCACGATAATGGATCGGCGTGAAGCCTAGTTCGAGTGGGTCGGAGCTCTTCGCCCCACACCGAGTTGGCGCTTTGTCATCTTGCTGCCGAGGAGCGTAAGACCCACCCCTCGGAGGGGAAGTGGGCACTCGACACCTATCATCACGGTTGTGTCGGTCTCCGTACTGGTCTCGCCGATTCTCGCGTCCTTCACGCCGCGAAGGCGATCTGGGACTATGAGCCGACTGAACCGTATTCGCAGCGACGGATCGGCTGTGAATTCTGTTGCGCGACTGCGACACGGCTGAATTCTGGTCTCCTGCATCAAGCCTCTGCCAGCTTCCGACTGAGAGGGCTCGATGGACTCTGCTATACGGGTTGCAGCTGCTAAATTCTGAATTGGGGTTCGATATAGCTGAGTCGGCGGGAAGAGTTGACGTCGATTGGCGTCGGGAACTCGTTGCCGCGCGCGCTCGTCGAGTGCTCGCTGAAGGTTCTCCAGGCGAGCGCGTTCAGCCAAATTGGCTAAACGTGCCTCCTCCAAGGCGCGAGCCTCAGGGGTTTCTCCCGCGATGGGAGTGTGCAGGGCATCCATGTTCCTGCGGCGAAGCTCTTCCCTCTGCAAAGAGTCGAGTGGCTCGGGCTGGTACTCTTTGTGGTCCCGTACGGGGTCACCTCCACCGCCTGCCCCGCCCTCATGGGCGAAGCCAGGAGGATGCAGTCTCTACGGAGCCAGTCGACAGATCGAACAGGCCGTAGAGAGATTCGTCGGGCTCGATTGCCGCAACTTGGGCGGTGGCCGTCTGGCGAGCCACCGCGTGCCTCACCCACCGCTGGAGCCTCTACCGACCAGAGCGCTTGCGCTGGCGGGAGACCGGGAGGGCGGCCGATAGGGGAGTCAACCGATACGGGGTCGACGGTTGTCGCAGCAGAACGCCGCGGACACATGCACGAAAATGCGTCGCACCGCGGACGGGGAGCGCGTCAACATCAAGTGGAGCCTCCTGGAGCCAAGCAGAGTCGTCGGCGATGAAGGTGAGAGTGCCGAGACGGATCTCGCGGCCCTCGACCAAAACTCCAGCAGCAACCATGATGAAAGTACTCGGAAGAATCGCAACTTCTCCAAAAAATCGCTAAAACACCTGCCCCACGGTGGGCGCCAACTGTCGTGGTTCTAAGTCTGACAGTAGAGTGGGGGGTAGGTATGGAGAGGCAAGGTCCTAGCTATGGAGAGGTTGTAAACACAAGAGATGTACGAGTTCAGGCCCTTCTCGGAGGAAATGCGGCCCCACGTCTCGGAGCCCGGAGGCGGTCGAGTGGATTATGTGTATATGAGTTACGAGGTGCGAACCCTTACGCCTGTGGAGGGTGGCTTATATAGACTGCGCCAGACCCTGCCAGCCCACGTAATGAAGGGTTTAAAGTACATTAAGTGCAGGCGTTCTTGTAGCGCCCACATTAAGTGTCTTAACTATCATAAAGTCTACTTAATTACAGACCGTTGCAATACAGAGTGCCTCTTGACCTTCTAGTGGTTGAGTGAGTCTTCGTGGTCGAGTCCTTCAAGTCAGTCGAGTGGGCTCCTCGTAGGTCGACTGGAAGGTGACCTCTTCTAAGGGTGTCCTTGGGTAGGGTACTTAGATCAGGTCTATGACCCTACCCTAGGTACATGAATCCATCAGGCGGGTGGGCGGGCGTGCCATCCCGGCGGGGCCGGTGGGAGCACCGCCCTGGACGATGATACGTCTCCAACGTATCTATAATTTGTGATTGTTCCATGCTGTTATATTATCATTCTTGGATGTTTTACAAACATTTTATAGTCATTTTATGGTACTAACCTATTGACATCGTGCCCAATGCCAGTTGCTGTTTTCTGCATGTTTTTTACATCGCAGGAAATCAATATCAAACGGAGTCCAAATGCAACGAAACTCCTGGAGGATTTTTTGGGCCAGAGGACATCCAGTGGGCCTAGGAAGCACCTGGGGGTGGCTCGAGGGGAGCAACACCCACCAGGGCGCGCCCTGGTGGGTTGTGCCCACCTCGGGTGCCCCCTGAACTGCCTCTTTGCTCTATAAATACCCCAATATTCTAGAAACCCTAGGGGAGTCGACGACCGCAGAGTCCAGAAATACTAGATCCAATCTAGACACCGTCATGGAGGGGTTCACCACTTCCATTGGTGCCTCTCCGATGATGCGTGAGTAGTTCTTTGTAGACCTACAGGTTTGTAGTTAGTAGCTAAATGGCTTCCTCTCTCTCTCTCTCTCTCTCTCTCTCTCTCTCTCTTTATTATCAATACAATGATCTCTTGGAGATCCATATGATGTAAGTCTTTTTGCGGTGTGTTTGTTGGGATCCGATGAACTTTGAGTTTATGATCAGATCTATGTTTTTATCCATGAAAGTTATTTGAGTCTTCTTTGATCTCTTATATGCATGATTGCTTATAGCCTCGTATTTCTTCTCTGATATTTGGGTTTTGTTTGGCCAACTTGATCTATTTATCTTGCAATGGGAAGAGGTGATTTATAGTGGGTTCGATCTTATGGTGCTTGATCCTAGTGACAGAAGGGGAACCGACACCTATGTATCGTTGCTACTAAGGATAACAAGAAGAGATCTATATCTCCGCAATAGATAAACGGATCTCGTCTACATCATGTCATAGTTCTTATTGCATTACTCTGTTTTTCCATGAACTTAATACACTAGATGCATGCTGGATAGCGGTCGATGTGTGGAGTAATAGTAGTAGATGTAGGCAGGATTCAGTCTACTAATCTTGGACGTGATGCCTATATAATGATCATTGCCTGGATATTGTCATGATTATTTGAAGTTCTATCAATTGCCCAACAGTAATTGTTTTCCCACCGTTTTCTATTTTTCTCGAGAGAAGCCACTGGTGAAACCTATGGTCCCCGGGTCTCTTTTCATCATATTTGCCTTTGCAATATATTTTATCTTGCATTTATTTTCAGATCTATTAAACCAAAAATACAAAAATACCTTGCTGCAATTTATTTGTTCCGCGATATATTTATCCTATCTAGCACTTTTACCTCACGTTATTTGCTTATGTTGAGGCGCCGTACCCGGAAGGGATTGACAACCCCTTTAAGACGTCGGGTTGCGAGTATTTATTATTTGTGTGCAGGTGTTGTTTACATGGTGTGAGGAGGTTCTCCTACTGGTTCGATAACCTGGTCTCATCACTGAGGGAAATACCTACCGTCGCTATACTGCATCATCCCTACCTCTTTGGGGAAATACCAACATAGTTCTAGCAGACATCAAAAGGAATTTCTGGCGCCGTTGTCGGGGAGGATCTTCAACATCAACCAGGTTCCTAATCACAAATCTCATCTCCTCGCAATTTACATTATTTGCCATCTGCCTCTCATTTTCCTCTCCCCCACTTCATAAAAATTTGCCATTTTATTCGCCCTCTTTTCCGTTCGCCGTTTTCTCGTCAGATCTATTCGTGTTCTTGTTTCACTATGGCTAGTTTGAATGCTCCTCCTTTGTTACCAGACTTTGAAGTTCTATACTTCAAACCAAAACAAGGAGAAAATTTGAAAGATGCCTAGTACAGGCTTATGGAATCTTACCGTGTTTGCAACCTAAAGGGAGATGCAAAAATTTTGCTTAATTTTTTTATGTAGGATTGGCTTTGCATCATAGACAACTCTTGGATTTTGCCGCAGAAGGGAATTTTATTGAGCTTGATGTCAATGCTGCCTATGAAATTTTAGAAGGAATTTTGGGGGTTCCACCACAAAAGAAAGGGTTTTCTTTCACCCCATAGGGAGTCCAAATTTTGGACAAACTCGGTGATTTGCATAAACATATGGTAGAATTACAAAAATATAATGAACCTCTCAAACATCTCAATGGTAGCATCAATCGTATGAACACTTTGATTTCTCTTTGCAATAAACGGTTGGATATTTTAGATCTCAAGATGGTTTATTTTCTGAAAAATTTAGAGAAGCGCAAAGAGCCTCCCAGGTTTGAAAAGACCCTTACTAAAGTGGCAAAGATAACGGAGGGCAACACTTAGATCCTACGCGTTATGCCTAGCTAGGGGCGTAAAACGATAGCGCTTGTTGGGATGCAACCCAATGAATAAATATTATTTTTGCTTTTTGCTTCCTGTTCTTGAGTGTTAGCAAAATTATGCTACTGTTATGATTGTGTTTTTTGTGTTTTAATTCGTGTTTGTGTCAAGCAAGGCCTTTGGGAAGACTTGGGTGAAAGTTTATTTGATCTTGCTGAAAAACAGAAACTTTTGCACTCACGAGATTATTTGTCATTTTTTACAGAAGAGTGATTTTGAGTTGATTATTTTTGCAAAGGATTAATAGAAGAATTCCTCACGTCCACCGATTTGTTTCATAATCTTTGGAGTTACAGAAGTATTCGAAATATTCAGATTGCTACAGGCTGTTCTGTTTTTGACAGATTCTGTTTTCTTTGCGTTGTGTGCTTGCTTTGATGATTCTATGATTTTATTTGATGAGTTTTTGCCATAGAAAAGTTGGAATACAGTAGATATAATGGAAAACAAAATAAGAATAGGTTTGCTACAGTACTTATAGTAGTGGTTTGGTTTTTTATACTAACGGATCTCACAAAGGTTTTGTTTGAGTTTTGTGTGATTGAAGTTTTCAAGTTTTGGGTTTCTTACGATGGATGAAGGAATAAGGATAAGCAAATGGCTAAGCTTGAGGATGCCCGAAGCTCCCCAAGATAATATTCAAAGAAGTAGCAAGCAACTAAGTTTGGGGATGTCCCCGAGTGGCATCCCCGCTTTCTTCTAACAACCATCGGTATTTTACTTGAAACTATATTTTTATTCGTCACATAATATGAGTTTTGCTTGGAGCGTCTTGTATGATATGAGTCTTTGCTTGTTTTGCTTTGTGTTTTGAAGTGTTGAATCCTTGCTGGACACACCCTTTTGAGAGAGCCAAAATTATGCTATGCTTGCTCCTATGCTTCACTTAAATTTTAAGAGCCATGGATTTGCTCTAGTACTTCACTTATATCTTTTTGAGCACAGTGTGCTTTGTTAATTTTGAAAAAAATGCTCTCATGCTTCACCTAGATTTATTTGGGAGTTAGTAAATTTTTAAGAAATTCTCTGTTGCTTCACTAAGATTATTTTGAGAGAAAGAAAAAAATTATGCTCATAATCTTCACTTATATTTGTTTGAGCTTATCAAAAGCAAAATATGAAAATAGTCCCAAAGTGATAGATATCCAAGGAGGATATAATAAGAATTTTCATGAAGATCTTTGGACAAATTAAACTTGATTCTTAGTAATAGTTTTGAGATATGATGATATGATATGTGAGTCATGTTGATGAGTAATTGTGCTTTAGTAAGAACATTGATGTTAAGGTTTGTGATTCCCTATGCAAGTACAGAAGTCAATAGTTATGCAATGAAATTTATATCCTACTTATGGTGCATTATTCGGTGTTACTTATGCTTAATGCTTGGGTACGAGATTTTTCGCTTTTTGGTTGGTCGCTTCTCAATCTTTTTGCTAGCCTTCACTTTGCACTAAGTATGATCACTACTTGTGTATACAAAACCCTTTAAACTAGTTTTGCCATATGAGTCCACTATACCTACCTATATGCGGTATTTCCATGCCGTTCTAAGCAAATTTGCATGTGCCATCTCTAATGTTCAAAATAAATTTCTCTTTTGTGTGCTCTACTACTCGCGAGACGGTAAATGGTAGCCTATATTTTCCATGCTAGATGTATTATTCTCACAATGATGTTTATTCACTTGTCATTGCACGAGAGTACGACAAAGGTACCAGTGATGCACAGTCCCGAAATGAATAATGAATTTACTTTATGTTGTTAATAATAAATTCCTTGCAAAGTGTTGGTATGGGGGGCACCCGTGGATACGGTTAGCCATGGAAAGTGAAAGTAATGGTGGAAAAAGGAATAAACTTTATTTTCTTTTTGGAAACCGCCTATGATGTATCTAGCATGGAAAGTGTTGGGATGCTCCAAGTCGTTTTCGTTGGTGGGAAAAGTATGCCTCTCAAAAATAACCTTTTTTATCTCTCAATTTAAGCTTTGAGCTCTGGCACCTCTACAAATCACTACTTCCCTCCGCGGAGGGCCTTTCTTTTACTTATGCAATTTTTATTTTGAATTTGAGTCTCCATCTTCTCTTATAAAGCACCAACTAAGGGGCACTATGATCGTATTTGAGCATTGGGTGTAGCTAATATTCGAGTGTGTTTCATGAATGGATCAATGATTGAGCATGATGGGCTAGGGATACCTTACTTTAGTGTTGATATTTTGAAAGACATGGTTTCTTGTTGGTATGCTTGAGTATTAAAGTCTTCATGACTAGACTATTGCTTTGAATCATATAAAATTCCATATGTTCATGCTATAATGAAAAGAAATGCGATGAGCAGGAATTAAGCTTGGGGATGCTGACACGTCTCCAACGCATCTATAATTTTTGATTGTTCCATGCTGTTATATTATCATTCTTGGATGTTTTACAATCATTTTATAGTCATTTTATATCATTTTTTGGTACTAACCTATTGATATAGTGCCCAGTGCCAGTTGTTGTTTTCTGCATATTTTTTACATCGCAGGAAATCAATATCAAACGGAGTCCAAATGCAACAAAACTCCTGGAGGATTTTTTTTAGTCCAGAAGACATCCAGTGGGCCAAGGAAGCACCTGGGGGGTGGCTCGAGGGGAGCAGCACCCACCAGGGCGCACCAGTAGGCCCAGGCGCGCCCTGATGGGTTGTGCCCACCTCGGGTGCCCCCTGAACTGCCTCTTTTCTCTATAAATACCCCAATATTCCAGAAACCCTAGGGGACTCGACGAAAATTAATTCCAGCCGCCGTAGAGTCCAGAACCACCAGATCCAATCTAGACACCGTCATGGAGGGGTTCACCACTTCCATTGGCGCCGCTCCCATGATGCGTGAGTAGTTCTTTGTAGACCTACGGGTCCGTAGTTAGTAGCTAGATGGATTCCTCTCCCTCACTTGATTATCAATACAATGGTCTATTGGAGATCCATATGATGTAAGTCTTTTTGCGGTGAATTTGTTGGGATCTGATGAACTTTGAGTTTATGATCAGATCTATGTTTTTATCCATGAAAGTTATTTGAGTCTTCTTTGATCTCTTATATGCATGATTGCTTATAGCCTCGTATTTCTTATCCGATATTTGGGTTTTGTTTGTCCAACTTGATCTATTTATCTTGCAATGGGAAGAGGTGCTTTGTAGTGGTTCAATCTTATGGTGCTTGATCCCAGTAAAAGAAGGGGAACCTACATGTATGTATCATTGCTACGAAGGATAACAAGATGAGATCTATATCTCCGCAATAGATAAACAGATCTCGTCTACATCATGTCATCGTTCTTATTGCATTACTCTGTTTTCCATGAACTTAATTGACTAGATGCATACTGGATAGCGGTTGATGTGTGGAGTAATAGTAGTAGATGCAGGCAGGAGTCGGTCTACTAATCTTGGACGTGATGCCTATATAACGATCATTGCCTGGATATCATCATGATTATTTGAAGTTCTATCAATTGCCCAACAGTAATTGTTTTCCCACCGTTTGCTATTTTTCTCGAGAGAAGCCACTAGTGAAACCTACGACCCCCAGGTCTCTTTTCATCATATTTTCCTTTGCGATCTATTTTCTCTTGCATTTATTTTCAGATCTATTAACCCAAAATACAAAATACCTTGCTGCAGTTTATTTGTTTCACGATCTATTTATCATATCTACCACTTTTACCTCACGTTATTTGCCTATGTTGAGGCGCCATACCCGAAAGGGATTGACAACCCCTTTAACACGTCGGGTTGTGAGTATTTTTTATTTGTGTGCAGGTGCTGTTTATGTGGTGTGAGGAGGTTCTCCTACTAGTTCGATAACCTTGTTCTCATCACTGAGGGAAATACCTACCGTCGCTATACTGCATCGTCCCTTCCTCTTTGGGGAAATACCGACATAGTTCTCGTAGACATCAGACGACGACGTTGCCTTGTCGATTGCGGGGTGGCGTGGTGCGGCCTTGAACGATGATAGGTGCGACATGGCTGCCGACTATATCCGCCGAAGGGGGTGGAGCGTGGATGGCGTCCACGGTGACGGCTGACGGCTAAGATGCTTCCATGCCGGCGAAGGGACGTCGGGGAAGGTGCTCCAACGTATCTATGATTTTTGATTGTTCCATGCTATTATATTATCTGTTTTGGATGTTTTATATGCATTAATATGCTATTTTATATTATTTTTGGGACTATCCTATTAACCTAGTGCCGAGTGTCAGTTTCTGTTTTTTCCCTTGTTTTTGAGTTTCGCAGAAAAGGAATACCAAACGGAGTCCAAACGGAATAAAACCTTCGCGATGATTTTTCTTGGACTAGAAGACACCCAGGAGACTTGGAGATCAAGTCGGAAGAGCCACGAGGCGGACACAAGGGGGGAGGGAGCCCCCTGCCTTGTGGGCCTCTCATGACTCTCCTGACCTAATTCTTCGTCCTATATATTCACATATAACCCCAAACCACCAGAAGCATCCAGGAAAACACTTTTCCACCGCCACAACCTTCTGTTCCCGTGAGATCCCATCTAGGGGCCTTTTCCGGCATCCTACCGGAGGGGGATTCGATCACGGAGGGCTTCTACATCAACACTCTTGCCCTTCCGATCAAGCGTGAGTAGTTTACCTCAGACCTACGGGTCCATAGCTAGTAGCTAGATGGCTTCTTCTCTCTCTTTGATTCTCAATACCATGTTCTCCTCGGTGTTCTTGGAGATATATCCTATGTAATCTTCCTGTGCGCTGTGCTTGTCGAGATCCAATGAATTGCAAATTATGATCAGCTTATCTATGAATATTATTTGAATCTTCTCTGAATTCTTATATGCATGATTTGATATCTTTGTAATTCTCTTCGAACTATCGGTTTAGTTTGGCCAACTAGATTGGTTTTTCTTGCAATGGGAGAAGTGCTTAGCTTTGGGTTCAATCTTGCGGTGTCCTTTCCCAATGACAGTAGGGGCAACAAGGATAAAAATATGGGGTTTACATCATATTGCTTGAGTTTATTCCTCTACATCATGTCATCTTACTTAATGTGTTACTCTGTTCTTCATGAACTTATTACTCTAGATGCAGGCAGGAGTCGGTCGATGTGTGGACTAATAGTAGTAGATGCATGCAGGAGTCGGTCTACTTGACACGAATGTGATGCCTATATTTCATAATCATTGCCTTGGATATCATCATAACTTTGCATTTTTCTATCAATTGCTCGACAGTAATTTGTTCACCCACCGTATTATTTGCTATCTTGAGAGAAGCCCCTTGTGAAACCTATGGCTCCCGGGGCTATTTTCCATCATATTAGTTTCTGATCTTCTATTTTGCGATCTTTTACTATTCGATCTATAAACCAAAAAAACCCAAAAATATTTTACCTTTTTGTTCATCTATCTCTATTAGATCTCACTTTTGCAAGTGACCATGAAGGGATTGACAACCCCTTTATCGCGTTGGGTGCAAGTTGTTTGATTGTTTGTGCAGGTATTGGTGATTTGTGCGTTGTCTCCTACTGGATTGATACCTTGGTTCTCTAACTGAGGGAAATACTTTTCTCTACTTTGTTGCATCATCCTTTCCTCTTCAAGGGAAAAACTAACGCAAGCTCAAGAAGTAGCAGGAAGAATTTCTGGCGTCGTTGCCGGGGAGGTCTAAGCCAAGTCAAGACATACCAAGTACCAATCATAAAACTCTCATCTCTTTAATTACATTATTCGCCATTTGCCTCTCGTTTTCCTCTCCCCCGCTTCTAAAACGATTTTCGAAAAGATTCGCCCTTTTCTTTGCCTTTTTCTTCGCCCCTTTTCCGTTCGTCTTCTTCGTTTTTTGTGTACTCATGGTTTGGATTGCTTGCTTTGTCATGGTGGCTCAAGAGAATACCAAATTGTGTGACTTTTCCAATACTAATAACAATGATTTTATTAGTACTCCAATTGCTCCCGCTACTAGTGTGGAATCTTATGAAATTAATGCCGCTTTGCTAAATCTTGTTATGAAAGGTCAATTTTCTGGCCTTACTAGTGAAGATGCCGCATCCCATTTAAATAGTTTCGTTGAGTTGTGCAATATGCAAAAGAAGAAAGATGTGGACAATGATATTGTTAAATTGAAGCTATTTCCATTTTCACTTAGAGACCGTGCTAAAACTTGGTTTTCGTTTTTGCCTAAAAATAGTATTGATTCATGGAATAAGTGTAAATATGCTTTTATTTCCAAGTATTTTCCTCCCGCTAATATCATCTCACTACTAGGGAAAAGCCTAGCAGTAGCGCTGGTTTTTGGCCTATCAGTAGCGCGGGTAAGCGCGCTACTAATATGGTGCTACAGCTAAAGCTTAGCAGTAGCGCCTACTGGCACTTGCTACTGCTATATCTACTTAGTAGTAGCGCTTTCCAAGCCAATCGCTACTGCTAATTACTAGTAGCGCTTTCGAAAACAACCGCTACTACTATTATTCCGTATTCCATTTCTTTTGAATTGTAGGTCATATTCATACACCTGTATACAATTTTTCATACAGTAGCAACTTAGAGATGGTTTTTACATCATAATGAGTTATTAAATCACTAGGTGAAAGAACCTTGGATTAGTTTCAAGTGCATGGATCCAAAGTAACCAATGGTCACTTTGGATCCATCCATTTGAAACTAATCATGATTCTTCACCCAATGACATAATAATTTATCATCATCATCATCATCATCATCATCATTATAATATCATTAACAACTTATCATCATAATATATCATTGTCATATAACTCCTCATAATCATCATTTTCGTCCATGATGAGACATCATATAACAACTTCGTCACTAGTTATAATAACAACTCCTTCTCATCATCATCATAGTACTCATAATCACTACTCCTACTCAGCATCACCATCAAGTCTAAGACAATGTAGTCATATATAATCAACACTAACTAATTGTTCTTAATACTTAGGACATACTCTTCTCTCCTAGCTAAAATACCATAAACAGATAAACCGGTCCTTCACCATAATGGAGAATGGACATAAACCTATCTCCAACTTGTGGCTTGCGCACATCCATTTTGTCTCCAATTATTTGCGTGTGCGCATTCATCACTTTGCTCCATTCTTTGATTTTGAGCCTTCCATCATTTGAAGAAATCGAGTATGTAGTATGTTAAGCCTTCGAAGGAGTTGGTCGTAAGCTAACCATATGCATATCACCTTTGATAAATAGCATGTCAGGCACAACCTGCTTCGGGAGCCTCTAATCAAAAACAAAATAGTAACATATATAGTTAGCAATGTAGTTTACTTAACAATAATGTATGCAATGAAGTTACCATCATTAACAAAATCTTACCAAGTTTTTGGCAATGAAGTTACCATCAAGCAATTTATGGACTAGTTGCACGTATCTAGTATAATTTGGGCTGATAGAGTGACTGGTTTTGAAGGCCTCAACATCTTCTATGAATGAGACAAGATAACCTTTCTCCTCACAATTAAGCTTGGAGTCATAGCTGTAGTATGTGCTGTCTACTACCTTTCGAGTATTTCTTGAAGATAAGAAATAAGTTGACAATTATAAATAAATAAGTTTAGTACGGAATAAAACCAAATATTTTTAAATTAACTACATAAATTACTGAACTTAACAAATTAGTTTGACAAACTCACATCTAGGTAAAACTGGAGGCATATCCACATCCACCCAGATGTCGATATTATAATCATCATCATAATCTTCGGGATGAATATCAAATATTATTCACATTCCCTCCTCAAATCCATATGCCTTGCAGAGAGCTTCCCAATTAGAGCAACCGAAATGGGAGCGATCGACCGCATTGTAGAACTTAACCAGAAACTCATAACCATGTTTAGTTCTTAAGTGAGCCCTCCTTGTCTCCACATTCTCAAAGTCATCTAAACCAAAACCAAGCTTCTCCAATACATAAGGTCTAGCAAGGCACGAGATGTACTAATCGAATTGAAAATAATCCATAAATTACACATTGAACAAAAGAAGCACAATTGATGATATTAATTACGATGAAATGCTTGTCGTTGCGTACCGTACAAACATCAAAGGTCTCTTCCAGCTTCACGGTGAAAAACCTATCATTTTGCAGCTGAGGAAACCTGTCGCACACACCCCGGTCATCGTAGCAGTACCCGCACTCCGGGATCCCGTCATCATCAGACATCTCCTGTGTTCAAAATTCAAAGATTATAACTCGACAGCAAAACCCAAAAAATTTGGCATGACCTTTGCTAAAAAAGGACATATCGAGCACCTGAAATTTGCCGGAACGGAAATTAATTAACACTCCGGCAAAACATAGGCCACTTATCGATGGTCATTGCATTTCAATGGTTGAAAATATGAAAAAAAAAATAGTTGAAAATATCTTATATATAATCCTAACACTAAATAAACTATTTTTATTAACTACTTACTAAATAAACTTGTTTTATTAACTACATACTAAATAAAGTAGTTCTATTAAGCACTTACTATAAATAGACTAGTTCTATTAAGCACTTACTAAATAAACTAGTTCTATTAAGCACTTAATATAAATAAACTAGTTATATTAATCACTTACTAAATAAACTATTTCTATTAAACACTTGCTAAAAATTCTACTACCCTAGTTCTACCCTAAATTTTCTTACTTCTATTTTATTCAAAACACCTAAAATAGTCAAAAAAAATTATTCTATTAAAAAACCTACAGTCTACATTCTAAAATCTACATTTAAATTACCTATGATTTGCAAGAACAGAGACAAGGGAGGGAGGGAGGAGAGAGGAGGGGGAGGGGCCGGCCGAAGGAGGAGGGGGAGGGATGATGGGGTCCGTAGTAATTTCAAAAAAATTCCTAGGCACACGCAAGATCATGGTGATGCATAGCAACGAGAGGGGAGAGTGTTGTCCACGTACCCTCATAGACTGAAAGCGAAAGCGTTAGCACAACGCGGTTGATGTAGTCGTACGTCTTCACGATCCGACCGATCAAGTATCGAACGTACGACACCTCCGAGTTCAACACACGTTCAGCTCGATGACGTCCCACGAACTCCGATCCAGCAGAGCTTTGCGGGAGAGTTCCGTCAGCACGACGGCGTGTTGATGGTGTTGATGATGCTACCGATGCTTCACCTAAGCACCGCTACGATGTTACCGAGGCGAAATCTGGTGGAGGGGGCACCGCACACGCTAAGAGATCAAGAGATCAATTGTTGTCTCTAGAGGTGCCCCCTGCCCCTATATATAAAGGATCAAGGGGGAGGGGGCGGCCGGCCAGAAGGAGGCGCGCCAGGGAGGAGTCCTACTCCCACTCCCTCTTTTCCTAGTTGGAGTAGGAGGGGAAAAGGAAGGGAGAGAAGAGAGGAAGGAAAGGGGGGGGGCGCCGCCCCCCTCCTTGTCCTATTCGGACTAGATGGGGAGGGGGCATGCGGCCTGCCCTGGCCGCCCCTCCTCTTCTCCACTAGGGCCCATGAGGCCCAATAAACCCCCCGGGGGGAGGGTTCTGGTAACCCCTCGATACTCCGGTATATGCCCGAAACCTTCCGAAACCATTCTGGTGTTCGAACATAGTCATCCAATATATCGATCTTTACGTCTCGACCATTCAAGACTCCTCGTCATGTCCGTGATCATATCCGAGACTCTGAACTACCTTCGGTACATCAAAACACAAAAACTCATAATACTGATCATCACCAAACTTTAAGCGTGCGGACCCTACAGGTTTGAGAACTATGTAGACATGACCAAGACTCGTTTCCGGTCAATAACCAATAGCGGAACCTAGATGCTCATATTGGTTCCCACATATTCTACGAAGATCTTTATCGGTCAAACCGCATAACTACATATATTGTTCCCTTTGTCATCGATATGTTACTTGCCCGAGATTCGATCGTCGGTATCTCAATACCTAGTTCAATCTCGTTACCAGCAAGTCTCTTTACTCGTTATGTAATGCATCATCCCACAACTAACTCATTAGTCACATTGCTTGCAAGGCTTATAGTGATGTGCATTACCGAGAGGGCCCAGAGATACCTCTCCGACAATCGGAGTGAGAAATCCTAATCTCGAAATACGCCAACTCAACATGTACCTTCGGAGACACCTGTAGAGCTCCTTTATAATCACCCAGTTACGTTGTGAAGTTTGGTAGCACATAAAGTGTTCCTACGGTAAATGGGAGTTGCATAATCTCATAGTCGTAGGAACATGTATAAGTCATGAATAAAGCAATAGCAACATACTAAATGATCAAGTGCTAAGCTAACGGAATGTGTCAAGTCAATCACATCATTCTCCTAATGATGTGATCCCGTTAATCGAATGACAACTCATGTCTATGGCTAGGAAACACAACCATCTTTGATCAACGAGCTAGTCAAGTAGAGGCATACTAGTGACACTATGTTTGTCTATGTATTCACACATGTATTATGTTTCCGGTTAATACAATTCTAGCATGAATAATAAACATTTATCATGATATGAGGAAATAAATAATAACTTTATTATTGCCTCTAGGGCATATTTCCTTCAGTCTCCCACTTGCACTAGAGTCAATAATCTAGATTATACAGTAATGATTCTAACACGCATGGAGCCTTGGTGCTGATCATGTTTTGCTCATGGAAGACGCTTAGTCAACGGGTCTGCAACTTTCAGATCCGTATGTATCTTGCAAATCTCTATGTCTCCCACATGGACTTGGTCCCGGATGGAATTGAAGCATCTCTTGATGTGCTTGGTTCTCTTGTGAAATCTGGATTCGTTTGCCAAGGCAATTGCACCAGTATTGTCACAAAAGATTTTCATTGGACCCGATGCACTAGGTATGACACCTAGATCGGATATGAACTCCTTCATCCAGACTCCTTCATTTGCTGCTTTCGAAGCAGCTATGTACTTCGCTCCACACGTAGATCCCTCCACGACGATTAGTTTAGAACTGCACCAATTGAAAGCTTCACCGTTCAATATAAACATGTATCCGGTTTGCGATTTAGAATCGTCCGGATCAGTGTCAAAGCTTGCATCGATGTAACCATTTACGACTAGCTCTTTGTCACCTCCATAAATGAGAAACATATCCTTAGTCCTTTTCAGGTATTTCAGGATATTCTTGACCGCTGTCCAGTGATCCACTCCTGGATTACTTTGGTACCTCCCTGCCAAACTAATAGCAAGGCACACATCAGGTCTGGTACACATCATTGCATACATGATAGAGCTTATGGCTGAAGCATAAGGAACATCTTTCATTTTGTCTCTATCTTCTGGAGTGGTCGGGCATTGAGTCTGACTCAACTTCACACCTTGTAATACAGGCAAGAACCCTTTCTTTGCTTGATCCATTTTGAAATTTTTCAAAACTTTATCAAGGTATGTGCTTTGTGAAAGTCCAATTAAGCGTCTTGATCTATCTCTATAGATCTTGATGCCCAATATATAAGCAGCTTCACCGAGGTCTTTCATTGAAAAACTTTTATTCAAGTATCCTTTTATGCTATCCAGAAATTCTATATCATTTCCAATCAACAATATGTCGTCTACATATAATACTACAGAGCTCCCACTCACTTTCTTGTAAATACAGGCTTCTCCAAAAGTCTGTATAAAACCATATGCTTTGATCACACTATCAAAACGTTTATTCCAACTTCGAGAGGATTGCACCAGTCCATAAATGGATCGCTGGAGCTTGCACACTTTGTTAGCACCTTTCGGATCGACAAAACCTTCTGGTTGCATCATATACAATTCTTCTTACAGAAATCCATTCAGGAATGCAGTTTTTACATTCATCTGCCAAATTTCATAATCATAAAACGCGGCAATTGCTAACATATTCGGACAGACTTAAGCATCGCTATGGTTGAGAAAGTCTCATCGTAGTCAACCCCTTGAACTTGTCGAAAACCTTTCGCAACTAGTCAAGCTTTGTAGACAGTAACATTAGCATCAGCGTCAGTCTTCTTCTTGAAGATCCATTTATTTTCGATGGCTTGCCGATCATCGGGCAAGTCAACCAAAGTCCACACTTTGTTATCATACATGGATCCCATCTCAGATTTCATGGCCTCAAGCCATTTTGCGGAATCTGGGCTCATCATCGCATCCTCATAGTCCGTAGGTTCGCCATGGTCAAGTAACATGACCTCCAGAATAGGATTACCGTACCACTCTGGTGCGGATCTTACTCTGGTTGACCTACAAGGTTCGGTAGTAACTTGATCTGAAGTTTCATGATCAATATCATCAACTTCCTCACTAATTGGTGTAGACGTCACAGGAATCGGTTTCTGTGATGAACTACTTTTCAATAAGGGAGCAGGTATAGTTACCTCATCGAATTCTACTTTCCTCCCACTCACTTCTTTCGAGAGAAACTCCTTCTCTAGAAAGGATCCAAATTTAGCAACACAAGTCTTGCCTTCAGATCTGTGATAGAAGGTGTACCCAATAGTCTCCTTTGGGTATCCTATGAAGACACATTTCTCCGATTTGGGTTCGAGCTTATCAGGTTGTAGTTTTTTCACATAAGCGTCGCAGCCCCAAACTTTAAGAAACGACAACTTTGGTTTCTTGCCAAACCACAGTTCATACGGCGTCGTCTCAACGGATTTTGATGGTGCCCTATTTAACGTGAATGCGGCCGTCTCTAAAGCATAACCCCAAAACGATAGCGGTAAATCGGTAAGAGACATCATAGATTGCACCATATCTAGTAAAGTACGATTAGGACATTCAGACACACCATTACGTTGTGGTGTTCCGGGTGGCGTGAGTTGCGAAACTATTCCGCATTGTTTCAAATGTAGACCAAACTCGTAACTCAAATATTCTCCTCCACGATCAGATCGCAGAAACTTTATTTTCTTGTTACGATGATTTTCAACTTCACTCTGAAATTCTTTGAACTTTTCAAATGTTTCAGATTTATGTTTCATTAAGTAGATATACCCATATCAGCTCAAATCATCAGTGAAGGTGAGAAAATAACGATACCCGCCGCGAGCCTCAATATTCATTGGACCACATACATCAGTATGTATGATTTCCAATAAATCTGTTGCTCCTCCATAGTTCCGGAGAACGGTGTTTTAGTCATCTTGCCCATGAGGCATGGTTCGCAAGTACCAAGTGATTCATAATCAAGTGATTCCAAAAGTCCATCAGTATGGAGTTTCTTCATGCGCTTTACACCAATATGACCTAAACGGCAGTGCCACAAATAAGTTGCACTCTCATTATCAACTTTGCATGTTTTGGCTTCAACATTATGAATATGTGTATCACTACTATTGGATTCAACAAAAATAGACCACTCTTCAAGGGTGCATGACCATAAAAGATATTACTCATATAAATAGAACAACCATTATTCTCTGATTTAAATGAATAACCGTCTCGCATCAAATAAGATCCAGATATAATGTTCATGCTTAACACTGGCACCAAATAAGAATTATTCAGGTCTGAAACTAATCCCGAAGGTAGATGTGGAGGTAGCGTGCCGACCGCGATCACATCGACTTTGGAACCATTTCCCACGCGCATGTCACCTCGTCCTTAGCCAATCTTCGCTTAATCTGTAGTCCCTGTTTCGAGTTGCAAATATTAGCAACAGAACCAGTATCAAATACCTAGGTGCTACTGCGAGCATTAGTAAGGTACACATCAATAACATGTATATCACATATACCTTTGTTCACCTTGCCATCCTTCTTATCTGCCAAATACTTGGGGCAGTTCCGCTTCCAGTGACCAGTCCCTTTGCAGTAGAAGCACTCAGTCTCAGGCTTAGGTCCAGACTTAGGTTTCTTCTCTTCAGCGGCAAATTGCTTTCCGTTCTTCTTGAAGTTCCCCTTCTTCTTCCCTTTACACTTTATCTTGAAACTGGTGGTCCTGTTGACCATCAACACTTGATGCTCCTTTTTGATTTCTACCTCCACAGCTTTTAGCATTGCGAAGAGCTCGGGAATTGTCTTGTTCATCCCTTGCATATTATAGTTCATCACGAAGCTCTTGTAGCTTGGTGGCAGTGATTGAAGAATTCTGTCAATGACACTATCATCAGGAAGATTAACTCCCAGTTGAATTAAGTGATTATTATACCCAGACATTTTGAGTATATGTTCACTGACAGAACTATTCTCCTCCATATTGCAGCTATAGAACTTATTGGAGACTTCATATCTCTCAATCCGGGCATTTGCTTGAAATATTAACTTCAACTCCTGGAACTTCTCATATGCTCCATGACGTTCAAAACGTCGTTGAAGTCCCGGTTCTAAGCCGTAAAGCATGGCACGCTGAACTATCGAGTAGTCATCAGCTTTTCTCTGCCAGACGTTCTTAACGTCTTTAATTGCATCTGCAGCAGGCCTGGCACCCAGCGATGCTTCCAGGACGTAATTCTTCTGTGCAGCAATGAGGATAATCCTCAAGTTACGGACCTAGTCCGTGTAATTGCTACCATCATCTTTCAACTTAGCTTTCTCAAGGAACGCATTGAAATTCAACGGAACAACAACACTGGCCATCTATCTACAACAAGCATAGACAAGCAAAATACTATCAGGTACTAAGTTCATTATAAATTTAATTTCAATTAATCATATTACTTAAGAACTCCCACTTAGAGAGACATCCCTCTAATCATCTAAGTGATCACGTGATCCAAATCAACTAAACCATGTCTGATCATCACGTGAGATGTAGTTTTCAATGGTGAACATCACTATGTTGATCATATCTACTATATGATTCACGCTCGACCTTTTGGTCTCAGTGTTCTGAGGCCATATCTGTATATGCTAGGCTCGTCAAGTTTAACCTGAGTATTCTGCATGTGTAAAACTGTCTTACACCCGTTGTATTTGAGCGTAGAGCTTATCATACCCGATCATCACGTGGTGTCTCAGCACAAAGAACTTTACAGTGCATACTCAGGGAGAACACTTATACCTTGAAATTTAGTGAGAGATCATCTTATAATGCTACCGTCAGTCAAGCAAAATAAGATGCATAAAGGATAAACATCACATGCAATCAATATAAGTGATATGATATGGCCATCATCATCTTGTGCTTGTGATCCCCATCTCCGAAGCACCGTCATGACCACCATCATCACCGACGCGACACCTTGATCTTCATCATAGCATAGTTGTCATCTCGCCAACTATTGCTTCTACGACTATCACTACCGCTTAGTGATAAAGTAAAGCAATTACAGGGCGATTGCATTGCATACAATAAAGCGACAACCATATGGCTCCTGCCAGTTGCCGATAACTTTGTTTACAAAGCATGATCATCTCATACAATAAAATTTAGCATCATGTCTTGACCATATCACATCACAACATGCCCTGCAAAAACAAGTTAGACGTCCTCTACTTTGTTGTTGCAAGTTTTACGTGGCTGCTACGGGCTGAGCAAGAACTGTCGTGGAATAGTCACGTCAGATGTCCTCGTGAAAGGACTTAGTTGTGGAGCCATCGCAACTAGGAAGCTTGAAGGGGTTAAATCGGGACAAGGGACACGAGAGAGTTTATACTAGTTCGGCCCCTTACGGTGAAGGTAAGGCCTACGTCTAGTTGGGTTGGTATTGATGTTTCGATGACCAGGGAGCGAGATACGCTATGCCCGGCTCTCAATGAGTTGTTTCTTGCCCTAAGCCGCCAGCAGTCGTCCCCTTATATACGGGTTGGCGCCACAGGCCTCTGATCCCGCCGGCTTATAAGCGATGTCGGCTCGGTGACTAGTTAAATATTCCTTACAATACAAGTCATGCTATTACGGCGGTTTAATAGAACGGGCCTTGAGTCGCATGTGGGCTTTAAGCCCTTTATTGAACCGCCATCTTCATGCTTGGCCTTGGGCTTCTCTCCGGTGAATCCTCTTTGCGTAACCCGGCCCCTCCTGGGTGGCTTACACAAATAGTTATATCCCCAACATTAGGCCCCAGATTGACATGAACAGGTTCAAATCAATCTTAAAATACCTTAACATATACTCAATCTTCGGTCCGTGCAAAAGGTTTCCTTTAACCCGCCATGACATCATCTCTTGGATCCGGGTTAAGCTGCTGTGACTTCACCGTATCTTTCAACGGATCTCTGCCTTTATTGACTGTTCCGAAAATCGAGGCGTCAGGGCCACTGGATAATAATTCTTATCTCCTCGTTTCCCGCACCGTCTTAGTTATCCTCTCCTTATAAATAGGCGCAACCTAGGTTTCCCATTCTCCTCCTTCCAGCCGTCTTCTTCCTCTTGCCTCCTCTCTGCCACTCGAGCTCCGCCGCCGCCGCCGCAGATCTCCCTGTCTTCACCAACTCAGGCCGCTGCATCAACCTGGTTGGACCAGAAAAAATGCGACACCCTTTCGCGGCAACCTTGCATCGGTGAGTCTCCCTTTTCCTGCTCCTTAGATCTACATCAAGGCCTTTGAGTTCTTCGAGTTCCTCGAGTTCTTCACTGTTCGGTAGCTTTCTTTCGTAGATTTCTTTATCCTCGCCCTTCTTGATCTTGAAGATGATAAAAACTGATGCGCTATATGTTTTGCACCTACTTTGAAATGCGAATGAACCCCTTTCTGTCACATAGAAGCCCCATTCAAGCCCTTGAAATTTATCCGCTCCAGTCTTAGGTCTAGAAAATTTTCTTTTCAGAACAGTTGTTTGATCCAAGTTAACAGTGGTAGATGGTAAAACCTGTTTGTATCACCCGGAAAATTTCTTCTGTTGAATGCCCATAAACACGACTATCCATGTAGCCGGTTTAAATAAGTGATACTGAGCTGTAAGCCTTGCTAGCTTTCTTCCCATGACCTTAAGAATTTTGAACTGCTCTTGATACTTGTAGCGGCTTAAATATCGTTGCACAGTCACCCTTATATCATTAGGCCCCTTGCTTAAGCCACTATTCTAAATAAATTTGAATATTTCTCCCATGTTAAATTTGAAACAGAACTTTCTTACTTTGTCGTAGATGGCTCCGAAGGCGGCCAAGGCCCCTGTGACTTGCAACTGGGTCCCATCTACAGTGACCAAAAGTAAACTTGCCGAGTTTGTAACGTCCGGCCATTTGCCGAAAAAGGAGGTCATGTCCTACCGTGCCCCTCACCCATCTGAAGAGATACCTCAACCCAAAGATGGGGAGGTAGTAGTTTTCACAGACCATATGAACCGGGGGTTTGCCCCTCCCGGCTCAAAATTCTTTAGGGAAGTTCTGGCTTTCTTTGACCTGAGGCCTCAAGACATTGGACCCAATTCCGTGTTCAATCTGTGTAATTTCCAAGTCTTCTGTGAGGTATATTTAGGACAGGAACCAAGTCTGCTGCTGTTCAGGGAGCTTTTTTACTTGAACCGGCAGAATGAGCGCGCCAGCGGACCTAGTCTTGAACTTGGCGGCATCTCAATCCAGCGGCTGAGAGACTGCCTTTTTCCTTATGCTGAGCTGCCGAGTCATCCTAAAGACTGGAACCAGACATGGTTCTACTGCCGGGACACCTCTCCGGCTAACGAGAAGCCTCTGCCTGGCTTTCGCGCCCTGCGCCTTGAGTCCAACCATCCTCTGGCGGACAAGTTAACTGCTGTTGAGCGCCTGCCTCTTAACCCCACCATCAGAAAGATCAAGGCCCTTTTGGGCAACGGGTTAACTGTCATTGATTTGGTCCGGGTCTGGGTCACCTGGCGGATACTACCATTAAGCCGCCGCTCCGGCTTAATGTGTACTTACACAGGCGAAAAAGACGACTCAATGCGTCATAGTCCTGAGGATTTACCAGATGATGTGGCAGATGCTACAGTCCAATCACTATTGAAGGAGGGCACTGTAACCAGTAATACTTTCAATTTGCTTCCCTTCTGCAAGAAGAATCCAGCTCCTGCAGTAAGTTACTAGTCTTCACAAATACTCTTTAATATGTTACCTTCTGGTACTTATGATTCCTTGTCTTTTTTCACAGGCCGATGACAACTTCTGGAAGGTCAAGTATGACCATGAGGCTGCAAAGCTGGCCTGGGCGACCAAGAAGACCGAAAGGTCAAGTATGACAATCGTCTCTTTAAGTCTTCAAAAGCAGCATGAGCGGCCTCACTCCAGACAAAAGTGTCAGTTTTCTTCATCATCTGATACAATGGGAGGGCTTTCTCACCGAGCCGACTTATGAACCGACTTAAGGCGGCGACGCGACCCGCCAGTCGCTGAACATGATTGATGCACGCCAGTTTAGCCAGAGAGGTAATCGCCTTAATCTTCTCCGGGTTAGCTTCGATGCCTCTGTTGGACACCAGAAAGCCCAAAAGATTGCCTGCAGGAACACCAAACACACATTTGGCCGGGTTAAGCATCATCTTGTAGACCCGGAGATTATCAAAGGTCTCCTTTAAGTCGGATATCAAGGTTTCCTTTTCTATGGACTTCACCACAATGTCATCCACATAAGCATGGACATTACGCCCAATTTGGTCGTGCAAACAGTTTTGCACACACCGGTGATAAGTCGCCTGGGCCCTCTTGAGCCCAAATGGCATAGATACATAGCAGAAGGCTCCAAACGGAGTGATCAAAGCCGTCTTCTCCTGGTCCTTAACTGCCATCTTAATCTGATGATAACCGGTGTAAGCATCCAAAAAACTCAAACGCCACAACCCGCCGTAGCATCAATGATTTGATCAATACGGGGAAGAGCAAAGGGGTCAGCTGGACAAGCCTTGTTTAAGTCCGTGTAGTCCACACACATCCGCCAGGTGCCATTCTTCTTGAGGACGAGCACCGGGTTAGCCAACCACTCCGGGTGAAAAACTTCAATGATAAACCCGGCTGCTAAGAGCCGGCGACTTCTTCCCCAATAGCTTTCCATCGTTCTTCATTAAAATGGCGAAGAAACTACCTGACCGGCTTATACTTTGGATCAATATTGAGAGTGTGCTCAGCGAGTTCCCTCGGTACACCCGGCATGTCAGGAGGTTTCCATGCAAAGATGTCCCGGTTCTCACGGATGAACTCGATGAGCGCGCTTTCCTATTTGGGATCCAAGTTGCTGCTGATGCTGAACTATTTAGAAGAATCACCCGGGGTAAAGTCAACAAGCTTTGTCTCAGCTGCCGACTTAAACTTCAACGCCGGGTCATGCTCTGTAGTTGGCTTCTTCAGGGATGTCATATCTGCCGGGTCAACATTATCTTGGTAAAATTTGAGCTCCTCTGCTGCGCAGGCCGACTCAGCATAAGCCGCGTCACCCTCTTCACACTCCAATGCTACCTTACGACTGCCATGTACAGTGATGGTGCCCTTGTAACCCGGCATCTTGAGCTGTAAATAAACGTAACATGGCCGGGCCATAAACTTAGCATAAGCCGGCCGTCCAAACAGAGCGTGGTATGGGCTCCTGATCTTGACCACTTCAAACATCAACTTCTCAGCTCGGGAGTCATGTTCGTCTCCAAAAGCCACCTCCAGCTCAATCCTGCCAACTGGGTAAGCCGACTTACCAGGGACAACTCCATGGAAAACAGTGTTGGATGTTCTCAGATGTTTATCTGTCAGCCCCATGTGCTGAAAGGTCTCGTAGTAAAGGATGTTGATACTACTGCCCCCATCCACGAGCACCTTGGTGAACTTATACCCACCAACCTGAGGCGCCACTACCAAAGCCAACTGACCCGGGTTATTGACCCGTGGAGGATGATCCTCCCTGCTCCATATGATGGGCTGCTCTGACCACCTTAAATAACGAGGGATTGCCGGCTCAAGGGAATTCACAGCCCTCTTATGAACCTTCTGGTCACGTTTGCACAAGCTAGTGGTAAACACGTGATACTGTCCACCACTCAACTGCTTCGGATGGCTTTGATAACCCGACTGTTGCTGATGTTGTCCGCCTTGACCAGACTGTTGCTGACTGTTGCCATCCGGATGTCCCTGAAAACCGGAATTTGAACCGCCGCCCGGGCCATGAAAGCCGCCGGCCCCTGAGCCGCCACCAGATCCTTGACCACCGTCGAAGGTGTTGGAGTTTTTAAATGCCTTCATGATCGCACAATCCTTCCATAGATGTGTGGCTGGCCGCTCCCGGGTGCCGTGTCTTGGGCAGGGCTCATTGAGTAGTTGCTCCAGTGATGGGCCTGACCCGCTGGATCGCGGCGGTTTACCCTTACGTCTCGGATTGTTACCTCGTACATTGGCATTGGCCACGAACTCTGGGTTACCGTCCGCCTTACGCTTATTGCCGCCTTGAGCCCCCGGGTTATGCTGCTGACCGTTTCCATTGCCGTTCCTTTTTCCCTTCCCTGTCTTCTCATCGTCAGACGCGGGATCCTTGGTACTATCAGAATCGGCGTATTTGACTAAAGCTGCCATCAGCATACCCATATCTGTGAGGTCACGCTTAAGGCGCCCCAGTTTCATTCTCAGCGGCTCAAAACGGCAATTTTTCTCCAGCATAAGAACTGCAGAGCCGGCATCCATCTTATCAGAGGAATGAATTATCTCTTTGACCTGGCGTACCCAATGGGTGGTGGATTCTCCTTCCTCCTGCTTACAATCCTTCAAGTCCACAATCGACATAGATTGTTTACAGGTGTCCTTGAAGTTCTGGATGAACCGGGCCTTTAACTCACCCCATGAACCAATGGAATTGGGTGGTAAGGCCTTTAGCCAAGACCGGGCCGTTCCATCCAACATCATGGTGAAATACTTAGCCATTACCGCGTCATTGACTTCCAGCAACTCCATGGCCATCTCATAACTCTCGATCCACGCCGCAGGCTGTAAATCGGCCGTGTAATTTGGTACCTTTCGAGGTCCCTTGAAGTCCTTGGGAAGACGTACGTCACGCAGAGCCGGCACCAGGCACGGGACACCGCCGGTTCTAGTGGCTACTCCCGCCTCAACCGATGTCATTGGATACTCCGGGTGATCATTCTCCTGACGTACTTGGTCCTGCGCTAGATTATAGCCCCCGGGTTGGTTACGCCGTTGGGCGTTGCTTGACAAAGCCTCCGACTCCATGCGTCTGCTGTAACTCAGGCTCCGGTTCTGGCGAGGCGGTGCTACCCAAGGCGGGGGAGTCGAATGGATCCTGTCCCGGCTATAAGAATAGTTCTCCTGCTGAGTCAGGGCTGTCTGGAGGAGCTCCCTGACCCTCCGGGTCTCCACCGTCGTCGGGTCATCTCCTTCCATAGGAAGAGCCGCTAAACATGCTGAGGCTGCGATCAAGTTCTCCATGGGGTTGGAAAAGTGACCCGGTGGAATCGGCACATCACGCGGTGGCGGCATGCTCACGTGAGGCGGCACCATATCCCTAGGCTGAGCCGGTCCTCCTGTTCCGGCTGTCATAAGCCGATCGTCCTCTGGCGGGTTACTGGGGCCGGCTCCGGGTGTAGCAAAGAGAACCCGGGGGTCGCAATTCGGAGGTAGACGGGACTGCGTTTTCTGATGTCTCCTCCTCATTACCTCGTTGGATGCGTTTAAGCTCATCGTGAGCTGGTAAGCTTCTGACTGCAAGCGCTGTGCCCGGGCGTCGAGAGCCGCCCGTTCTGTAGCTAGTCTTGTATCCTCGGCTGCCAAGGCCTCCTTGGCCTGAGCTATCTCCTCACGCACCTGAGCTACTGCTGCGTCGTGCTCATCCTTGTCAGCAGGAATAACCGTAGCGGTTAACAGGGCCGTAAGCTTGTCCATGAGATCCATCAGCACCTGAGCCGGTGGGCGCACGGGGCCGCCTGCCCCGGCTGCTCCTGACCCGGACGTGATCGCTGCGGCTGCCGTGGAGTTCGAAACGGGCTGAGTCCCAGCCATGAAGATTCCGGCCCATCTTGGTGGCTCATCGGGGTCCGGAATACTGATGCCATCGGAACAGCCCCCGAGCACGCCATCTTGTACCTGATACAACGAATCTGTTGAGCCGGCGGATGAGTCACCGTCTGAGAGGACGGCCGGCTCACCCCCATCTTCAGATCCAGAAAGTTCCTCTCCGTGGACGCAGCCCACGAAGGCACGCCCCATGACTGGCTGACTCCGGGTCTTCCTCGCACACTGAGCCGTCTCGACGAGGTCGATGCAGTTGTCCGGCTCAGGGCCCGGCTCACCGATCCGACCGATGAAGACGTGGATTCCGCCGAAGGGGACCCGGTAGCCGTACTCAATTGAGCCGGTGTCGGGGCCCCAGCCTTCGTCGTCGATGTAGATCTTGCCGCGACGACTCTTGGTCATCCGACCCACTACGTACCCCTTGAGCCCGTCGAAGTTGCCCTTCAAGAACTCAAATCCACCATGTGCTGCCCCACGGTGGGCGCCAACTGTCGTGGAATAGTCATGTCAGATGTCCTCGTGAAAGGACTTAGTTGTGGAGCCATTGCAACTAGGAAGCTTGAAGGGGTTAAATCGGGACAAGGGACACGAGAGAGTTTATACTAGTTCGGCCCCTTACGGTGAAGGCAAGGCCTACGTCTAGTTGGGTTGGTATTGATGTTTCGATGACCAGGGAGCGAGATACGCTATGCCCGGCTCTCGATGAGTTGTTTCTTGCCCTAAGCCGCCAGCAGGTCGTCCCCTTATATACACGGGTTGACGCCCTGTGGCCTACAGAGTCCTAGCCGTCTTATAAACAGTGTCCGGCTCGGTGACTAGTTAAATATTCCTTACAATACAAGTCATTCTATTACGGTGGTTTAATACAACGGGCCTTGAGTCGCCTGTGGGCTTTAAGCCCTTTATTGAACCGCCATCTTCATGCTTGGCCTTGGGCTTCTCTCTGGTGAATCCTCTTTGCGTAACCCGGCCCCTCCTGGGCGGCTTACACAAATAGTTATATCCCCAACAAGAACCGTTCTTACCTATGCATCAAAACCACAACGATAGTCCGTCAAGTTAGTGTTGTTTTAACCTTCTCAAGGACCGAGCGTAGCCACACTCGGTTCAACTAAAGTTGGAGAAACTGACACCCGCCAGCCACCAACGTGCAAAGCACATCGGTAGAACTAGTCTCGCGTAAGCGTACGCGTAATGTCGGTCCGGGCCGCTTCATCCAACAATACCGCCGAACCAAAGTATGACATGCTGGTAAGCAGTATGACTTGTATCACCCACAACTCACTTGTTTTCTACTCGTGCATATAACATCTACGGATAAAACCAGGCTCAGATGCCACTGATGGGGAACGTAGTAATTTCAAAAAATTTCCTACGCACACGCAAGATCTTGGTGATGCATAGCAACGAGTGGGGAGTGTTGTCCATGTACCCTCATAGACCGAAAGTGGAAGCGTTAGCACAACGCGGTTGATGTAGTCGTACGTCCTCACGATCCGACCGATCAAGTACCGAACGTATGGCACCTCCGAGTTCAGCACATGTTCAGCTCGATGACGTCCCATGAACTCCGATCTAGCAGAGCTTTGCGGGAGAGTTCCATCAGCACGACGGCGTGTTGATGGTGTTGATGATGCTACCGACGCAGGGCTTCGCCTAAGCACCGCTATGATATTACCGAGGTAGAATCTGGTGGAGGGGCACCGCACACGGCTAAGAGATCAAGAGATCAATTGTTGTCTCTAGTGGTGCCCCCCTGCCCCGTATATAAAGGATCAAGGGGGAGGGGGAGGACGGCCAGGAGGAGGCGCGCTAGGGAGGAGTCCTACTCCCACCGGGAGTAGGACTCACTCTTTTCCTAGTTGGAGTAGGAGGGGGAAAGGAAGGGAGAGAGGAGAGGAAGGAAAGAGGGTTGCCGCCCTCCCTCCTTGTCCTATTCGGACTGGAGGGGGAGGGGGCGCACGGCCTGCCCTGGCAGCCCCTACTCTTCTCCACTAGGGCCCATGAGGCCCAATAAACCCCCTGGGGGGTTCTGGTAACCCCCCGGTACTCCGGTATATGCCTGAAACCTTCCGAAACCATTACGGTGTTCAAACATAGTCATCCAATATATTGATCTTTACATCTCGACCATTTCAAGACTCCTCGTCATGTCCGTGATCATACCCGGGACTCCGAACTACCGTCGGTACATCAAAACAGAAAAACTCATAATACCGATCGTCACCAAACTTTAAGCGTGCGGACCCTGCGGGTTTGAGAACTATGTAGACATGACCGAGACTCGTTTTCGGTCAATAACCAATAGCGGAACCTGGATGCTCATATTGGTTCCCACATATTCTACGAAGATCTTTATCGGTCGAACCGCATAACTACATACGTTGTTCCCTTTGTCATCGGTATGTTACTTGCCGAAATTCGATCGTCGGTATCTCAATACCTAGTTCAATCTCGTTACCAGCAAGTCTCTTTACTCGTTATGTAACGCATCACCCTGCAACTAACTCATTAGTCACATTGCTTGCAAGGCTTATAGTGATGTGCATTACCGAGAGGGCCCAGAGATACCTCTCCGACAATTGGAGTGACAAATCCTAATCTCAAAATACGCCAACTCAACATGTACCTTCGGAGACACCTTTAGAGCTCCTTTATAATCACCCAGTTATGTTGTGACGTTTGGTAGCACACAAAGTGTTCCTCCGGTAAATGGGAGTTGCATAATCTCATAGTCGTAGGAACATGTATAAGTCATGAAGAAAGCAATAACAACATACTAAATGATCAAGTGCTAAGCTAACGGAATGGGTCAAGTCAATCACATCATTCTCCTATTGACGTGATCCCGTTAATCAAATGACAACTCATGTCTATGGCTAGGAAACACAACCATCTTTGATCAACGAGCTAGTCAAGTAGAGGCATACTAGTGACACTATTTTTGTCTATGTATTCACACATGTATTATGTTTCCGGTTAATACAATTCTAGCATGAATAATAAACATTTATCATGATATGAGGAAATAAATAATAACTTTATTATTCCCTCTAGGGCATATTTCCTTAAAGGGGCCGGCCGGAGGAGGAGGAGGGAGGGGTGGTGGGAGGAGGGCTGGCGGCGGAGGAGGAAGGAGGGGGTGGCCGCAGGCGGAGGGAGGAGGGCGCGGTGGGAGGAGGAGGGAGGAGGGCATGGTGGGAGGAGGAAGGAGGAGGGTACGGTGGGAGGAGGAGGGACGAAAGGATGGAGTACCTCGGTGGTGGACGGACGACGGCGGCGGCGGCGACGGACGACGGCGGCGGCGGCGACGGATTTATTGACGATGGGCGGCGACGGACGACGACGGGTATCGGCGCGGGCGAGAGTGACTGATAGGGAGAGTGAGTGAGAGAGAGGGTCGGCCGCGTGGGGGGATAAGGTAGGGTTAGTAGTAGCGCGGGTTCGAAAAACCGCTGCAGCTAAGGAGAATAGCAGTAGCGCTGGGCAAGGATACGCGCTACTGCTAAGTTGGGCTAGCTGTAGTGCCTTACTATAAACAGTGCTACTGCTAAGTGTAAGCATGCAAAAATACATTGTCTGTCAATGCAAAAACACATTGGCCATCAATGATCTTTTTGTGTACAATCTGAATTGTCAATATGAGTCCTCTCCGGTAGGAACCGGAGAAGACTCATATTGCGGCCACAAATTCTACACATAGAGTTCAGTGAAGACCCTGTTCGCGGAGCGAGGTGAGACTAAACTTGTGGACTGAACTTAGCAGTAGCGGGCTTTATAGAAATACGCTACTGCTAACATCTATAGAAGTATCACGGTATGGAATAGGGCGCTACTGCTATAACTAGCTTGATAGCGAGGTCATGGCAATTAGAGCAGTAGTGCGGTTTAGAGGGGACGCGCTACTGCTATTTTTCTTTCAGCAACGCGGTTTTCTGGCACGCGCTGCTGCTAAATAGCAGTAGCGCCGTATTTTGAAGAGCGCTTCTGGTAAGATTCTATGTATAAGGTTTTTCCTAGTAGTGTCTCCCTTAGGAACGATATTATGGATTGTAAGCAACTTGATCATGAACATGTTGCACAATCTTGGGAAGGGATGAAATTGATGATACGAAATTGCCCTACTCATGGTTTGAATTTGTGGATGATTATACAAATTTTTTATGCCTGACTGAATTTTGGTTATAGAAATCTTTTAGATTCGGCCGCGGGAGGTACTTTTATGGAAATTACTTTAGGAGAAGCTACTAAACTCTTAGATAATATTATGGTTAATTATTCTCAATGGCACACCGAAAGATCTTCCACAGTGGTTCCACCCAAGCAAGAGATCAATGAATCTCTAAAGGCTATGGGAATCTCCATTGATGAGTGCAAATAAAGAACCACTAATATGCGTGCTAAATGAGATTGGTTTGTAAAAGCGTGTTCTCCTAGTTTCCGTGAAAATAGTGATGAAGATCTTAAAGTGATTGATGTGAATCCTATTGAATATTTGTTTTCCAATATAAATCTTGATAAAGATGGGACTGGAGATAAGTCAACTTTTGTTAAAAAGCGTCCCAATGATTCAGAGTTTTTAGATCTTGATGCAAAACTTGATAAAAGTGGGATTGGAGAGGTCAAAACTTTAAGTAGCAATGAACCCACTCTTTTGGATTTTAAGGAATTTAATTACGATAATTGTTCTTTAATAGATTGTATTTCCTTGTTGCAATCCATGTTGTATTCTCCTCATGCTTATAATCAAAACAAAGCTTTTACTAAACATATCGTTGATGCTATGATGCAATCTTTTGAAGAAAAGCTTGAACTGGAAGTTTCTATCCCTAGGAAACTTTATGATGAGTGGGAACCTACTATTAAGATTAAGATTAAAGATTATGAGTGCCATGCTTTGTGTGATTTGGGTGCTAGCGTTTCCACGATTCCAAAAACTTCATGTGGTGTGTTAGGTTTTCATGAATTTGATGATTGTTCTTTAAATTTGCATCTTGCGGATTCCACTATTAAGAAACCTATGGGAAGGATTAATGATGTTCTTATTGTTGCAAATAGGAATTATGTACCCGTAGATTTCATTGTTCTTGATATAGATTGCAATCCTACATGTCATATTATTCTTGGTAGACCTTTTTTAGAATGATTGGTGCAATTATTCATATGAAAGAAGGAAACATTATATTTCAATTTTCGTTAATGAAGAGCTTGGAACACTTTCCTAGAAAGAAAATTCAGTTTACATATGAATCTATTACGAGAGCTACTTATGGATTGCATACCAAAGATGACAATAGCTAGATCTATTCGTGTTTTATGCCTAGCTAAGGGCGTTAAACAATAGCGCTTTGTTGGGAGGGAACCCAATTTTATTTTTTATTTTTCATTTTGCTCCTGTTTTTCTTTGACTAATTCATCTAGCCTCTGGTTAGATGTGGTTATGTGTTTTAATTAGTGTTTGTGCCAGGTAAGACCTTTGGGATGGCTTACGGTGATAGTTGTTTTGATCTTGCTGAAAAACAGAAACTTTTGCGCCCTGAAAAATAATTTTCATAATTCACAGAAGCGTGCTTTTGATCTGATTCTTTTTCCACAAGATTGGTATACAAATTGCCCAGGTTGTCCTAATGTTTCAGAATTTTTGGAGTTACAGAAGTATTCGAAGTTTCCAGATTGCTACAGACTGTTTTGTTTTTGACAAATTCTGTTTTCTATGTGTTGTTTGCTTATTTTGATGAATCTATGGTTAGTATCGGGGGGTATGAACCATGGAAAAGTTGGAATATGGTAGATATTACACCAATATAAATAAAGAATGAGTTCACAACAGTACCAAAAGTGGTGATTTATTTTCTTATACTAACAGATCTTATGAGATTTTCTGCTGAGTTTTGTGTTGTGAAGTTTTCAAGTTTTGGGTAAGGATTTGATGGACTATGGAATAAGGAGTGGCAAGAGCCTAAGCTTGGGGATGCCCAAGGCACCCCAAGGTAATATGCAAGGACAACCAAGAGCCTAAGCTTGGGGATGCCCCGGAAGGCATCCCCTCTTTCGTCTTCGTCTATCGGTAACTTTACTTGAGGCTATATTTTTATTCACCACATGATATGAGTTTTACTTGGAGCGGCTTGTATGATATGAGTCTTTTCTTTTTAGTTTGCCACAATCATATTTTCTGTACACACCTTTTAAGAGGGACACACATGAATCATGATTTATTAGAATACTCTATGTGCTTCACTTATATCTTTTGAGCTAGGAAATTTTGCTCTAGTGCTTCACTTATATCTTTAGAGCATGGCGGTGGTTTTATTTTATAGAAATTGTTGAAATCTCATGCTTCACTTATATTATTTGGAGAGTCTTTTTAAACAACATGGTAATTTGCTTTGGTTATAAATTTAGTCCTAATATGATAGGCATCCAAAAGGGATATAATAAAAACTTTCATATAAAGTGCATTGAATACTATGAGAAGTTTGATTCCTTATGATTGTTTTGAGATATAAAGATGGTGATATTAGAGTCATGCTAGTGGTAATTGTGAATTGGAGAAATACTTGTGTTGAGGTTTGTGATTCCCGTAGCATGCAGGTATGGTGAACCGTTATGTAGCGAAGTTGGAGCATGAGGTATTTATTGATTGTCTTCCTTATGCGTGGTGGTCGGGGACGAGCGATGGTCTTTTCCTACCAATCTATCCCCCTAGGAGCATGCACGTAGTGTAAGAACATGCGGTGCCCCCATGTTTGGTTTTGGTAATTGATGACAATCTCTATGGACTAATGGTTGCCTTGAGTTATATTTGAAGGTTTTGTCCATAGGCTTTTCTTGGAGTACATGTGTTGGTTTCAAGGAGAGTTTGTGTCGACCAAGGTGCTATTCAAGGAATTATCCAAAGATTGGTCATTTGAGAGTTGAGCTTATTGCAAGCATGTCTTGAAGAAGAAGACTGTTTGATCATTCATGTTCACCTTCAAGACATCATCCAAATGAAGAGAGTTGGAAAGAATCAAGGTTGATCAAGATTAAGTCAAGAGTGAATCAAGTTGATCAACACACAAAGCGTACAAGATGTACAGAGGGATCAAGTGATCCCATGGTATGGTAAGCATTGTCCATTACGCTTTGTGTACTAACCCATGGTCTTCGTGAGAGTTCTTGTGGGGTTAGGTTGCGGTGTGCAAGTTCAAGTGAACCATCACGAAGAGATCAAATGCTTGAAGCTTGCCGTCCATTGTGGTGACAATGGACTTGTGAAGATGTGCTTGGAAGAGTGGCTCACCCATAGTGGAGTATGGGGGAGCAATCAACTAGTCTTCACCGAGCCAACGCAATCAAGAAAGGTAGTCCAACTTGAGGGAGTCAAGATCGTCATCATCTAGCTCAAGTGGACCATGTGCAAGGCAAAGGTTTGCCCTTGATAGGTTTTCTATTTTACCGGTCTCATGATGGTAGTTGGGAGACCGGGTTATAGAATCGATTGCCGTACTATCAAGGGGGCTCTCGATGAGTAGCTTGATCGTATCATTCGTAGAGAGCTCAAACCTTTGCATCGTTGCATCATATTTCTTGGTTCTTGTTTGGTTCTCTTTGTGAGTTTTGGAGCTTATGGTCATCTTGTTGACAAGCTCGAGTTCATCAGCGGAGTTCACATTCATCTTCTATGATGTTTTCGATGTTGGAGGTTATGCGGTTCTTCTCTGTTGGAGGTTTCACTCCTCTATATGTTTGGCATACCTCCCGTGCCTCTTCTTACTATAACCAGTCGCTGTTTTGATGCTACTCGTTGTCTTGTTTCCAACAAGCTTGAGTTTGCTCAATTCGGAGCTCATATGCAGAAGTTATGGCAGTTCTGGTTTTATTGATTCCGTCTGTTGTCTTTAGCTGCGTTTTGTAGGTATCCTTTGTGCTTCTTCCTGGGTTTGCGGTAGTACTGCTCCACGGAGCGGTAGTACCGCAGGCGCCTGCGGTAGTACCGTGGCTTGCCGCGGTAGTACCGCAGGGTCCACGGTAGTACCGCTCCGCCTGGGCGGTAGTACCGCGTATCCTGGCCGCAACCCGCTGGTATGCGGCTGTTGGGGCGGATGTAATTTTTACATCCGTGCCCTCGCGGTAATACCGCGCCCTGGCACAGTAGTACCGCGCCCTGGCGCGGTAGTACCGTGTCGGGTTTTTGCACCGTTTTCTGGTCGCGGTAGTAGGCACGGATGTAGTCTTTTAGGGTGTTTCTGCCTTGCGGTAGTACCGCATGTTTGGGGCAGTAGTACCGCGCGTGCGATAGTACTGCCCCTGCCAGGCCTGCCCTAGCTACTTCTGTTGTCGCGGTAGTACCGTGGTCCTCCACGGTAGTACCGCGCGGCCTTGCGGTAGTACCGCGTCTCAGGCGCGGTAGTACCGCTCCGTGCGGGCTGAGAGGGTAACGGTTGGATTTTCCCCCTCATATAAAAGGGGGTCTTCTTCCCATTGGATCTTATCTTTTCGAGCTCGTGTTCTTCCCCCATTGTTGACCTTCTTCGAGCTTGCTAACTCTCAATCCCTCCATGGATTCTTGCTAGTTTTTGAGGGAAAAGAGAGAGATCTGATCCGTTTCCACCAATCACTTTCTCCTCTAAGTGAGGGAACCCCTGGATCTAGATCTTGGAGTTCTTCGTGTTCTTCTTTCGTTCTTCCTCTCATTTTCCTCCCTAGCATTAGTTGCTTTGGTGGGATTTGGGAGAGAAGGACTTGGGCACTCCGTGTGCCCTTGCCATTGCATTTGGTGCATCGGTTTGAGTTCTCCACGGTGATACGTGGAAGTGAAGTTGAAAGCTTATTACTCTTGGGTGTTTGGGCACCCTAGAGCTTGTTCCTCTTGGGTGCCTTGGCGCCCTAGACGGTTGGTGGTGTTCGGAGCTCAATCATTGTGGTGTAAAGCTCGGGCAAGCTTCGAGTCTCCAATTAGGTTGTGGAGATCGCCCGAGCAATTTGACGGGTACCGTGACCGCCCCAAGGGTTGCCAAAGTGTACGGGTTGATAACCGCCCCAAGGGTTGCCATTTATGCGGGTTCGGTGACCGCCTCAAGGGTCCCTTAGTGGAATCACGGCATCTTGCATTGTGCGAGGCGTGAGGAGATTACGGTGGCCTAGTGGCTTCTTGGGAGCATTGTGCCTCCACACCGCTCCAAACGGAGATTAGCATCCGCAAGGGTGTGAACTTCGGGATACATCGTCGTCTCCGCGTGCCTCGGTTATCTCTTACCGAGCCCTTTACTTATGCACTTTACTTTGTGATAGCCATATTGTTTCTTGTCATATATCTTGCTATCACCTAGTTGTTTATCTTGCTTAGTATAAGTTGTTGGTGCACATAGGTGAGCCTAGTTGTTGTAGGTTTTGTGTTTGACAAATTAACGCTAGGTTTATTCCGCATTTGTTCAAGCCTAAACCGTAATTATTTTAAAGCGCCTATTCACCCCCCCCCTCTAGGCGACATCCACGATCTTTCAATTGGTATCAGAGCCTCGTCTCTCTGTGTTAGGCTTAACCGCCTAGAGAGTAAAGATGTCGACTAGGGGATTAGGATTCTCTGACACTCTTAGTTTTGATGGCACAAATTTTGATGTTTGGGTAATTCGCATGCTTAATCTCTTTAGGGTCATGGACCCAAACTTAGAGCGAATTGTAGATATGGGTTTTTCTCCTCCAAAGGATCCTCAACGATTATCTTTAGAGGATGAGAAAAACTCTTATCTCAATGCTCAAGCTTCTAATGTGCTTTTTGATGCTTTGAGCAATGTAGTTATATTTCAACTCATGCCGTTCCGGGATGCTCATGAGTTGTGGACGAAGCTTCAAGATAAATATGGTGTGTCCAAGATTTGTGGGGATGATTGTTCTCCCTCCACCTCCGGTCGTATAGTCTTCTCAACTTCTTCTACTCCACCTCTATGTGGTTTGCCACAAGGTAATGATATGGTGAGTAGTGTTGGTCATTGCAATGATGATAGTATGCTTATTGTGGATGATCCTTCATCACTATCTTATTGCAATGCTCCCTCTTTGGGCTTTAACACTTCGAGCACTCCAAATGTTTCACATGCTTGTGTTGATAGTCCTTGCATATCATGTAGAAATTGCTTGACTAAATCTCATGATGATATGCTTGCTATATCTTGTTGCCATGATAAAAATGCATGTATTTCCTCGAGTTGTTGTGCTAACAATGTAGAGGAAACCCAACACCCCGTGGAACAAGATGTGGTCTTGAATGGTGCTTCAAGGGATCCTACATCATCATCTATTGCGTTTTGCCTTATGGCTAAGGCTTCAAAGGTATCTCCTACTTTGAAACCCAATATGTCTCTTGATGATGATGTTGATGCTAATGATGATGAGGATAATGATGAAGAGAATGACAATGTTGCCTCCTTAAAAATTAAGGGGGAAATGGTTTTTAAAGCTCTTCATAAAAATAAAATTGCTCGTTCAACTTCATGGAAATCATGTCCATTGCCATTGAGGGCAAGAAATATATTGATGAGTTGGAATCTCGTCTTGAGGAGCATGAGGTCACCATTGATAAAATGGAAAGTCATGGCGTGATTACGCTAATGAGATTATGGACCTCTCTCAAGCTCTTGAACTTGAACAAACCACCAAGGAATCTCTTGAGGAGACTTTTGCTCTAGAATTATCTAGAGTGAGGGAATCTCGTGATAGAGCTCTTGAGGTGGCAAATGATTTTGAATCTAAAAATGAGGAGCTTGAAGTTGCGCATGCTAAACTCCTTGAGGACTTTGAGCACCTCGAAAATGGCTCAAGGGTCATTAAGAGTGAGCTCATCAAACTCACCGAGTCTCATGCTCAACTTAAAGCTTCATATTCAAAAGAGCTTGCTAAGTTGTCTTCTCCTCTTGTTGCTAATGATGATGCTTGTGCTACTAACTCTATCTCTTGTGAAGCATCCATTTTGAAGGAGAATGTTGAGCTAAGGGCTCAACTTGAGTTGCTATCTAGCAATTATGGGAAATTGGAAGAAAGTCATGTAAAGCTCACAAGCTCTCATGATGATCTTCTAGTATCCCATAATGTGCTAAAGATAGCTCATGAGGCTATGAGTATCAAGGTAACATCTAGTGAGCCTCATGTGGATACTAGCACTACTTTTTGTCAAAATGCTATATTGCCTTGTGCTAGTCCTCGTGATTCATCCATGCATAACATTGGTACATCTTGTGATGAATTGCTTTCCTTGCCTTGTTGCTCTAACAATGAAGCTTATACTTCCTCTAGTACTTGTGTTGATACTAACCATGTAGAGGAAATCAAAGAGCTCAAGGCCCAAGTCACTTCTTTGAAGAAAGACTTAGAAAAGTGTCATGAAGGGAAATCCACACTCAACAATATCTTGAGTGTGCAAAATCCCCATTGACAAAGGTGGACTTGGATTCAACTCAAATAAGAAGAAGAAGTCCAAGAGCAACAAGAAGAAGGGCCAAGAACAACTCAAGAATTCGCCAAGATTATTTGCTTCAAGTGCAAAATTGAAGGGCATCATGTTAGATCTTGCCCATTGAAGAAGAAGTCCGTTAATGACAAGCAACAAGGGAAGAGGCCACAAGTTCAATCTCATGCTCAACCACAAGTTGAAGAAAGGCCACTTCCCAAGAAGACTCAAGTTCATGCTTCTCTTGTTGAGAAATCAAGTGAGAAGAAAATGAAGAGTAGACGTTGCTACTTATGTCGTGAGAAAGGTCACGTCGCTTCTTCATGCACTAGTGGTAACTTATCCAACCCAATTATTATTGATGATATCTATTCTCTTGGGAAGGATAAGGTTGGCAATGTGTTTGCCAAGTTTGTTGGTACTCAAAGTGGTTTGAAGCAAAGAACCATTTGGGTAGCCAAGCCTATTGTGACTAACCTCTTAGGACCCAACTTGGTTGGGGACCAACAAGCTCAAACTTGATCAATAGGTGATGGTGGAGGTCATTGGAGACTTGGCTACATTATGAAGAATTAAGGGGATTTCATCATTCTTATTGTCTCAAGCCAAGTCATTCGGATTATCTAGTTTCTATCTTATACCCAATGTTCCTCCTTGCGGTAACTCGTGCTTAAATTGTTTACATTGAAAGTTACTTGGCCCTTATCATGTTGTGGTTTTGTACCTTGCATGTGTTTGTATATGATGTGGCTCCAAATTGCCTTGTGTGTGTTGGTTTGCACATCATGTACATGTGTGTCATTCGTTGAGCCTTTTTTGCATCTTGTCTATTTCTTAGTTGGCTCTTGTGAGAGATTAATGGAATATCCCATTATGGGGGAGTGATGTGCTTTGTGCACCTCACAATCCTATAAATGTGTGTACATGAGGAATACCATCTAGTATTGATATTACAAGATTATCTAGTCGCTATGTGGTATGTCTTCTCATGAGAAATTCAAATTCTAAATAGTCCATTAATTATCTCTTGTTGGATCCTTTAATTGCCTCTTGTCTATCTTTAATTGGTATCACATTATGGGGAGTAATATGCTATGTGTATATTACTAGCCTAGAAAATGTGTACATTTGAGATATTGTCACCTAGAATTGATATTGTAAATTATCTTGTTCCTAGGTGGCATGTTAGCTCTACAAGTTGAATTTGCGTTTTGTTTGGTGTGAAGATGATGTCGGATATCCTTGTTATCTACCACCGGGAATTCTTTCCAAATACTTCTTGTCTTTTGACAATTGGTACTCACTTATATGTGGTAGAAATTATTGATCATCTTCACGTTGGCATTTGTTTTTTATTTGCCTTATCTCTTGCCAAGTTTGTGTCAACTCCCATTGCCTTCCTTGCCACTTGAGGATCTTGGTGTTTTCTTGACCTTGTCTAGTGTTTTCTAGATATAGTGAAAGTGGTGATCCCATCTTGTGCATTTTGTATTCAAATGCAAATTCTCTATAATGCACTAGTCTTGGGGAAGCTATCCTATTTTCTATTAAACACTCATCTTGCGATCCTTTTCAAGTGTGTGTTTGTGGAAGGCAAGCCGTTTTGTTTTGGTACTTTGTGCCATCATGAAACTTTGTAGAGGGCTTGGTTTGTTTGGAACCATTCTCTCGTTTGGGAGTTTGACATCTTTCTTTTTGAGTGTATCAATGGATATATCATTCCTTGATGTATCTTTTATGGATATCCTCCAAGTGATGATTTATTCATTTGGTATCTTTTCTTCGCTTGGTATTTCTTTGTCTTTTGGTCTCGGTTCTTGAAAGTCTTGAGCATGCATATTTACTTCTTGTAGTTTCTTTGTCATGCTTTCTTTCTTTGACCCAATATATAGGGGGAACACCACCAAGTATCAAATTGGATGACATGTGCATGAATATCATTTTCATATCTATATGCACATATTTATGTGGAGTTTGTCATATGTATTGTTGGTTTTCTAACTCTTTGGTCCCAATGAGTTTGGGTACCATTTTGTTTGTGTTGTTGTTCTAGGAACAAGTGGAGATGCATTGGATGCTTGACTCACTCACAAGGAAGGTGTTGTCACCATGTGCTTATTGGAGTCAAGCTAGGATGATCAATGAACTACTTTGTACCTTCAATTGGTTTCTACTACATCCTTCCAATGTTATCTCGGTAACAAGTATCTTCATATACTTCATGCACACATTTCCTACATCAACCTTGTGTAGGTTGTATCATGGCATGTTATCCATTCTTTCTTGTGATACTTGTTTCCTGTCTCAAAGCATCCCAACAATGATGTCTTGTTGCTAGTTGTGATGTCTTTGATGTTCGTGTGGTTGGAATTCATTTATATACAATAAGACCATATCTAGCCATGTGCTATGCTCTCAAGCAAATATCTTATTGGTATATGTATGACTTCCTTTTGGATATCTTGTTCCTTCTTGTTGTAATTATTTCGGGTGAACATCCTTCTTTGTAGATATATATCATCATGATTTTGTCTACCTAGAACCTTATACTTTGAGAGAAATTACATCTCTAGATGATATCCTTTCTTTCTCGTCCACCTTGTCTCTCTTTTGTTATTTCTTTGGTGGCTCCGTGAAAGCTTTTGCCTTGAGTGCGTGTTTTATATCGTTGCATCTTGATGCACTCTTGGGTGGTGAAGATTTTTTTCCTCATGCTTATCTTTACGAGCCTTTGCCATCTTAATTGGTATCCCTCGTCTTGATGAGGCTTTCTTCTTCTATCTTCACCACGGGTTGTCACAAGCATTGGTTCTCTATATGCTTATTAGTAAGCTTGTGAACCCATTTGCTAGTTGTGTGTGGGAATGATAGGCCTTGCACCGTGTGCCTCATTCTTTGAAGACTTTATTGATGCTTAATGCTCTTCTGCACATTAGTCTTCTCAAGTGCATTGCCTTGACTCACACACATCATTTTGGTTGAGCCCATTCTTAAGTTGTCTCTTTCACTTGTTGCTCAACCTTGTGTTTGTTACATGTACTAGGCTTAGTTTCCTATATGCTCACTTGCACTTGTTGTAAGTTTCTATTGATTTTGGGGGAGCTATGATCCTACTTTGTGCACTTTGTATCCAATTACAAAATTCTTATGTGTGCACAAATCATGGGGAGCTTCTCTAGTTTCTTTAGAACGCTCCTATGCTCATTTGTGGCTCATAGGATCTTTGGTCTAGTTGGTTCAATTGATATCCGTTGATTGCTTGCTTCAATTGGTATCTTTTGATTTCTTGATTGCTTGTGTCTCTCTTTGTTATGTCCTTGTGGCATATCATTCCTTTAGCAATCTTGGAGCCTCAATATAGTTGGTCTTCCTCCAAGTTTTACCGTTGGATATGTGTATTGCATTGGTAGAAATACACAATTTAAGGAGGAACACCTTTTATATTGGCCTTCTAAGCTTTTAGCCCATTTTGGCAATCGATGCCAATGGGGAGAAGTTTCAGAGAGTTTTGTGGAGAAGTTTTAGAGTTTTCTCCTTGCTTTGGTTTTGTTCCTTAGCATTTGCATCTCATACGCATGCATTATTGGTTGTTGCATTGCATGGTGGTGCATAATTCCTTGCATAAACTCTCTTGAAAGTGATTGTCATCAATTACCAAAATGGGGAGATTGTAAGAACATGCGGTGCCCCATGTTTGGTTTTGGTAATTGATGACAATCTCTATGGACTAATGGTTGCCTTGAGTTATATTTGAAGGTTTTGTCCATAGGCTTTTCTTGGAGTACATGTGTTGGTTTCAAGGAGAGTTTGTGTCGACCAAGGTGCTATTCAAGGAATTATCCAAAGATTGGTCATTTGAGAGTTGAGCTTATTGCAAGCATGTCTTGAAGAAGAAGACTGTTTGATCATTCATGTTCACCTTCAAGACATCATCCAAATGAAGAGAGTTGGAAAGAATCAAGGTTGATCAAGATTAAGTCAAGAGTGAATCAAGTTGATCAACACACAAAGCGTACAAGATGTACAGAGGGATCAAGTGATCCCATGGTATGGTAAGCATTGTCCATTACGCTTTGTGTACTAACCCATGGTCTTCGTGAGAGTTCTTGTGGGGTTAGGTTGCGGTGTGCAAGTTCAAGTGAACCATCACGAAGAGATCAAATGCTTGAAGCTTGCCGTCCATTGTGGTGACAATGGACTTGTGAAGATGTGGGAAGAGTGGCTCACCCATAGTGGAGTATGGGGGAGCAATCAACTAGTCTTCACCGAGCCAACGCAATCAAGAAAGGTAGTCCAACTTGAGGGAGTCAAGATCGTCATCATCTAGCTCAAGTGGACCATGTGCAAGGCAAAGGTTTGCCCTTGATAGGTTTTCTATTTTACCGGTCTCATGATGGTAGTTGGGAGACCGGGTTATAGGATCGATTGCCGTACTATCAAGGGGGGCTCTCGATGAGTAGCTTGATCGTATCATTCGTGAGAGCTCAAACCTTTGCATCGTTGCATCATATTTCTTGGTTCTTGTTTGGTTCTCTTTGTGAGTTTTGGAGCTTATGGTCATCTTGTTGACAAGCTCGAGTTCATCAAAACGGAGTTCACATTCATCTTCTATGATGTTTTCGATGTTGGAGGTTATGCCGGTTCTTCTCTGTTGGAGGTTTCACTCCTCTATATGTTTGGCATACCTCCCGTGCCTCTTCTTACTATAACCAGTCGCTGTTTTGATGCTACTCGTTGTCTTGTTTCCAACAAGCTTGAGTTTGCTCAATTCGGAGCTCATATGCGAAGTTATGGCAGTTCTGGTTTTATTGATTCCGTCTGTTGTCTTTAGCTGCGTTTTGTAGGTATCCTTTGTGCTTCTTCCTGGGTTTGCGGTAGTATTGCTCCACGGAGCGGTAGTACCGCAGGCGCCTCTGATAGTACCGTGGCTTGCCGCGGTAGTACCGCAGGGTCCACGGTAATACCGCTCCGCCGGGCGGTAGTACGCACAGATCTGGCCGCAACCCGCTGGTATGCGGCTGTTGGGGCGGATGTAATTTTTACATCCGTGCCCTCGCTGATAATACCGCGCCCGGCACGGTAGTACCGCCCCTGGCGCGGTAGTACCGTGTCGGGTTTTGCACCGTTTTTCTGGTCGCGGTAGTAGGCACGGATGTAGTCTTTTAGGGTGTTTACGCCTTGCGGTAGTACCGCATGTTTGGGGCGGTAGTACTGCGCGCGCGATAATCTGCCTCTGCCAGCCCTGCCCTAGCTACTTCATTGTCGCGGTAGTACCGTGGTCCTCCACGGTAGTACCAGCTGCCTTGCGGTAGTACTGCGTCTCGGCGCGGTAGTACCGCTCCGTCTTGGCTGAGAGGGTAACGGTTGGATTTTCCCCTCATATAAAAGGGGTCTTCTTCCCATTGGATCTTATCTTTTCGAGCTCGTGTTCTTCCCCATTGTTGACCTTCTTCGAGCTTGCTAACTCTCAATCCCTCCATGGATTCTTGCTAGTTTTGAGGGAAAGAGAGAGAGATCTAGATCCACGCTTCCACCAATCACTTTCTCCTCTAAGTGAGGGGAACCCTTGGATCTAGATCTTGGAGTTCTTCGTGTTCTTCTTTCGTTCTTCCTCTCATTTTCCTCCCTAGCATTAGTTGCTTTGGTGGGATTTGGGAGAGAAGGACTTGGGCACTCCGTGTGCCCTTGCCATTGCATTTGGTGCATCGGTTTGAGTTCTCCACGGTGATACGTGGAAGTGAAGTTTGAGAAGCTTATTACTCTTGGGTGTTTGGGCACCCTAGAGCTTGTTCCTCTTGGGTGCCTTGGCGCCCTAGACGGTTAGTGGTGTTCGAGCTCAATCATTGTGGTGTAAAGCTCCGGCAAGCTTCGGGTCTCCAATTAGGTTGTGGAGATCGCCTGAGCAATTTGATGGTACCGTGACCGCCCCAAGGGTTGCCAAAGTGTACGGGTTCGTAACCGCCCCAAGGGTTGCCATTTGTACGGGTTCGGTGACCGCCTCAAGGGTCCCTTAGTGGAATCACGGCATCTTGCATTGTGCGAGGGCGTGAGGAGATTACGTGGCCCTAGTGGCTTCTTGGGGAGCATTGTGCCTCCACACCGCTCCAAACGGAGATTAGCATCCGCAAGGGTGTGAACTTGGATACATCGTCGTCTCCGCGTGCCTCGGTTATCTCTTACCCGAGCCCTTTACTTATGCACTTTACTTTGTGATAGCCATATTGTTTCTTGTCATATATCTTGCTATCACCTAGTTGTTTATCTTGCTTAGTATAAGTTGTTGGTGCACATAGGTGAGCCTAGTTGTTGTAGGTTTTGTGTTTGACAAATTAACCGCTAGGTTTATTCCGCATTTGTTCAAGCCTAAACCGTAATTATTTTAAAGCGCCTATTCACCCCCCCCCTCTAGGCGACATCCACGATCTTTCACGTAGTACTTTGTTTCGATGACTAATAGATTTTTGCAATAAGTATGTGAGTTCTTTATGACTAATACTGAGTCCATGGATTATACGCACTCTCACCCTTCCATCATTGCTAGCCTCTCTAGTGCTGTGCAACTTTCGCCGGTACCATACATCCACCATATACCTTCCACAAAACAGCCACCATACCTACCTATTATGGCATTTCTATATCCATTTCGAGATATATTGCCATGCAACTTTCCACCGTTCCGTTTTATTATGACACACTCCATCATTGTCATGCTTTGCATGATCATGTAGTTGACATCGTATTTCTGGCAAAGCCACATTTTATAATTCTTTCATACATGTTACTCTTCAGTCATTGCACATCCTGGTACACCGCCGGAGGCATTGATATAGAGTCATATTTTGTTCTAAGTATCGAGTTGTAATTATTGAGTTGTAAGTAAATAGAAGTGTGATGATCATCATTACGAGATCATTGTTCCATGTGAGGAAATGAAAAAAAGAGTGGCCAAAGAAGCCAAAAAAACAGAGAAGGGGCAATGTTACTATCATTTTCCCACTCTTGTGCTTCAAAGTAGCACCATGATCTTCATGATAGAGAGTGTCCTATTTTGTCACTTTCATATGCTAGTGGGAATTTTTCAATATAGAACTTGGCTTGTACATTCCAATGATGGGCTTCCTCAAATCGTCCCAGGTCTTCATGAGCAAGCAAGTTGGATGCACACCCACTTAGTTTTTCTTTTTGAGCTTTCATAAACTTATAGCTCTAGTGCATCCGTTGCATGACAATCCCTACTCACTCACATTGATATCTATTGATGGGCATCTCCATAGCCCGTTGACACGCCTAGTTGATGTGAGACTATCTCCCTCTTTTTGTCTTCTCCACAACCACCATGTTCTATTCCACCTATAGTGCTATGTCCATGGCTCACGCTCATGTATTGCGTGAAAGTTGAAAAAGTTTGAGAACACCAAAAGTATGAAACAATTGCTTGGCTTGTCATCGGGATTGTGCATGATTTGAATTTTGTTTTATGAAGATGGAGCATAGCCATACTATATGATTTTGTAGGGATAACTTTCTTTGGCCATGTTATTTTGAGAAGACATAATTGCCTTCTTAGTATGCTTGAAGTATTATTATTTTTATGTCAATATTAAATTTTTGTTTTGAATTTTATGAATCTGAACATTCATGCCAAAATATCAAAAATTACATGGATAAATATGTTAGGTAGCATTCCACATCAATTTTTTTTTGTTTTTATCATTTACCTACTCGAGGACGAGCACAAATTAAGCTTGGGGATGCTTGATACGTCTCTAATGTATCTATAATTTTTGATTGTTTCATGTTATTATATTATCTGTTTTGGATGTTTTATATGCATTACTATGCTCTTTTATATTATTTTTGGGACTAACTTATTAATCTAGAGCCCAGTGCCCGTTTCTGTTTTTCCTTTGTTTTTGAGTATCGCAGAAAAGGAATACCAAACGGAGTCCAAACGGAATAAAACATTCGCGATGATTTTTCTTGGACTAGAAGACACCTAGGAGACTTGGAGATCAAGTCGGAAGAGCCACGAGGCGGCGACAAGGGGGGAGGGTGCGCCCAGGGGGTAGGGCGCGCCCCCTGCCTTGTGGGCCCCCTCGTGACTCTCCTGGCCTAATTCTTCGTCCTATATATTCACACATATCCCCAGACCACCAGAAGCATCCACGAAAACACTTTTCCACCGCCGCAACCTTGTGTTCCTTTGAGATCCCATCTAGGGGCCTTTTCCGGCATCCTGCCGGAGGGGGATTCGATCACGAAGGGCTTGTACATCAACTCCATTGCCCTTCCGATGAAGCGTGAGTACTTTACCTCATATCTATGAGCCCATAGCTAGTATCTAGATGACTTCTTCTCTCTCTTTGATTCTCAATACCATGTTCTCTTCGATGTTCTTGGAGATCTATCGGATGTAATCTTCTTTTGCGGTGTGTTTGTCGAGATCCGATGAATTGCGGATTTATGATCAGCTTATCTTTGAATATTATTTGAATCTTCTCTGAATTCTTATATGCATGATTTGATATCTTTGTAATTCTCTTTGAACTATCGGTTTAGTTCGGCCAACTAGATTAGTTTTTCTTGCAATGGGAAAAGTGCTTAGCTTTGGGTTCAATCTTGCAGTGTCCTTTCCCAGTGACAGTAGGGGCAGTAAGGCACATATTGTATTGTTGCCATCGAGGATAAAAAGATGAGTTTACATTATATTGCTTGAGCTTATTCCTCTACATCATGTCATCTTACTTAATGCATTACTCTGTTCTTCATGAACTTAATACTCTAGATGCAGGCAGGAGTCGGTCGATGTGCGGAGTAAAAGTAGTAGATGCAGCCAGGAGTCGGTCTACTTGACACGGACGTGATGCCTATATTTCATAATCATTGCCTTGGATATCGTCACAACTTTACGCTTTTCTATCAATTGCTCGACAGTAATTTGTTCACCCATCGTATTATTTGCTATCTTGAGAGAAGCCTTTAGTGAAACCTATGGCCTCCGGGTTTATTTCCATCATATTAATTTTCAATCTACTATTTTGCAATCTTTTACTTTCCGATCTATAAACAAAAAACCCAAAAATATTTTACCTTTTTGTTTATCTATCTCTATTAGATCTTATTTTTGCAAGTAAACGTGAAGGGATTGACAACCCCTTTATCGCGTTGGGTGCAAGTTGTTTGATTGTTTGTGCAGGTATTGGTGATTTGTGTGTTGTCTCCTACTGGATTGATACCTTGGTTTTCTAACTGAAGAAAATACTTATCTATACTCTGCTGCATCACCCTTTCCTCTCCAAGGAAAAAATCAATGCAAGCTCAAGAAGTAGCAGTTGGGGCGGAGGAAGAGGGAAACGGGAAGAGCCGTGCAGAAATGTCCCTCCCACCAAATCTCGCAGCTGATAGGGGTCGAGCTCGGGTCGGCCTCCCGCCCCGTGAATCCAAAGGTTGAGGGCGAAGTTTTCCGCGCCCCGTAAAAATTTGTACAGTTCGCGCGCCAATACGGTGCCAATACGAGCGGTTATTTTACGGGTTGACGCGTTTTAAGAGGTATGCTAGAGTTGCTCTTAATTAGTTGCAGCGAGCCTAGTTTCTATCGCTGCACCTATGAACCTGCATTGTTTTGTACCGCCTGCCAGCTAATGCCAGCACGAAAACTAAAACGGTAGCACTTGTTCTGTTCGTAGGCTGTTTGGCCTGCTAAACTGTAGACAGGCAAACCATTTTTTGCACTAGAGGACATCCTCAAGAGCACAAGCACCTTTGTTTCAAATGCATTGTCTCATCTTCCTCCATTGCGGCCGGTCCTGTTTAAGTCACGTCATAAATCATTCCCTGGTAGTGCTCGGAAGCCACACCACCACGACATGTTTGATGAGAAGATCTAGCGTGAGCGGTTGGAGCGATCACCAACTCCTTTTTTTTTCCAAAAAAATCACCAGCTCCTTGGGAGCTGAGCCATGGCAGAACATGGAGTTGTTAACTCCGTGACCTCGGCCGTGACTGGCGAGCTCACCAGCCGAGTGTTCTCCGGGCTGGTCCAGAGGTACGGTAAGGATGCGGCCACCAGCGAGAAGCTGCAGCGGCTGGAGATGCTGCTAATCATGATCAACAGCTCCCTCGAGGCGTGTGAGGAGCTCACCATGAACCCGTCGCTGCTGCGGTGGCGCGACAAGCTGAAGGAAGCCGCCTCACGAGGCCAGGAGGTGCTTGACAGCTTCCCACAGTTCACCAACAATGCAGATGGCGACCAGCAGCTAGGCGAAGCAGCTTCTTCTTCCGCTGCTGCTCCCCCTCCCGCTCCACGACGGATGTAGGTCCTCTGTCTTTCACCAAGAAATCTCTGTCTGGTATGGTGCAGGGCATCCGCAACGCTGGAAATATGCTCTTCTCGCGCGGCGTCAGCGACGACATGGCAAGGCTGAACACCACATTGGTGAACTTAGAGAAGCACTCGCTGGACATCGGATTGTTCATAAGATTGCTTCAGATTGAGGTCTCGAAAAAGGTAGGTCGCCGAGCACCTTACAGTAGAGCATTATCAACTCAACTGCATGCGATAGCAAAGAAGAGGAAGCAAAGGAAGGTTAGCTTGGCCAGTGAACCCTCGGCGGTGGCTCCTCCTAGAGTATCCGAATGTCTGAAGATATTATCTTCGGTGAAGTTGTACCGCCCTAAGCGCGACAAGTTCATAGTCCTGCGTCAAAGGCTCGAAGCAGCATCCGCTGAGATCTCCAAGGCCGTCGAGCTGGCTGACAGCCACAACTTGGAAGACATGGAGTGGCTAGCTTACTGGGCAGGCATCCTCAGGGAGGCCAAGGAACAAGGCCGGGACGTCCTGGGCACGATCAACGCCAGCGCAAAGTCGATGGTGAACTGCGTCCAAGAAGATGAATTCAGCAGCTTCGTGCATAGGCTCGAGGGGTTAGCTAGGGATGTGGAATATTTCGAGAAATTGGTGCACGTCTGTTTGAGAGTGTTGTTGTGGAAGAAGTTAGTCCTAGGTATTTACTTCATATCGGTTCACTTGTGGTTGTTTTTTCTGCACTCTGCTTAATATTCCTTTTTGACGGTTTACTCTGCTTATAATAATTAATAAATGTTGCTGTGTGCATCACATTATTGACGTGCTAGTGTGTTTTTTTTTTTTTTTGCAATGAGTATTAGCATCTTGATACATAAGATAGTTGAATCAATATGTATTGCCTTGCCTTCTCAAAAATATTCCATGTGAACCTGGTGCGTGAAACTTCTTTTTTCCTTTGAGATCGGTGCACTCATTTGTTTGTCTTCCTTTCTCAGTTCATACAATTTGTTTTGTATGCCCATTTCCGCTGCGAAATAGCACAAGGCCACAAGCTATTCCTCCATTCCGAGGATTTGTGGACATAACTCTTTGGAACATTGATTGCTACCAACCTGGCAAATGAGACTTACAAATAAGCAGAGTTTAAAATAGCGAATATAGCATCAGCCTCAAAATACGCTTAATCGGCGCTAAATGGTGCTAAAGCCGCTAAATTGTACACGATGCCGTTTAGCGTGATCGCCCTCCAGATGCTATAGCACCGAGATATATAGCGTGTTATTTAAAACTTTGAAATAAGTGTCACTGTGTCAGTATGGCTCTGAGTTCTTTCAAGTATGAACTTTCACGGCATGTACTATTTTCGAGGGGAGAGACCAAGGCTAGCTCCAAATTTCGTTAAGAAATTGGCCAAGTTCCATGCCACACACTTCATACAAATCACAAGCTGGGATTATACTACCAGTCCTACAAACAAACAGGGGAACTAAGACAAATTACAAACTCAAAAACACGACCATATTCCTGAAATAATAGCTCTACAGAAGATCAGACAGACTACACTCCTAATAAGCAGCAGATCATACAGCGCAAATGATGTGAACTCTTTAGACGTCGACATCACCGACAAGTCTCCAAGTAACCGACAGTCCGACACTCACCATGTCGACCTCCAAAGAATTCATGTGCCATTAAAACCATCCTAGTGGCTCCCTGCTGTAGAAGTTTTCATAGCCCCTCCTTCCTGCAGATACATGTTGCCCTGTTGGTGTCCTTAATAAGTCCTTTTATCCTTGTTTCTTTTACCTGTCCATTACCTTAAATTCCCCTGTAAGATCACCGCACAAATAACCACTGGAGAATGATGAGAAGCTACACCTCCAAGGCGACGCCTTTTCTGTTGAGCTGGCACATGCCCATAGATATTTTCTTTTAGTAAGTGGATTTTCATGTCACTCCTTGAGCAATATCATAATTAGGTGGTTATGCTATATCTGCAATGATCACTTGTCAAGATTAACGCAACTGTCGGTGCACTAGGGGTTTGTTTGTAACAGAAATCCTCAAGAACTAGATCTTCAGTTGGATCAAAGGGTTTATATAATATGAAGTTCTTGCTAGCATGGTGCCTGAACACTGATGGAACTGAACTCTTTTGTTGCAAGCAGTGGTGATAGTGTTGTGCAATATATATATATATCATCCGCAAACTTGTACACAAACAAATGTTTCTTCTACTATCTGACTGTTTCTTCATGTATTTCCCACAAGGGAAGTGGTATTGCCAACACCACAAATGCTAATCTGCAGTCTGCTGCTAAATGAGGACGAATGCTTAGAACATGATGTTAATTTTTCGAAGCCGACAACATGATGGTTTATTTTGTTGATGCAAATTTACACATTTCAAATAAAAGCCAGGCATATTAGCATTTGGAGATACAAAGGGCGACTTAGAAACTTCACATCTGACTCGTATTTGACGACCATACATGACAAGCTGGACAGATTAGCATTTGGAGATACAAAGGGCGACTTACCTTTCAATGATCGGTAACAAGAGATCAACCAGATGTCCAGATTACATTTTTAGCAGTATGGGGAGTATAAATGATGTAAAAAAGTTCATACTTGAATAAACCCTAGAACTATAATGGCACTTAATTATAAATCCCCTCTTTGCTAGGTTGGTAGCAAGCAATGTTCAAAGTGCTGCGTTGACGACTCCTCATAACAGAGTAATAGATTGTGACCTTGTGCAGTTTTTGCAGCGGAATTGGGCATACAAACAAACTGTGTGAAGTGGATAGGAAGACAAACGAATGAGTGCTACAATCTTAAAGGAAAAATAAAGAATAAAGCTTACTAAGTTTCATGGACCAATCGCTTACTTTGTGAGGAAAAAGCAGGGAATACACCAACAGTCATCAATCAATAATGACAAGAAGCTAGAATGCAGGACAGAGGTGTACCAATCTCCTGAAGTGTCCCACATACCTAACCAATCCCTCTAGTCTATGCATGAAACTGTTGAGTTCGTCTGCTTGTTCCTGGTCATCTTCTGCTGCATCGTTCATGGTGCAGAGGACGTCCCAGACTTGTCCCCTCACCTCGCTGAGGATGTCTGCCCAATACGATAGGCACTCCAGGTCTTCAAAGTTGTGGCTGTCAGACAGCTCCATGGCCTTGGAGATCTCACTGAATGCTGCTCTGAGCCTATTCCGTGGGAGCATAATCTGTTGTCCCTCCGAGCGCAGCGCTAGACTAAGTGCTAAATCACAAGGTGATAGCTCGATGTTGTCGCGCTTCGGGCAGTAAAACATCATTTCGTCTGTCTTTTCCAACTTCGATTCTAAGCGTGGGCCAGCACATCTTGACAGACCACCATGTGTGATCCAGGTTTTCCTCCTTTTCCCCATTTTTGTTGGCAAGGCCTCGAGGTGAATCAATCTTATGAACTCTGCCATGTTCGATGAGAGCTTCTCTAACCTTCCCAATGTCCTGTTCAACCTTTCCATGTCATCATCGACGCGCCAGAACAGCATCTTTGTAGCACCGCAAATGCCCTGCACCAAACCTGATAGAGAACTCATCGTGAATGACAGCACACTTACCGCTCTAGCGGGAGCAGCTGCGGTAGAAGAGGCTGCTTCACCTTGCTGCTGGTTGGCTTCGGCGTCAACAATGGATTGGGCATCCTTCACTTGCTGCAAAAACCTGGCAAGCACCTGGTCGCCTTGTTCGGTGGCTTCCTTTAGCTTGTCGCGCCACCGCAGCAGCCATGAATTCTCGATGGCGTGCTTCTCGGACGCCTCAATGGCGCTGTGGATCATGATAAGCAGCATATCCAGCCGCTGCAGCTTCTCGATGGTGGCCGCATCCTTACCGTACCTTAGTATCAGCCCGGAGAACACTCTGCTGGTGAGCTCGCCAGTCACGGCCGAGGTCACACAGTTGAGTGTCTGCCCTGCCATGGCTCCGCCGAGCTAGTGATCGCTCGAGCCGCTAGATTTTTTTCACTGTTGGAGGTCTTACATGTGGTTGCCAGGGAAATAGTTTGAGGAGATTAAAGGGGACCAGAATGGATATGGATCCAGTCGGATCTGCTTTAATAGGCTAATTCACTGTTAATTTAATAATCATGCTGCTTTAATAATCCTAATGCAGACGGTCGGCCCACCTGCATCCCTAAGAATGGAGGAAGATGAGAAAAAGCTTTAGCAATAAGAGTGATCATGCTCACTGTGTGTATGTAAAAAAAAAAAACTTAGCAATAAGAATGCTCATGCTCATCAGTATGTGTATGGACACGTTCCCTCTCGACAGCCTACAGATAGCTGCTACTGTTTTATTTTTATTTAAGAACAGTTAGACGGTACAAACAATGCAGATTTGTATGGTGATAGAAATCAAGCTCACATCTCCAAGGGCAGGACATAATATTAAGGAAGCCACTTCGGCACAGAGCTGTATCCCTGACATACAAACTCAGTAACATAATTGACTCCTAAATGGATACAAACTCTAGAATAGTTGGATACACCTACAAACTCTTTATCTGCATAGTCCATAGGAAGAAACTTACCTAAAGACCCTTTTTGTTCTTAAGAATATCTAAGATGCCTTTTAAATCTAATAAAGATACCAATCATGCATCATTTGTCTGTTTCTGAATAATCTCAATGCCGGCCTTCACGTTGATTACAACTACGGCGGCAACAGCTGGATTGTCTTTTCTCTTTAACTTATCTCTTCACTAGGTCTGTTGGTACCTTTAGTCCTTTTCTCCTTGTTCATTTCCCAGGCAGGAGGATCACCACACAAATGGCCATTGAAGAGTAATGTAACCTACACCTCCAATACAGATGTAGCCAAACCTTGTTTCATCTCTTCCAGAGAGCTGGCATGTGCACATATCTCTCTATTTTCAAGTAAATTCCATGTCACTTCTTGAGCGATGTCAGGATCAGGAGAGAAGCTACAGGTAGACTGTGGCAGAATGTAGGTAACAACTAACAACACTCTATGAAAATCCTGTCAGCTGGATCACACGGTTTATCTAATGCACACCTTCCGGCAGATGCAAGCGGATGGCGTCCACATGTCCGCAACCATCAAAAAACAGAAAAATTAAACTAACACGGTTAATGAAGTAACGAGGATTAGTGCAATTCTCGCTTTGCGGACGGTCGCGGACATGCGGATGCCATCTGCTTGCATCCCTAGCCCGGTACAGGTTTAGCAAGAATGGGTGACTGACCATGATGCTAACTTCACATCTGACTTCTGTTGACACTCATATATCTTGCTCTCTCTATTGACAATCCTTACAATTTCCCCACAAGATCACCACATGTATAGTCATTGAAGAGTGCCATGAACACAACGCCTCTTTCAGGTGCCCCTGTATATTTTCTTGAGTAAATTTCATGTCACTACTTGAGCGATGTAAGAATCAGGTTGGTTCTTTTATTTCAGTAGTGAACGGTTATCAAGATTCAAGCAGCTGCCGGCGCACATGAAGCTACCGAAAGATCGAGGGCTTCTGTAGGTTTAAGAAATCCTCAAGAACAGCCACCATCTGCCAATAGGTTCCTGTAGCCTGCAGGTCCGTTCTATCAAAGGGTTTATCTAGCACTCCCTCCGTTCACAAATGTAAGATGTTCTAACTTTTTTCAGAATCAGATGTTCTAACGTTTTTGAAAATCTCCCCATTTTATATAGGCCCCCCGCGTCGCCCCCGCCTCGGGCGACTCGGGCGGGATCCCAACCCTAGCCGCCGGGGGCTCCCCGTCCTCCCATCCCTCCCTCCGCCGCCGCCGAAGGACGCCGCCGGCCTTTGCCCGGAGGCTGACGGCGGTGGCGGGGGCCTTTCCTCTCTCCCGCGCCATGGGGACGGTGCGGAGCTCCGCGGCGTGAGGTGGCACGGCCGATCTGGCCTCCGTGGCGTGGTGGGCCTGCGCGGCGGCGGCCTCGTCCTAGGGCGCTGGTGGTGGCGGTTGCGGCGGCCGGCCCTGCGTCGGGCAGCGGCCTTGGCTGCGTTCGGCGGTGGTGGCCGGATCTGCAGCGACGGACCATCTGTCCTCGGATCGGCGGTGGCGGCATGGAGGGCCTAGTGGTTGGGTCGGCGCCATGCGTGGTTTGCCCTCCGGACAGATCCGATCTGCCCGGTGCGGCTTGCTCGATGTGCGGCGGCTCAGATCGGCGGCGACCCGTGCGCACAATACGTGATGGAGGTTCTTCGAGCGGATCCGGGTGAAAACCTTGTGCTCGGCTTGTTGCCAAGACCGGCGTTGGTGGCACCCTGTGGTGTCATTACCTTCTTGAAGGCATCGCCGTGGAGAAGCTCTAGACCTCTATCCGCTACCTCAGGGGGAAACCCTAGATCAGTTGATCGGATGACGGCGACGCGTTGGTGTCGTTTCCTCCTTGGGGGCGTCATTTTTGGAGGCGTACACGGGATCGAGGGACCAGCGGGTGCCTTTTTGGTGGAGCGGTACTTCATCCTTCACATTGATGACGACGAATCTCGGCGGCGTGGTGCAGTGGAGACTCGGCGTCCGATGCGCGGGGATGGACTCGCGCAGGTGGAGGTTGTTGTCTGGCGTCAAGGTGGCGTCGATGACAGAGTGGCTCGACAAGGTAGAAGCCTCAATATCTGCTCAAAGACGGACTGGAAAGATGGCGGCGACGACACATGTGAGTGCGTCGGACCAGTTTATGCCCCAGACCTGGTATGTGGCTCGGCTGGGGCTTCTGGCTTTTGATAATAGGCTTAGGTGAGTAGACCGGGTATGTGGCCCAGGTAGCACCCCTTCATCATATGGATAGGAGTAGTGGCATATGTTGCCAAGAAGGCGGATTCAGGCATATTGTTGTAATACTTTGTAAGGTCCTCGGGAATAATCAATAAAGTGGCCGTATGCGTCTCCCAGATGCAGAGGCCGGGGGTGATCCTCCTTTTCTAAAAAAAAAACACGTTTTAATGTGTTTGTTTACTCATTTTTGTCCATATGCAGTCCATATTGAAATATCTTATATTTTTAACAGAGGGAGTACATTTTTGCCGCCACAGCCTTGCCGAAGTTCCTTCTAAGATGGTAGCTGAACACACACACAGCCCAACTCTACTTTTGCGAGCAAAGCTGATGGTGGTGTGCAATATATTTTATACTCCCTCCATTCCTAAATATAAGTCTTCGTAGAGATTCCAATGCGGACTACATGCAAAGCAAAATGAGTGAACCTACATTCCAATATATGTCTATATACATCCGTATATAGTCCATATTGAAATCTCTAAAAGTGCTTATATTTGGAAACGGAGGGACTATTTCCAAAATCCTATACAAACAAATGTTTCTACTATTTGACTAGTTCTTCAGGTATTTCCCACATGGAAAGTGGTGTTCTACTATTTGACTAGTTCTTCAGGAAGGATAACTTTTCAGAACATGAATGTTCATTTTTCCAAAAATGACTACATGATTGTTTAATTTGTTGATACAAAACTACATATTACTGCTAGTATAAATACTGCAAAATTCGGTCATATTCCCATTTCAAATTTGGAAAGGTCCTAGCACCTTCACATTTGACTCCTATTGACAATCATGCTTGTCGCTTTCTGTATTGCCTTTTGATGCTTGGCAACGAGAGATCAAAGAGATTTATTTGGCAGGACGGGAAGTAAAAATGATGTGAGTTCCTATTTCAATGAACTCGAGAGGTATACTGCCATTTAATTGTAAGGTATTTCTTTGCCAGGGTTGTACCAAAGCAATTGTGCAGTTGAAATGGTGTGCAAACAAACCGTGCAAGTAAATTGGAAAGGGAGAACAAAAATGGTTTGCACGATGGCATTGAAGAAAAAACAAGATGGCTTATTAAGTTTAATGCATGAAGTACTTCACACAAAATCTCAAGAAACGATGAGCAAACAATATTCAACAATAATAACAAGAAGCTACCTACTTCGTTGGACATAGGTATACCAACTTACTGAAGTATTCTACATCCCTAGCTAAGTCTTCCAGTCTATGAACGAAAGTGCCGAGTTCATCTTCCTCTTGATCACATTCCACTGACGGCTCATCACTATCTTCCGTGTTGACGGTTTTGCATGTGCTCGTGGTGCCCAGAGCATCACAGCCTTGTTCCTTCGCCTCTCTGAGGATGCCAACCCAATATGCGAGCCACTTCATGTCTTCTAAGTCATGGTTGTCGGCCAGCTCAACGGCCTTGCAGATCTCAGTGAATGCCGCCTCGAGCCTATCTTGCAGGAGCATAAATTGTTGTTCCTTTGGGACAACTGCTGAATCACTTTCCAAATTGGGAAAAAGTGCTGGTCCGTAGCTGATGCTAGGGGACCTGAAGCAATAATCTACGATTTGGCAATAATCTACGATTTGTGCCTTGTCCTCCTTCGATGGTGATGAGGAATTACTATTTGCAGTAGAGCTTTTCATCCTTTTCTTCTCCCTTTCCCCCATCTTTGTTGGTTCATGCAATTCAGTTGATAATGCTGCACTGTAAGGTGTTTGCTCTACTTTTGGCAAGGCCTCAAGGTGAAGCAATCTTATGAACTCTCCGATGTCTGGTGAGAGCTTCTCCAATGATCCCAATGTCATGTTCAGTCTTTCCATGTCATCATGGTCACCGCTCGAGAAGAGCATCTTTCTAGCTCTGCGAATACCCTGCACCATGCCGGACAGAGATTTCCTCTTGAAAGACAGTGCACTTACAGCTGTAGCAGGAGCAGCAGAGGAAGAAGAGGCTGCTCCACCTTGCTGCTGGTTGGCTTCGGTGTTGCTAGTGACTTGGGCCTCCTTGGCCTCCTGTAAGAATTTTGCAAGCACCTCGTCGCCTCGTGAGGCAGCTTCCTTAAGCTTGTCGCGCCACCGCAGCAGCCACGAGTTCTCGATGGTGAGCTTATCCGATGCCTCAATGGCGCTGTGGATCTTGATTAGCAACATCTCCAGCCGCTGCAGCTTCTCGCTGGTGGCTGCATCCTTACCGTACCTCTGTACCAGCCCTGAGAACACTCTGCTGGTGACTTCGCCTGTCACGGCGTTGGCCACAGAGTTAACTGCATATCCTGCCATGGCTCGAGGAGTTAGTGTATGGATCTTCTCACTGTTGGAGGTCAAACATGCCGTCGTGCGACTTGCTGCCAGGCAAAGATTTTGAAGTGACTTAACGTAATGGAGGAAGATGAGACAAGGCATTAGGAACAAGAATGCCCATGCCCATGCCCATCGTATGTATCACTCTGATAAGGATGGCCCGTAGTGTAACACAAGGTTTGGCTGCGTACAGTTTGTCAGGTCAGACAGCTTATGAATAGCTGCTGATAGCATTAATCTTGACTTAGCGCGTGTGTTGGTGGACATGGTTGTGCCGTTGTGGAGATCCGCGGATGTGGTGCATGTAGTTAGTTAGTTAGCACATGCATAGGACTAGATGTGATCGTGTGCATGCATGGTTGTTAGCTGGTTAGCTTGTGTGTGGCCGTTGCGTGAGGTTAGGCCAAGTAGTGTTGAACGTGTGCGTGCGTGGTCAAGAGTGGCAGGTGTGCGTGCGCCCGTGTGCTAGCCTGGGTACAAATACGTCCCTGGTGTACGCTTGTAGAAGAGCCGGTGGAGAGCTAGCGATGTAACCATTGAAAGGATAAAGAAGATTAGGGCGTGCGTGCGCCCACGGCGGCGTTCGTGCGCCGGCCCGGAATCTCTTGTGTCTTGTGTCTTCTTCCACCTTCATTCAAGTGAGAGAGGGAGAGCGACAACAACAGCTGCTACCCCTTTTTATTGGATTGTTCATGTAGGCAATGTCATTAATTAGCTGATACAAACAAAGTAGGCCCACATAGTGATACAAACTAAGCTCACAGCTCCAAAGGTGCGACAACATAAAGCAAGCCCCACCTCGGAAGCCATTTACAAAAAAAAAAAAACGGAAGCCATGGAAATTAAGTGCTTCCCATCTTCAGACGGCGGGGGAGGGTGGAGCTTCTTATATGGACAATCATTCTACATTTAGTTCGCCAAATGCGGAACAGGGGGATCAAGTAATGGAATTAATGGAGGGAGGTTGATGGGATGCTTGAAGAAGTACCACTTTGAATGGGCAGGGCTGGCAAGATGGCGGAGGAAAGGGTGTTGATGACTATCGGTATCACAACGGGCAGCCATCATGTGGAAGGAACAACAAAGATGACAACAAAACTCGATTGGTATGGCTGTGTGGAAGCCCAACTTGTTGCAACAAGTGCGGTGCGCACCTGCTTAGTCATACTTGTGACAACAAAACTGAATCACAAATGTCATTAACTATGAAAACATACTAGAACTTTGTGCAGCTTAGAAAAGAACACCCTTTGAACTAAGCATTTGCGTTGTCATATTCATACCATATATCCATCTCTTGGCGACAAAGTAGGCTTTGATCTTCACAGCAAGAAGCTAGTCCAATCAGATTTGGGACAACTTGATTGATTCATACTCCCTCCGCCCCGAATTACTTCTCGCGGAAATTGATAGAAATGGATGTATCTAGAACTAAAAATACGTCTAGATACATCCATTTCCGCGACAAGTAATTCAGGACGGGGGGAGTACCTGAGAATTTTAGATGCTCAAAACTTCCAGTAAGACAACAACAAAAAAAGTTACTTAAAGATCATTTTTCTTGTGAAGAGCCTCTAAGGTGTCTTCTAAGTCTAGTACACATACCAATGATGCATGAATTGTCTGTTACCAAATATTTTATCGCAATTCCTACCTTCAGGGTAATTAAAGTTATGGTCAAAGCAACTAGATTGTCTTTTCTCTTATATTTATCTCAGCATTATATCTATTATTGATGCCTTAAGTCCTTTTCTCCTTGTTCATTTCACCTGTCATTTTCGTTCCAAATTTTTTTACCTTCTGTTTACCCACAAGATCACCACATAATAGCCGTTGAAGAGCGATGGCAAGCTACACCTCAAACACAATGCCTCTTTCAGATGCCCATATATGTTTTTTTTTCTTGAGTAAATTTCATGTCACTTCTTCAGCGACGAAAGAATCAGGTTGGTTCTATTATTTTGCAGTGACCGGTTATTAAAATCCAAGCAGCTGCTGGCGCACATGAAGCTACCGAAAGATCGAGGGGTTCTGTAGGAAAAAGATATCCTCAAGAATAGCCCACCATCTGCCAATAGGTTCCTGTAGCCTTGACAAAGTTCTTTCTAACATGATAGCTGAACACGGACACATCAGAACTATATTTTCGTGAGCAGAGCTGATGGTGATCTGCAATATATTTTATATTTCCAAAATCATATAGAAACAAATGTTTCTTCTACTATTTGACTAATTCTTCAGGCACCCACCACAAGGAAAGTGGTGCTTACAGCTTACAAATATTGCAAATAGTAGCATGCAATCTGCTATGTAAGTAAGGGTACATGTTTAGAAAATGATTATTAATTTTCGAAAACCAACAACAAGATAGTTTAATTTTTTGACACAAAACTGCACATTTATGCTAGTTTAAAATCTGTCAAATTCGATCACATTCCCATTTATAATTTGAAAAAGGTCCTCCCACCTTCACATTTGACTCCTATTGGCAATCATGTTTGTTGCATGCATTCTGTATTAATTGCGTCTCGATGCTTGGTAACCAGAGATCAAAGAGATTACCTATTTGGCAGGATGGAAAGTAAAAATGATGGAAAGTTCCTACTTCAATGAATTCAAGAGCTGTACTGCCACTTAATTGTAAGTCGCTTCTTTGACAGGGTTGTAGCAAGCAATGTTCCAAGCTTTCGGTCGGCAACTGTTCAGAAAAGGAGTAAGAGCCTGCGGCCTTGTGCTATTGTGCAGTGGGAATGGGCGTGCAAACAAACTGCGCGAACTGGAAAGGAGGGCAAAAATGGTTTGCAGAATAGCAGCGTAAAAACAAAGACATATTATTATTGGGTTTTATGCACGAACCACTTCACACAAAATCTCAACTTCTCAAGAGAAGACGGGCAATAATACACCATATTCAACAATAATAACAAGAAACTACCTCGTTGGGCATAGGTCTACCAATTCGTTGAAGTACTCTACATCCCTGGCTAAGCATTCCAGTCTATGAACGAAGGTGTTGAGTTCATCTTCCTCTTGATCACATTCCACCGTCAGCTCCTCCCTATCTTCCGTGTTGATGGTTTTGCGTGCACTCGTGGTGCCGAGGACATCATGGCCTTGTTCCTTGGCTTCTCTGAGGATGCCAGCCCAATACGTCAGCCACTCCAGGTCTTCCAAGTCATGGCTGTCAGCCATAGCGACGGCCATGAAGATCTCAGCACATGCTACCTCGAGCCTATCTTGCAGGATCTTAAACGGTTGTTCCTTTGGGACAACTACTGCTAAATCCCATGCTGAATAGTATAAATCTTCTGGTTCGCAGCTGGACATATCATAGAAGCGTGGCGTGGCTAACAATGTAGGTGGCCGTAATTCCAGTTGTTCCACCTTCGGTCGTGACAAGCTAAACAATCTAGGCTCCGATGAGGGTTTAGAAGCCTCAGAGTGAGAGCCACTTTCCTTTGTCCCTTTTATCACCTTAATCCTTGGTCCATGCAGTTTAGTCGATAATGCTGCACTGTGAGGTGTTTGAACTACCTTTGGGAAGGCCTCAAGGTGAAGCAATCTTATGAACTCGCCGAGGTCCGGCGAGAGCTGCTCTAAACTTCCCAGTGTCGTGTTCAGCCTTACCATGTCGTCGCCGACACTCGAGAAGAGTATATTTTTGGCGTTGCGAATGCCCTGCACCATACTAGACAGGGAACTCTTCGTGAAAGACAGAGGGCTTACATCTGTCGTGGGAGCAGCAGCGGAAGTAGAAGAAGCTGCTTCACCTTTCTGCTGGTCGCCGTTGGCATTGTTAGTGCACTGTGGAAAGCTGGCAAGCACCTCGTCGCCTTGCGAGGCGGCTTCCTTGAGCTTGTCGCGCCACTGCAGCAACCACGAGTTCTGAATGGTGATCTTCTCCGATGCCTCAATGGCCCTGTGGATCTTGATAAGCAGCATCTCCAGCCGCTGCAGCTTCTTGCTGGTGGCTGCATCCTTACCGTACCTATGTACCAGCCCGGAGAACACTCTACTGGTGAGCTTGCCAGTTACGGCCAAGGCCACGGAGTTAACTGTGTGTCCTGCCATGGCTCCAAGGAGTTAGTGATTGCCAGAACCGCTAGATCTTCTCACTATTGGATGTCAAACATGTTGTTGTGTGACTTTCTGAAAGATTTTGAGCTGATTAAATGGGTTCGGCCGGAATGGAGGAAGATGAGAGAAGGCATTAGCAACAAGAATGGTCATAGTATGTATCGCCCTTAAAAGGATGGCATGTAGTGTAAAACAAGGTTTTGGTTGTGTACAGCTTGTCGAGTTGGACAGCCTATGAATAGCTGGTAACATTTATTTTTCATGCAGGTATTAGCCGCTAGCCGGCACAAACAATGCAGGTCGATCCATGTCAAAACTAAGCTTGCAATCGAGGTAAGTGAGCTGGAACTCCTCGATCCGGTAACCGAGTTGGGTGGACTCCAAGGCCGCCTTCCCGGGAGAACAATGCGTCGTGGTAGCAGAACTCTCTGTGTTGCTTCTTGATGCTTGGTAACCAGAGATCGACAAGATCAGCTATTTTGGTAGGATGGAAGTAAAAATGGTGTGGAAGTTCCTACTCAGTGAACTCGAGAGCTATAATGCCACTTAATTGTAAGACGCTTGTTTGCCAGAGTCGCAGCAAGCAATGTTCCAAGTGTTCTGTCGACCACTGCTCAGAAATGTGCACGCAAACAAACTGGTTAGACAGGAACGGAGGACAACCAAATGATGCAACCATATTAGTGGAAAAAACAAGACGGCTTACAGAGTTTCACACAAAGTCTCAAGTTCTCGAGAAAAGATGGGCAATGCACCATATGTCCAACAAATAATAACAAGAAGCTACCTCACTGGACATAGGTATACCAATTTGCTGAAGCATTCTACATCCCTAGCTAAGCCTTCCAGTCTATGAACGAAAGTGCCGAGTTCATTTTCCTCTTGATCACATTCCACCGACGTCTCCTCCTTGTCTTCCGCGTTGATGGTTTTGTGTGCGCCGGTGGAGCTGAGGACATCACGGCCTTGTTCCTTCGCTTCTCTGAGGATGCCAGCCCAATATGATAGCCACTCCAGGTCTTCCAAGTCATGGCTATCGACCAGATCAACGGCCTTGCAGATCTCACCGAATGCTGCCTCGAGCCTATCCTGCAGGAGCTTAAACTGTTGTTCCTTCGAGAAAACTGTTGAACCGCATACTATTCTGGACAAAAGTGTTTCCTCCATGAGGCAATCATTGATCGTAGATGGCATTCCTTCCATCTTTTCCTCCTCTGGATGTGCTCCAGAATGAAGACAAGGTATCCACGAGAGACTACTACTACAATCCATGCTTCCCTTTTCTCTCGTTTTCCTCAACTTCTTCGGTGGCTCATCCACTTCAGCACCGCAACGTGCTCTGAGGGGTAAGCCCTGAAGGTGAAGCAGCATTATGAATTCTCGGATGTCCGGCGAGAGCTTCTCTAACCTTCCCAATGCCTTGTTCAACCTTTCCATGTCGTCATCGACACTCGAGAACAGAATTTTTCTAGCGCTGCAGATGCCCTGCACCATGGTGGACAGAGAATTCCTCGTGAAGGACAGAGGACCTATATCTGCAGTGGGAGCGGCAGTAGAAGAAGAAGCTGCTTCACCTTGCTTATTATCACCATTGGCGTTGCCAGTCTCTTCGGCATCCTTGACCTTCTGTGTAAAGCTGTCAAGTACCTCAACGCCTTGCAAGGCTGCTTCCTTTAGCTTGTCGCGCCACTGCAGCAACGACGAGCTCTTGATGGCACGCTTCTCGGACACCTCGACAGCACTGTTGATCTTGATTAGCAGCATCTCTAGCCGCTGCAGCTTCTCGCTTGTGGCTGCATCCTTACCGTACCTCTGCACCAGCCAGGAGAACACTCTGCTGATGAGTTCTCCAGCCACGGCAGAAGCCACAGAGGTAACTGCATGTTCTGTCATAGCTCCAAGGAATTAGTGATTACTAGGACCGCTACATCTCCTCACTGTTCTTTCTCAAACATGTCGCTGTGCGACTTGCTGCCAGGGAAAGATCTTGAGGTGATTAAATAGTACAGGAGTGGAGGAAGATGACACAGAGCATTAGCAACAAGAATGCTCATGCTCATCGTATGCATCGCCCTGATAAGGATGGCCCTGTAGTGTAAAACAAGGTTTGGCTGTGTACAGTTTGTCAGGTCAGACAGCCTATGAACAGCTGCTACCGGTTTATTTTTCATGCAGGCATAAGCTGTACAAACTTTCTTTCAAAAAAAAAAAAAAATAAGCTGTACAAACAATGAAGGTTCCTATAGCGATAGAAACTAAGGTCGCAGCTCCAAAGGCCACAACACAAAGATAAAGGAGCACATCTTCCTCCTTCTATCCCAACAAATGCTGAACACGGGAATCAAGTAATGGAGCGGAGGGACATTGATGGAATGATTGGAGATTTGCTACTTTGAATGGGCTCATTGGGCAGGGCCATCAAGGTGGCAGAGGAAATTGAAGGGACCTGAAAGACTTTTTGCATGACTATTAGTGTATTATCTATCGCAATGGGCGGTCGTCCTGTCGAAGGAATGACAAAGGTGACAACAGAGGTGGTGGATTTGATGGTAAAGCAGTCTACAGTTCCGCGTGTACTATAGACATGCCAGTCTTGGGATGCGCAATGTTTAAGCGGCTTGTTATTGTTGTGCCTGTCTAATCCACGTGATTTTCTTTTTACAGTGCTGTGCTGGTCAACCTGGCTTAGGGTGACCGACACCGACAATGTGCATACTTAGTTTGTTTCACTGACTCCGGAATCTCTCTCACTTAAGGTACCCACTCAAAACAATCATTAATTGTACGCATGCAGCTCTGGTCAGTCACATACCTTGTTGAGAGCTAGCCGTGCCTCAAGAAGTGGTTGGTACACAATCACCGCCTGACAAGGCAGTGTCCAAATTTCCTCAAGAACCTCAACCGGCAGATGGCCGCTGGTGAGAAACTGCATCGGCTGTAGCTGCTCCCATCAGGATCCGCAGGTTGACGTGTCAGAGAACACAGGATCAAGAGCAACATGCTGGTCCAGTGGTAGGAGAAGCTTAGAGCATTACTAGTAGAACCCCTAAACCCTCAAACACATTTTGCAGTTTTAAGGGTTGAGAAGTGCCACTTTTTGACACTTTTAAGGGTTGAAAAACAGGGGCAAAGACTAGAACCCTCAAACCCAACCCTTAAACTGCTTTAAGGGTTGGATTTGAGGGTTCTAGTCTTTGCGTCAACCCCAACCTTTAAAACTGTCATTTCATATATCACACATTTCATCATATGACATATCACAAATTTCATTACACATTTGACATAAAACAATAATCATTCTAGTTATTATTACAACACCGAATAAAACAATAGTCATTCAAATTATTACAACAATGTTTGAGCAAATTACACATTTGAGCGAAGGGCGGACCGGTGCGGCGGCTCGAGGAGACCGGCCTGCCTCTGGCCTCTGGGGCGGAGGCGGCTGGGGCGGAGGCCGGGACGGACGCGGGCGGGCGCCGGGCGGGCGCCGGGCGGGCGGGCGGCGGCGGGGAGGCCGGGGTGGGTCGCCAGGCGGGAGGCAGGGCGCGGGAGGCCGAGGGCGAGGTCGGGCGGGTCGGCCGGGGCCGGGCGGAGGCGGGGCGCGAGGGGAGGCGGGGAGGCGGGAAGGGCGGATCCGGCGCGGAGGAGCGTGGCGCAGGGCGGACGGCGGCGGCCGAGGGAGGCGGGGCCGGCCGGAGAGGCGGCAGGGCGGGGGGCGGCGGCGCGGGAGGCCGGAGGCGGGAGGTTGGGAAGGGAAACTTCCCTCCCGCGCGATGGGGGAAAGGAGTGCGGGCTGGGGTCGAGCGCCCCCCTCCAGCCCTCACTTCTACGGTTCGAAATTGGGTTTGAGGGTTGGACCCTTACTTTTTTTGAGGGTTTGAGGGTTTAGGGGTTCTAGTCTTTGCGTTTTTTTTGTTGCAACCCGCAAAAAAACGGTTATTTATGAGGGTTTGAGGGTTTAGGGGTACTACTAGTAATGCTCCTAGAGCATTGCTAGTAGAACCCTCAAACCTTCAAATCCTCAAAGCACTTTTAAGGGTTGAGAAGTGCCACTTTTTGACACTTTTAAGGGTTGAAAAACAGGGGCAAATACTAGAACCCTCAAACCCAACCCGTAAACTGCTTTAAGGGTTGGATTTGAGGGTTCTAGTCTTTGCCTCAACCCCAACCTTTAAATCTATCATTTGGCATCTCACAATTTATGACAACAAGAACACAATCAACTTCCAAACAAACTACCAAATGACAATCATTGATGCATGGTTTAATAGTTTACATCACAAAATCATCATCTTCCTCCTCTCATCGGCACCATCACCAAAAGTTGCACCTCGGCGCCATCTCCTAGACCACAAGCGGGCTCCATCAAGCATCTCCATCGGCACCGGTGGAGTCGTACACACCGCCATCACCACGACTACTCATCGGAGTGTCACCTCGAAAAGTAGAGGACGCAACACGAAACATCCTCTTCCTCTCCGCGATGTCCTCCTTGTAGTCCTTCCACCATTGCAATTGGTCTTGATCCATGTCCTTCTTGGACATCATCATGTGCTCTTTCTCTTCCACCATGAGTTCTTTCCATACCTTTGCCTCTTTGAGCTTGATCATCCTCTCCTGCAACTCGGCCTTGCGCTTTGCTTCTTCACGTTTTGCTTCAACTTGTGCAAGCTTGACCTCTTTCTTCTTCTCGGTGATAAGAAGCTTCATCTCCAATGTCTTCGTCGTCAATTCCTCTCTTGCCTTTATCATGTGGTCCATCTTCTCCCTTAGGCTTGACGCCTCTTCTTCCATCTTGACCCTTAGCTTGCCCTTCTTGTTTCCCTCGGGCTTGCCCACGTTCCTCTCCTCCTCATCTTCACTATCGTCCATCCTTAGCATTGCCGACTTCTTGGGTGCGGTCTCTTGATCCCTCAACTTCCACTTGTCAAAGGTTTGAAGAATTGACCAAACATGCTTAAATGGGAATGGCTTGCCCTTGGAAGCGGCCATCTCCTTGTACCTCAAGCTGGCAATTGTCTCCTATCAACCACACATAAATCACATAAGAACCCACCAATAGCATAGTGCACACACATAATCAAAATAGTGAAGAAATATGTACTCACATAGTCACTCTCCACGGTTCCACTAGGTGGTGCATCCCTCACTTGGTCCATGGCTGCACTCCAACGAGAACAAGCGGGCTTGATCAACTCCCACCGGCCTTGAAGCGACCGGAATGTGCGATGGATGAACCCACTATTCTTCGGCTTGATCCTACAATAGACGTCCTCGATCCTTTGCCAATAGAGTTTACCGGTTTGATCGGTGCCGGTGGTAGCATCCATTCCCACAGCTGCCCAAGCACGAACCAAGAGGACATCTTCCGCCTCGGTGTAGTTTGTCGACCGAGCGTGTGGGCGGGAAGCGGCGGTGAATGCCTCCACCCCTATCTCGACCACCTCCTCCTCGTCATCCCCTTCATCCTCCTCATCTTCCTCCTTTTCCTCCAAGTCGTCGCCAACCCTAAAGGGGTCTAGAGGCGGAGCTCCGAGGTCCACCTCCGCGTTTTGGAGGAGGTCCATGAACGAGGATGGGGTTGCCATTTCCTCGAGCACCTCGTGCGCGGCGGGAGGAGGTTCGGCGACGGTGGCGGCCGCCTTCGGCCGGCTCTTCTTGGGGGCGGGCGCCGGGGCTGTGGCGGGAGCAGCGCCGAGGCGGGACGGGGCCGGGCGGAGGCTGGGAGGCGGAGGAGGTGATGACGAGCCCGCCGCCGCCGCCGCCCGACGTGGTCGCCGCCACCACGCCGGGCGACGGTCGGGCGGCGGCGGGGGCGGGCGCCAAGGCGGGCGAGGCGGGCGGGCGGAGCGGCGGGCGGGCGGGCGGCGGGGGCCTTCCATGGCCGGCGGGGCGGGAGGCGGCGGGAGCGGACAAGCGATTGAGGAGGACTGCGACGAGGAGGAGTGCGGGTTGGGGGGAGATTTTCCCCTCAACCCCTACTTCTACAGATTGCAAAGTCGTTTAAGGGTTGGACCTCTAAATTTTTTTACGGGTTTGAGGGTTTAGAGGTTCTAGTCTACGGCGTTTTTTCGGCGAAAACTGTAAAAAAGCGGTTATTTTTAGGGGTTTGAGGGTTTGAGGGCTCTACTAGTAATGCTCTTAAGGAGGCTCCCTCCCATGGCAACCCCATATGGCATTTGCCTGTTGAAGCATGGCAGCACCCTCTTGGTTGGCAGCAAGCTGTGAATCAAAAAATTCGACCAGAAGCCCTCCTTAAAGCAACCGAGCCACCGGCCAAGCATAAAGCTCAAGATGCTTACTGTTTCATACTGCATGTGCATGGAAACTGAACGTGTGGATTGAAATTCTGGCACTTGACGACTGACACTGGAGCCAATTGTAATACTACTTGACTTGTAATACTGCCTTAGGAATATTTGCCCTGACTCTATGTTGGGAGGAAAAGAGAAGACCTTGATTGGTTCTTGACATTTCCTGCAGAATGTAGTGCAACTAAGCGGTCTGTGCGAAGTTTCCAGCCTCATTTCGTCCATAACCCTTAGCCAGTAAAAACTATGCAGAGCAAGGCCTTACTTCCAATCAATTTTCAGTATCAGTGGATATCTCTAGGGAGTAAGTGGATGACACAAACTATGCCACAGGTCACCTCTTTTTGTCCATTCATTTCGGTTTTCTCGTATCTGCTACAATTGGGCTATCTTAATTAAATTAAACCTCTAAGAGATGATTAAACACCTGGCTACTACTATATATCCACTATCCAGCAGCATAACCCCTTATCATCCTTTAGTCTGCTCTAGGCTCTAGCTATCCATACAAGTACATTAAGCAATGGCAGGACAAGTTGTCTCTGCAGTGATGAGCAAGATCACAAGCAGGGCCATCTCCAAGGTAGTTGTCTCTGCAGTGATCAGCGAGATCACAGGCAGGGCCATCTCCAAGGTAATTGGAATGATAAGCAAGCAGACGGGTACCGATGACAAGCTGCACAAGCTGGAGATGCTGTGCATAAAGATCAATAGCGCAGTTGAGGCATCTAAGAAGCACAGAATCACCGGGACCTATCTGCTCAAGTGGCAGGAGAAGCTGAAGGAAGCTGGCATAGAGGGTGATGAGGTACTTTTCGACTTCCGATGGCGAGCCTTGACCGAAGCCAGAAAGGACATCAACCATAATATAGGCACACTCGGTCCTCTAACTTACACACAGATTGCCGCGTCAAGTATTGCAAATTACTTCCAAAATGCTGCCAAGCTGCTGCTCTCAGCCAACGAGGATGTGCAGAAGTTGAACAGCACAGTAGAAATGTTGGAGAAGCTATCGGCAGACAATGGGGCGTTCTTGAGATTGGTTGAGCTTCAGGTTTTGGCAGTAGAGGAGCACGCACCTGCAAAAAGGAAGAAACCGGAGATATCGGAGAAGCCATCGGCAGATAATGAATTCTTGAGATTGGTTGAGATTAAGGTTTTAACAGGGGAGGAGCATGCACCTGCAAAAATAAAGGAACTGGATATGTCGGAGAAGCCATCGGCAAAATATGAGGAGTACTTGAGATCGGTTGAGCTAGAGATTTTGATAGGGCAGGAGCGTGCACCTGCAAAAAGGAAGAAACCAGAGATGTCGGAGAAGCCATCGGCAGATAATGAGGAGTTCTTGAGATCGGTTGAGCTTGAGATCCTGTCGCAGGAGCCATCGGCAGATAATGAGTTCTTGAAATCGGTTGAGCTTGAGGTTTTGATGGAGGAGGAGCATGCACCTGCAAAAAGGAAGAAACTGGAGATGTCAGAGAAGCCATCTGCAGATAATGAGGAGTTCTTGAGATTGGTTCAGCTTGAGGTTTTGACGGGTGAGGAGCATGCACCTGCAAAGGAGAAGAAACCAGTGGTTATATGTGACCGTCAATTGTCGCAAAAGGAAACACATCAACATTCGAACAGGAAGAGGGGACTTGACTGTATAACTGACAACACCAAGATTATAGGTAGCGTGAAAAGGGTAGTACCAGTGAGACAGTGGCAATTCCATGTAGCTGTGGGGTCAGTTGACCCCACAGTTTTTTTCTAGAACACCTCTATCCTTTTGATATTTGAACAAAGTTTGAAGGATTTGCTTGAGTTGACCCAACAGAGTTTTTCTCTAGAACAAAGTTTGAAGGATATGCTGTGAGATTTTTTTCATTCTGGGTTGTGTAACTTTGTCATGCTTTCTTATTAAAGCTGTTGCAGTTTACAAATTTGGTACTGAAGTAATTTATGTTCCCTGTTAAAAGTTTGATTGATTTTGGTTTTGAAATATGTATATGGATATACAATCTGCATTGCGTAGCTACTTTTAGAATATCTTCATGCTTGTGTATGAGATTTTCACACATTTGCAACATCTGTTGTATGCATGACCACATATTCCCACCCACAAATGACAGTTGCCAGGATCTCCAAATATCCAAAGCTTGTGCTGAATCATCAAAAGGCGGTCTGTTTTATTTTTGAGAACGTGTAAACTACAATGATGCCTTTCAGTTTTAGTGCAGATACCAACCATATGTCATTTGTTTGTTTCCAACTTTTGTCTTTGGCATTCAGAGCGATTAAAACAATGGTGACAGCAACTAAGTTGTCCTTTCTCTCTAACTTATCTTTTCATTTTTAGTCCAGAAAGTCTCTTGGTCTCTTTTCTCCATATTCATTTCACCTGTCCTTTTCGTTTACTATTTCATTATGTTGCCCTTCCCATAAGATCACCACACAAATAGCCACCAAGGAGTGATCGCAAGCTACACCTCCAACACAAAATCTCTTCCTTTGAGCTGGCAGGTGCTCATATATATTATCTTGAAGAAATTACATGTCATTTCTTGAGCCAGATCAGGTGGCTCTTTAGTTCTGCAGTGATCCGTTATCAAGAGCAATGCAGCTGTCGACGCACGAGAAGTTACGGCAGATCGCGGGGCTCTGTAGGTAAATATCATTCCAAGAACACCCTGCTATCTGCCGATGACTTCCCGTAGGTCTTCAGCTGCATCAAAGGGTTTCTCTAATTTGTTTGTGCCAGACAGCCTAGGCGAAAGTGAGAATCTTTGATCTTAAACATCATGTATGAACTTAGATTGTGCTGACCTTTATTACTGCAAGCTGAGCTGGTGCCTGCTGGCATGATTTTGTATTCGATTCAGTGTTCATGGTTTATCACCTTTTGTAAGAAAATGAGTTTGTATTTAGCATGCTATGCTACTCGAGCTTATAACTCAGAATTTGTATTTTGGATAGTAAACTTCGTTCTGTAACTCCTTCATACTAAGTGCAATTCACTGGGGCTGTAACAACAAAGGTATGTAGATGATGTACATGAATTGCAGCTAATCTTGCAAGCCTCTCTCTGAACTGATATATTTTTAGCCTTGCAGGCCTCTAAACTATCCAGCCAAAACTTTTGTACTTTTTCTGTTTCTTGAACAGTAGGAGGAGGATACAACCTCTGACACGAGTTGGCATTCTTGTTGTTCCTAACATTTTCCCTAAGTTTCCTCCATTTGTCTGGCCATTGCAGAACAGACAGTTTAAGTTTACTTTATGGCCTCTGCTGTAACCAGGGAGTTCACCAGCAGTGTTCGGTAAGCAGGAAGTTCCCGGAGAGAAGCTGCAGCGGTTGGAGATGCTGCTAACCAAGATCCACAGCGCAGTTGAGGCATCCGGGAAACTCCACAAAGATGATAAGGAGCATGAAAAGGGAAATATCTCTGAGATTTTTCATTTTTTTTCTGGATTGTAACTTTGTAATGTTTTCTTATTAAAGCTGTTACAGCATAGGTACTACAAAATTTCTGTTTCCTGCTAAAAGTTTCATCGACTTTGATCTTGAAAATTTTATATGGATACACAATACGCATTCCCTAGCTATTTCAGAATTTTTGCACGCTTATATACCCAATTTTTCATGCATTTGCAAACTCCCTTGAGTGTTTGACTGTATATTCCTGCTTCTACTGAGTCATCAATAGGACTTGCCTAACAATCTTTTCTATTCTAGATAATGTGCAAGCTGTAAAGATTCCTTTCAATTCTAATACAGATACCAACCGCACATCATTTGTTTGTTTCTATTTATTTTATTTTTTTGTCTCTGGCCTCAGAACGATTAAAACAATGGTGACAGCAACTAAGTTGCCGTTCATTTCTAACTTATCTCTTGATTTTCCCTTGAATAAATATCTTGGTATGTTTTCTCCGTGGTCATTTTACATGTCCTTTTCGTTTACAATTTATCACCTTACCTTCTCCTGTACCAAGGAGTGATTGCAAGCTACAACTCCAAAAAATTTCAGCTGAGAGATGCCCTTTTTTTCTTGAATAAATTCCATGCATGCCATTTCCTGAGCCATATCAAGTGGTTCTTTCGTTCTGCAATGATTGGTTATCAAGGAGCAATGCAGCTATCGACGCACGAGAAGCTACCGGCAGATTGTGGGGGATTATAGGTAAACAGCATTCTAAGAACAAACACCCTGCCGTCTGCGATAACGTCTCGTAAGTCTTCAGCTGGATCAAAGGGTTTGCCTATATCTGTGCGCCACACAGCCTTGAAGAAGGTTAGGGTCTTGGATCTAAAGATTGCATTAACTGATTAACATGGTGTCTGAACTCAGATTGTACGACATTTATTGTTGCACACAGAACTGCTAATGTCGTGCTTCTGTGAATTCAGTGTCTCTGGCTGGTTCGATCGCCTTTTACAACCAAAATGGGTTTGTGTTTTCATTACAGATTAATAGAACTTCTCAAGCTCTTGGCATGCTATGATACTCGAGTTTATACCTCAGAATTCGTACTTCCGTTAGTAAACTTTGTTCTGTAAAGTGTAATCCATTTGACCTGTAACAACAGTACATGGATGATACAAATTAAGTACAAGCTAATCTTAGAGGCCTTGCTGTTTGAGGACTGGCAGTGGTGCGCCGACAGGCTGATGCGGAGGGGGTGGCCTAACTACTATTTATGTCCCCTGTGCGTGCGGTCGCTGGAGACGGTGGCACGCTCCATCTGGGGGGAGGCCTCTACCTGCCGTGACTGAGGTGGCCTCACCCCGTCACTCTGGACAGCGGATCCGATAGTGCAGGATATGCTATTAGTAATTCTGGCAGTAGGTGTATCAAAGGAAACAAATCGCTTCTCATTCTCGTTTCGTGGGAGCTCTGGCTTGAAAGAACCAGAGGATTTTCAATGACAAGCAGCTCTTGTCGACTCGGGTTATCCTGGCCATTAGGTGATTGGCTCAGCTCTGGCGCCTGGTGGGTGGGCCTGATGTCGATCATCTGGGAGTTGCCCTGAACTAGACTGTCTCTGGGCTCTGTCCTTTTATTCAAAGTTTCTTTCCTATACTCTGATCTTTTATCCTTTTGCTATCTGCTAATACGTCGAAGCCAGCATTTGCCAGACCATTCAAAAAAATCTTGCAGGCCTTACTCTCTGGAAAGATTTATTTTATTTTATTGGGCCTTGCAGGCCTCCAACCTGACAAACTATCCACAGCCAAAACTTATGTTATTCTTTTAATTTTTGTTTCTTGTACAGTACAGGTCCTGAGGTCCTTATAAAGGTGATACAACCTATGAGCACGAGTAGCATTCTTGTTGCTAACACTTCTCTCTTTTCCTCCATTTCCATGACCATGGCAGAACAGACAGTTTACCCTATTGCCTCTGCTGTAACCGGGGAGCTCACCAGCAGAGTGTTCTCAGGGCTGATACAGATGTTCGGTAAGGAGGCAGCTGCCGGCGAGAAGCTGCAGCGGCTGGAGATGCTGCTAATCAAGATCCACAGTGCGATTGAGGCGTCGGAGAAACTCACCATCGAGAATTTGTGGCTCGTTCGATGGCGTGACAAGCTAAAGGAAGCAGCCTCACAAGGCGACGAGGTGCTTGCCAGCTTCATACGGAAGGCAGAAGACGCTGAAGCCACAAGGAGCGTTGACACCAACCAGCAGCAAGGCTCATCCTCTTCTTCTAGTGCTGCTTCTGCTAGAGCTACAGGTGATCTGTCTTTCACAAGTAAATCTATGTTGGGCATGGCGCAGGGCATCCGCGACGCAAACCAGGTGCTGTTTTCGAGTGACGAAGACATGAAAAAGCTGAGTAGTACGCTCGACATGTTAGAACACCTCTCCATGGACATCAGAGAGTTCATAAGATTGTTTCAGCTTGAGGACTGGGCAAAGGCAGATCTAACATCTACCGAGAGTATGGAGACTCCACCAACAGAGCATAGACCAAGAAAAAAGATGAGGATCACAAGAAATTCAGGGTGCAGATTATTTGGCCTCAAATTAGATGAGGAAGACACAAAAATTTCAGCTCCGTGCGTGGAAGATGCAGTAGTGAACAAATTGATCAATCCTTCGATCAATGAAACGGCAGTTATCCAGAAGGAACAGTGCGAAATGCTCCTTGAGAGGCTTGAGGAAGGGTTTGCCAATATCTGCAAGACCGTCGAGCTGGCAGATAGCCATGACTTTGAGGACATGAAGTGGCTCGCATACTGGGCTGACATCCTAAGGGAGGCCAAGATAAAAGGCTGTGTCGTTCTTGGCACCATCAGCGCTCACAAAACACTGAGGGCCAAAGATAACGAGCCAATGGTGAAATGTGATCAAGATCAAGAGAGAGATCAATTCAGCAGTTTTGTGCATAGCATGGAGGGTTTAGCCAGGGAAGTGGAATGCTTCGGCAAATTGGTATACATGTGTTCATGATGCTAACTTGTTGTTATCATGTCAAGACGGCTCACCTCGATAATAAGACAGGAAGTCTAGATCCATTGTAAAAAAGTATTTTCTCTTTAAATTAGAAGACATGCTGTAATCTTTCATCCAAGGAGAAAAAAACAGGAGTAATCCAGGTTGAGCTCTGATTGTGTAACTGATGATGCAATTAACGATTTTCAGTAGGTTCTTTTTAGCTCAGCTGATAAGTTCCTTTCGTCACATAGGGACGTTGCATTGTACAGAAGAAAAAAGGTTGGGGAACTAAAGAAGCTCGAAGGTGTTGGAACTACGGATATATCAGAATTAGTAGAGCCATAAAGTCAAGATCTTTGTGGTACGAGCAGAAGGAGCCTTAAACCTTGGTTCTGCTCCTTTTTAAGTCAATTTCAATGGGTGCTACCGTGCTGGAAAGACAACCAAGCATTCAGGTGTTCTGACCCGATAGTTTTGAGCTGAATAGCTTCTATGATCCACTTTGATGAATATCTTTTGCCGGTAGAACCAATACAGGGGGGCTCTTAAATGCTGATTTACTCCTACCTTGGACCGTGTCCGTATGGCGATAGACACTAAGATCAGCTAGAAGTTATCTCCCCCTTTTATTTGACATCGTTGTAGTCACTTGTTTGTACTCCATCCCAGCTCAACCATTTTGTTTGCATGCTCATTTCCGATGGCATCCAAGCTGCCTTTAAATCTTTAATGCAAGACGTCCAAGGAATCTAAATATTCTCATCAGCTCCAGTCATCGACATTGTTCAGCGATGGCAGCTGAGCATCTCACTTGAGAAGTTATATGAGCTGTCCCCAGATATCGCAGAGTTCATCTTGGTGCTTCAGGTGGAGGTATTGCCAAAGATAGAGCAGCAACCTGCCGAAAGAACCAGCCGGTCTACATCACCATCTAGTACGGAACATGCTATACCATTGTGGCACTGTCCATACATTCAACTTTGGCCTAGCCAAATGCAGAACAGTTCTTAATTGGAGGGATGGTAGAGGAGGTAACCGTGACTCCGTGAGTGAGGAGAGCAGCAGTGTGATTCACCAGACGACGGAGGTTCATTGTCGACGTAAACAGCACATGATAATAATGGAACAAAGGAAGCTTGTGGGAATGCTCAGAGACTTGGAAGGCTTCGTATGGCCGTCACAATGGGTGAACATCCAGTGGGAGACTGTAGATAGTGGCAACAATGTTGTCTACACCTATCACTGGCACACGTCGATGGTAAAGGTGGAAACGAGACAGCGGCTTGTTCTGATAATGAAGCAGATGATCTCTGCAGTTTTGTGCGTACTAGGGACAGACTGTCTTGGGATGTGCAATACTTTGACAGCTGGTGTTGCTGTGTCCGTCGAACAAATTCCATATTTTTTTCTTAGTGTTGGACGAGCTTAGGGTGGCTGACACCAACTATGCCAATAACTTGTTGTTTTCAGTCTCATACACTCACTGACTACTTGATTTTACATTTTGCGACGGGGGACACTCAGAACAATCCTTAATTATATGTATGTAGACTTGAGAGACTCTAGTTAGTCACATACCTTGTTTGAGAGCTAGCCATGACACAAGTGGTTGCCACCATTGCCGCAGCAGTGGCCGCCGTGGTGACAGGACAGGGCAGTGTCCAAGTTCTGTAGAACTTCAACTGGCAGATGGCCGCTGATGAGAAGCTGCATAGGCTGGAACTGCTCCTCATGAGGATCCACAGCACGGTCGAGGTGTGAGCGAAGCAGACCATAAAAAGTACCACGCTAGTCCAGTGGTGGGAGAAGCTCAAGGAGGCTGCCGCCCATGGTGACGAGGTGCTTCTCAGGTTCAAACATCATGCCACAGACAAAGCCGCTCACTGGAGCAACGATGACCAGCATGGTGCTGGTAGTACCACTCTGCATTTCACGAAAAATGTGTGCTCCAGCACATGATGCATCCACACCGCTTCAGTGGCGCTCTTCTCTAGCGCTGAGGACAAGCTGAAGAGCACAGTGGAAGCACTTGAAAAGGCGTCGAAGAATATCAGGGAGTTCATAGGATTGCTCAGACTAGATGCCTCACTGATCCTCAATGGAGACGCCGTGTGGTCAGTTTGGGGATTCACCGCATGTGTTGACATCACCAGAGGAGCTTCATGTCAAAGTGGATGTTTTCTTGGCTGAAACAGCGGCTGATCAAGAGCTCCAGGAACTGATTAAGCTTGTGCAAAGGCTAAGCCTTGGCTAAGATCAGCATAGCCATTGACATCACAGAACTGCAAGACATCAAATCCTATCATGCTAGCGCACTTTGCTGACACCATCCAGAAAGTTAGCAACAAGGCCGCGTCACCCTCACCGCCATCAGAACCAGCAAATAGACTGCGCAATATGACTTTGAAGTTGACAAAGTCCTCTGCTTCTTGTGCATATTGTGGAGAGCCTAGCTGGAGACATGGAATGCTTCAGCCCTCAGCTGGTTGTAATTTCCTTCCCATGTTTAAGCCAAACATGAGTATTCCATGCTAGCATGTCTGGAAAAAGGAAAGAAAGCAATGAGACTCCGTAGGTTTTCTAAATAGAAAGAAAATGGAAGAGAATTCTCTAAATAATTCTCAAATAAATCTGATAAATGAGACAATGTCTTTCTTCTAGAAGCTCGTGTTTTACCAACATAGCATTTTGTGCGTTGAAGCATGGCAGCGCCCTTCTTGATTGGCAGCAACTCTGTTAATCGTAAATTCGCTACAGTAATCACCTACATTATTTTGCCTACAGTGCTTGTTTTACTCTGTGACTTCCCTCCGCTGTTTTACACAAAGACCACTGTAGCTTGCCTGCCTTTGCTCCTGCAAGTCAGAGGAGCTGGCTCCGGCAAATAAGATGCACATCACGCAATAGCGAAAAGGTTTGATCTAACAGCAGATACACGGAGGTTCATAAGATTGGCTGTGTGGGAGGTTTTGGCAGAGCTAGACACAGAAGAGGCAAACAAGAAACACAGGCTTAAATGTGTTTGATCCATGCAGTGGAAACAAATTTCTTGGCTATTGAAAGCAGAATCCTATAAAATGAGAGACTCTACAAAGGGAGGTACAGAAAAATATTACCCATGTAGTCCCTGTAGTGAATGATGATGCGATCACTTGCGCAAGGAGGCTGAGATTGACTTAACAGCTCCCTGCAATAATGAGAAGGCAAGGGCGTACAAGATCAGGGAAAGCTTCAAAGCATTGGCCGAGATCAGCAACATCATAGAGATGGCAGACAGTTCATAGATGCATAGTAAGTTACAAACTCACTGCACGAATGAAGAAGCAATGGAGAATGAGATAGTTGAGGAAAGGCTTAGAATAGTGCCAAAGAAACTCAGAGAGGCCACTGAGAGAGCAGAAGACATGCATTTATCTGCCCCTGCATGAACAAAAGGCATCATAAGTTTGTCTATGCATAGAATGGTATCTTCAAAAGTTTGGATTAATTAGATGATTCAGACAGGATGCAAGCTGGGGTACATATTAGAAATGTTCTCACGATGGTCTAGGTTTTTGTAGGAAATCTTAGTCCTTAAATGTGTGCTGATGAGACATTCAGTACACAAGGTGAACTATCTGGATATTATATTCAATGCTACTTCCGGTGATCTTCAGTAAACATCAGTTTTTGGCCACTGAAAGCTTTGTGTTCCATATAAATTGGCAAACCTCAAGGACTTGGAGAAGTTCCTCGAAAATACATCATGAGTTCAGTCACCTGCATGTGTTGTTGAAGTTGAATCCACTCTTCGCTGCACCATCAGAAACAGGATAACCTGGTGAAACACAATTCCAATCACCAGAAATCCTTGCACGAGCAGGAACCATCCTTGAAGCGATGGAAACGGCTCCTGTCACGCACTATGATCTCCCGGTTATAAACCTGCGATATGCATTTAATCGCCGCGTGACAATCGGAGCATACACGTAGGTTTTTTACCACCCGGACCTGTGTTCCAGGAGGAGTCCTCAGGAGCACGAATGCAATCGCCAGCTTCTCGCTGTGCCACTGAAGGGCGCCCTCCTTGTCCTCCTCATCGAGGTCAAGGAGGACCTCTGATGTGGCTGCAATATGCCCAATGCGCCTTAGCTCTCTTGACATCTCCTCAACCATCCTGTATATCTCCTTGTACTGCGGATGCGACTCATCTCCTGCTATGAACTCATGGACCTCTCCATCAAGTTCAACAAGGCTGCAGCCTGGCACCTTTGTGATTCCTCTCTTACTCATCTCTCTCCTAATCTCTGACTTCTCCTTCCATCTCTGCGTCAACGCGAACACGTTGGAGAGCATGACGTAGTTGGCCTCATGAGCAGGGTACTCCTTAAGAAGGTCCCTGCTGATGCTTTCACCGAGCTCGAGCCGACCATGAGCTCGACAAGCAGCAACCAGAGTCCGCCAAATTATTGGGTTTGGTTTCATGGGCATCGCGCGAACAAACTCCAACCCATGCTCAACCATGCCGGCGCGACCAAACATGTCGACCATACAACCATAATGCTCGATCTTAGGCTCAATACCATGCTCTGTCTTCATTGAGTCAAAGTAGCCACGGCCTTCATCAACCATTCCGGCATGGCTACATGCAGTGAGCACCCCGATGAATGCGACATCATCAGGTGGCACCCCAACAGCCTTCATTTCTTCGAACACAGCCACAGCCTCTTTCCCACGGCCCTCCATCGCAAGTGCATCAATCACCGACGTCCATGACACAACAGTCCGCTCCTCCATCCCCTCGAACACAGCCACCGCTCCATCGACATCCCCGCACTTGGCGAGCGTGTCGATCAGCGCATTGCACAGCGTCACAGACCTCCCAATTCCCTCCCTCGCCACGAACCGCTCAACCCAGCGCGTGAGCTCGAGTGCACCCAAATCAGCGGCGGCCGAAAGGACCCCGAGGACTGTCACCTCATCCGGCTGCACTCCGCTGGTCTGCATCTCCCGGAACAGCACGACGGCATCGCTCGACAGCCCCCCACGCACGTACCCGCCGATCATCGCGCTCCAGGTGACGGCGCTGTCCCTGGGCGTTCTGTCGAACACGTTCCGCGCGTCCCCGAGGAACCCGGCCCCGAAGCAGGAGTACATGTGTATGAGCGTGTTGGAGACGTAGTGATCCTCAGCGAACCCGAACTTGAGGGCGGCGGCGTGGGCCTGGAGGCCGGCGGCCGGGGACCCCGGCGTCGCGGCGCAGGACTTGAGGAGGAACGGGAAGGTGAACTTGTTGGGGGCGACGCCGCGGCGCAGCATGAGCGGGAAGAAGGACGCGGCGCGGCGACGCGAGGAGGGGAGCGGGGAGGCGACGTGGGCGCGGATGAGGGTGTTGACGAGGAAGGCGTCGAGCGGGAGGCCCGGGCGGAGGAGGGCCGCGACGAGGGGCTCGAGGAGCGCGGGGGCCGCGGAGGCCGCGGCCGCGAAGAGCCTGGTGAGGACGAGCGGGTTGGAATGGAGGCCGCACTTGAGGAGGAAGGCGAGGGGCTGGAGGAGCGACGCCGGCGTCGTGGCGCGCTCCAGGAGGCGGAGGCAGTGCTGCTCGGCCGCGCGCGACGGCGACGGCGACGGCGGCGCGGCGGTATAAGGGCCGCCGCTCGGAGGCGAGCGGAGCGGTGGCCGGGGCGGCATTTGCTCGAACGCACGGCGGGCCAGCCGGGGGTCCTGCCTCCTGCGGTTTTGACCTTCGCTGCGCGCGCTCGAGCTCAACTTGTTCCTGTACGGCGCAAACATGTGCTTTCTTCCTTTTTCTTTTTCTTCTTTTTAAACACAGTACAGAAGCAGACTCTGATATATGCGCACATACACCCAACACCTCCGAGAGACTAAGCCGGCATCCGGCATACGAGATTGACGAAGTCATCACAGGTGCCTCATGGTCGACGAAAATCACGAAATAAATTCCGAAATAATGTTCCTCAAAAAACAAAATTTCAGAAATAATGCAAACATGTCCGTTATGAAGCGAAACCGTGCACGATGCAAGCAGAACTGACCAGCTATGGAAATTTAGCCAGGCGAATTGCAATATTTTGCACACAAACCACGCTAATCTTCTCTGGTCGTTTTGATAAATAAGGTTACAATTTTATCAGACTGTCCGAAGAGACAAGCTGCTTTTCTTCAGTTTTTAAGAGAAACACGTGCAATTTGTGATAAAAAAAAACAGCAAAAAAATCAGAGAATTTATCAGGAGGAGCAAAAATTCATGTGAGTTGTGACCTACATCTGTCAAGATCTCACTATGATCAAACACCAACATACACGCCGAACTGGATTCCTCTCTCCAGTCGTAAATCTCAAAAAGTTTTACAATTCTCCTTGGAACTAACTTGGTAGCTGTGTTTCGCGGTGAACGAACTAAGTTTGGTGTATACGCCGCAGCGATCGAGACCTAAGCTCTAATGAGTTACCCAGAACAGGGTCTATGAGTAAATTTTCCATATGCCCAGCCCATAGCCTACTCTGATCAGCAGGAGCTCAAACACCATGTGCAGGATGCTTGTCATGCGCACTTTGGACCCAGGTATCTCCGTCCAGCTGACCGATACTTCCGCCATCGGGATCCTCAGGTGCTTGCATAGGTACACAATCTCAACATCAAAACACCACCTGGTCATGCACAAAGTAGAACAGAATGAACACTCAAACCTCCATGTTTATTCCTTGCAAGATTATTATATTATATAGATAGTATCGTGGGATTTTCCTTTTCAGAAAAAATACCTCTTTAATCTGATGTTTGTAAAGAGTTTCCTTGCAGCAGATCGAGTGAACATCTTGAAGCCACACTGGGATTTGTAATAATCAAGCAAATGAAGCGAATAAATAGCATGCCTCCAGAGAAGAAGAAAACGCAAATAGGAATCATCAACGCATCTTATGTTGGCCAAAGCATACCTGTGTATCTCTGATTCCAGGACCAGCAGTCAACAGTACTACCAAGTGGAAACCTTTCATAAGGAAGTTTCGATACCATTTCCTCTGTAGTAAGCCAGGAAAAGCATATACAGCATAAGGGAGGAACCTAAGAGAAGGTAACAGAATCACAAGTGATGGAAACTGGGTTTCAGGAGATGTACCGTGGCAAGAGCCTGCTTCTCCAGATGCGCACGGGAACCAAAAACAGCAATTTCAACATCAGATAGCCTCTGGGATGAACTAGCAGAGAGTGCTTTCCCCGCCAATGCAAGAACCTAACAGCAAAAAAAAAATCAAAAATCAAGATATTATGCTCATCACAACCAAAAGAAGCTCAACAACATGATATTGGATTGAGTGTATGACGGACCTCAGCTTCAAGCTTTGCCAAATCAGTGACCTTAGTTGCACCATCAGCATCAAGCATGAGTAGGAGTTGACCCCTGGAATGGAGCATCCCCTAGACAATGCTTCCACAAACAATTGGAAAGCATCAATTAGAGTTGATTTGTTGAAACTAGTGTGTGGGTGGATAGTTCAACACTCACTTTTCTGACGGCTTCACCTTTCCCATGGTTCCTTCCAAGTAGAAGAACTCGAACATTGTCAATGTTGTGCTTCTTTACATACTCAAAGGCAACTTTCGAGGTACGGTCAGTACTTCCATCATCGACAATCAACACCTGAATAAGACCAAGCAAATAACATATATTAAACCTTCAAATTGTGCTAAACAGATACAGGATTATATAAGACGTTGTGCCACAAAATGATAAATATCAGCCTAGGTCAATACAAAACGATGATGCAAATGACAATGATGACAAGATTTCAAATAGCGCGTGTAGTAGATAGGTATGCCTGACTGAATTCTGCACCATTCCAAAGGCAGCTCAGATTCTATTTAGGTCTCATCAACCCATCTACTGGATTCAGTGAGGCGCCATTCATAACTTACATTTTTAATGTGAATTAGTTGTGGATCTCACAACGGCATAGCTACCAAGATCAGCGGTGCATAAAGCTTAATTATGAATATCACTTGGGAAAATACATATAGGACAAGTGATGAATATTCAGAAGCTAATACGAAGTAGCTCTGGGAAAAATTATGTAGCTTTGTCCTCTTAAGGGCCTTTCTGAACACTAACAGTGGATGTAAATCTAACTCTTTAATCCTAGATCCAGGTCTTTAGTTTGGTTTTACAACCAAATGAATAGTTCATCAGAAAAAACTATAGCAATTCAAGTTCTGCAAACATTCATATTCTACTCACTATACTAAAGATTGGGTCAAGCTCCATTGCAGGCAATTTTCAAATCTAGTGAGGGGAGGGGGCTATAGGTATGCGGAAATGACATTTGTGTTTAAACCAAAACAAAGTACAAATGAAGAACGTGATACTAAAATGCATAATCTTCTAAAAAAAATCCAAGTTAGTTCCGCTTGCAGAAGTAGCTTGCACCATCCAAATTTATCATATCAAATAAAGAAGATCATGAACATGTTCAATTCTCACATACCTCATAAGTAAACGACTTGTTGGCAGATGAGCGTTGTTTCAGGTAGCTAATGGAGAAGGACAGAAAAATACAGTGATTAACTTAGCATATCAAGCAAACAGATGAAGCTACAGTTATAGGCAAGTGGTTGTATAAACAGCACAGTACTGTTCAAAGATAAAGAACTTTACAGGGCAACAAAGGCTGGTTCATAGCCTTACTTGAGTGTCTCTGTAAGAGCCTCAGGAAGCCGACACTCCTCGTTGTAAGCTGGAACGATCAACGAAATGTACTTCTCGGCAGGGTCAAAAATCGATGGGCAGGGAACCTAACACAGGCAGCACAAGCAAATTAGCAAACACCTAGCGCGCACACCATGCCACAGCACAAGTAACTCGTACGGGCAATCAGCACCTTCTTGAGCGAGCCGGGGTCCTCGAAGAAGGCGTCCGAGACGGCGGTCCTCTCCAGCCTGCGGCCGAATCCAGAACGGCGGACCAGTCAACGACGGAAACGGCCAGATCCCAAGAGAGAGAAGAGGGGAGTGCAGAGGAGGCTTACGAGTGCATGCATCCGATCTTGCGGATGTGCTCGAGGAAGACGGCGGCGACGCCCAGCACGAGGACGACGACCTGCGCACAGGAGGAGGAGAGAGGGCGTCAGCGGCGGGAGGATGGGGAGGGGATGGGGGGAGGAGGGGGGAGGGTTTTGGGAGGGGAGGGAAGGCGGGCAGTACGAGGGAGCCGAGGAGGAGGGTCAGCGAGAGGGAGGCGGGGAGGAGGCCCGCGGCGGCGGAGAGCGGCCAGGCGGCGCCGGCCATCGCGACGGCCGGTGGACGTCGTGGGTAACCCCAACCCCACCTACTGCTCCCCTCGCGTGCACTCCAGGTTCCCGGAGTCGGGTCGGGCAGATCTGCAGGCGCCGGCAAGTTTGTGTGTTACTCGTATAGTCGTATCGTGTGAAGTGGCCACTTCCGATTCAAATGATTTTCAAAATGGTATAAACTTTTGAATATTCTAATCTTCATAAGTTTTCTCCAGTGAGTTAGCTGACTTAAAAGTTTTTTTATGAAAAAACCTTTAATCTATTCGTCTTCAATCATGATAGTAAAACGAACACCTTAAATAATAAAAATTACATCCAAGTCCACATATCACTTAGCGGCGACTACAAACATTGAAGCGAGCCAAAGGCGCGTCTTGTCATCGCCCTTCCCTCGTCGAAGCTGGGCAAAACTTGCTGTAGTACACAGTCGGAAAGTCGTCGTGCTAAGACCCCATAAAAGTAACGCACCAGAATAGCAACCGCCGCTGGTGAAGCAGATCTAGCTTGAAAACACACGAATGTAGATGAACGATGACTAGATCCAAGCAGATCCACCAAAGACAGATCCCCAGAGACACACATCCACACACCCATGGACGATGTTAGACACACTACTAAGATGGGGGCTAAGCGAGGAGAATCTTATTCCATCTTCAGGGAGCCGCTACCGTCTCACCTTCATCAGCAAGATACAAACCTAACAAAACTCAAAGAAACCTCTAAAAATGAAACATCGTCTTGTAGCTATAAAATTCAGCTTTTTTTTATTCTCTGAATTTCCAATGGAAGTTGCTACACGTGTGAACAACACATGCACAAGTTTATCTGTGGGATGTATGTGTAGTTCCCCATCTGCGGCCAGCTAGGCGCGGGTTCTCCTACTCTTCTCTTGTCGCTCCGGTGGCAACGGGAGGGTGGGGGTGGCTCCTTGCGTGCTATCAAACCTTTTCATCTTCATGTCAAGTATCAGTTCCTCAGACCATGAGATCATGCCACTCCTGGATACCGGAGGAATGCCTTGTGTGCTATCAAGCATCACAACATAACTGGGTAATTATAAAGATGCTCTACAGGTATCTCCGAAGGTGTTTGTTGAGTTGGCATATATCAAGATTAGGATTTGTCACTCCGATTATCGGGGAGGTATCTCTGGGCCCTCTCGGTAATACACATCATAAGAAGCCTTGCAAGGAAAGTGACTAATTAGTTAGTTGCAAGACGATGTATTACGGAACGAGTAAAGTGACTTGCCGGTAACGAGATTGAACTAGGTATGAAGATACCGACGATCGAATCTCGGGCAAATAACATACCGACAGACAAAGGGAATTACGTATGTTGTCATAAGGCTCAACCGATAAAGATCTTCGTAGAATATGTAGGAACCAATATGGGCATCCAGATTCCGCTATTGGTTATTGACCAGAGAGGTGTCTCGGTCATGTCTACATAGTTCTCGAACCTGTAGGGTCTGCACGCTTAACGTTCGTTGATGATGTAGTATTATATGAGTTATGTATGTCGGTGACCGAATTTTGTTCGGAATCTCGGATGAGATCATGGACATGACGAGGAGCTCCAGAATGGTGCAGAGGTAAAGATTGATATATGGGATGGTAGTGTTTGATCTCCAGAAGGGTTCCAGAATTCACCGAAAGGGGTTCTGGATGTTTCCCGAAATGTTTGGGTACGAGAACACTTTATTTGGGCCAAAGGGGAAAGCCCACGAGGCTTTTGGAAAGTGCAAAAGGAACTTTTGCGGAGACCAGAGGCTAGACGCCAGGAACCCTAGCGTCTAGGGGGTAGACGCCGGGAATCCTGGCGTCTAGCCCTGGGGTCCGAGAAGGACTCTTGCCTTTCGGGCAAAACCTACTTTGAGGAGGCTTTTACTCCAAGTTTCGACCCCAGGGCTCAACATATAAAAAGAGTCAGGGCTAGCACCCAAGACACATCAAGATCACCAAGCCATGTGCCGACAACCCCGTCTCCTCTAGTTTATCCTCCGTCATAGTTTCCGTAGTGCTTAGGCGAAGCCCTGCAGAGATTGTTCTTCACCAACACCGTCACCATGCCGTCGTGCTGCCGAAACTCATCTACTACTTCGCCCGTCTTGCTGGATCAAGAAGGCGAGGACGTCATCAAGCTGAACGTGTGCTAAAAGCGGAGGTGCCGTATATTCAGTACTTGATCGGGACGGATCGTGAAGGTGTACGACTACATCAACCGCGTTGATAAACACTTCCGCTTAGCGATCTTCAAGGGTATGCCTCTCGTAGCTATGCATCTCCATGGATAGATCTTACGTGTGCGTAGAAATTATTTGTTTTCCATGCAACGTTTACCAACAGTGGCATCCGAACCAGGTCTATGCGTTGATGATATGCACGAGTAGAACACAAAGAAGTTGTGGGCGGTGATGTTCATACTGCTTACCACCAACGTCTTATTTTGATTCGGCGACATTGTGGGATGAAGCGGCCCGGACCAACCTTATATGTCCACATACATGAGACCGCTTCCACCAACAGACATGCAACTATTGCATAAAGGTGGATGGCGGGTGTCTATTTCTCCTACTTTAGTTGAATCGAATTTGATTGTGGCCGGTCCTTGAAGAAGGTTAAAGCAGCAACTTTGATAATTCACCGTTGTGGTTTTTGCCGTAGGTAAGAACGGTTCTTGCTAGAAACCCGTAGCAGCCATGTAAAACTTGCAACAACAAAGTAGAGGACGTCTAACTCATTTTTGCAGGGTATGTTTGAAGGAAATATGCCCTAGAGGCAATAATAAAGTTATTATTTATTTCCTTATTTCATGATAAATGTTTATTATTCATGCTAGAATTGTATTAACCGGAAACATAATACATGTGTGAATACATAGGCAAACATAGTGTCACTAGTATGCCTCTACTTGACTAGCTCGTTGAATCAAAGATGGTTAAGTTTCCTAGCCATGGACAAAAGAGTTGTCATTTGATTAACGGGATCACATCATTAGGAGAATGATGTGATTGACATGACCCATTCCGTTAGCCTAGCACTTGATCGTTTAGTATGTTGCTATTGCTTTCTTCATGACTTATACATGTTCCTCGTAACTATGAGATTATGGAACTCCGCTTACGGAGGAACACTTTGGTGCTACCAAACGTCACAACGTAATCGGGTGATTATAAAGGAGTACTACAGTGTCTCCAAAGGTACATGTTGGGTTGGCGTATTTCGAGAATAGGTTTTGTCACTCCGATTGTCGGAGAGGTATCTCTAGGCCTTCTCGGTAATACACATCACATAAAGCCTTGCAAGCATTGCAACTAATAAGTTAGTTGTAAGATGATGTATTACGGAACGAGTAAAGAGACTTGCCGGTAACGAGATTGAACTAGGTATTGGATACCGACGATCGAATCTCGGGTAAGTAACATACCGATGACAAAGGGAACAACGTATGTCGTTATGCGGTTTGACTGATAAAGATCTTTGAAGAATATGTAGGAACCAATATGGGCATCCAGGTTCTGCTGTTGGTTATTGACCGAGAATAGTTCTAGGTCATGTCTACATAGTTCTCGAACCCGTAGGGTCTGCACGCTTAACGTTACGATGACAGTTTATTATGAGTTTATAAGTTTTGATGTACCGAAGTTTGTTCGGAGTCCTGGATGTGATCACGGACATGACGAGGAGTCTCGAAATGATCGATACATAAAGATTGATATATTGGAAGCCTATATTTGGATATCGGAAAGGTTCCGGATGAAATCGGGATTTTTCCGGAACACCGGGGGGTTACCGGAACCCTCTCGGGGGATGTTGGGCCTTAATGGGCCATAAGGGAGAAGAGGACGGCCGGCCAGGGCAGGCCGCGCGCCCCCTTCCCCCTAGTCCGAATAGGACAAGGAGAGGGGGGGCGGCGCCCCCCTTCCTCTTTCCCTTCCCCCCTTTTCCTTCTCCAACAAGGCAGAGGGGAGTCCTACTCCGGTGGGAGTAGGACTCTCCAGCGCACCCTAGGAGGGCGGCCGCACCTCCCTCCCCTTTATATACGGGGCAGGGGCACCCCATGAGACACAAGTTGATCTACGTGATCGTTCCTAAGCCGTGTGCGGTGCCCCTCCACCATATTCCACTTCGTCATATCGTCGGAGCTTAGGCGAAGCCTGCGCGGTGGAGCATCCTCATCGTCACCACGCCGTCGTCCGACGGAACTCACCCGACGCTTTCTTCGGATCGGAGCCGGGGATCGCCATCGAGCTGAACGTGTCTCAACTCGAAGGTGCCGTGCGCTCGGTACTTGGATCGGTCGGATCGTGAAGACGTCGACTACATCAACCGCGTTGTTATAACGCCTGCTTACGGTCTCACGAGGGCGTGGGCGAACACTCTCCTCTCGTTGCTATACATCACCATGATCTTGCGTGTGCGTAGGAAATTTTTTGAAATTACTACGAAACCCACCAGTGGCATCCGAGCCTAGGTTTTATGCGTTGATGTTATATGCACGAGTAGAACACAAGTGAGTTGTGGGCGATATAAGTCATCTTGCTTACCAAAGATGTCATACTTTGGTTCAGCGGCATTGTGAGATGAAGCGCCCGCACCGACATTACACGTGCGCTTACGCGAGACTGGTTTCACCGCCGCGAGCGATCGTTGCTTAAAGGTGACCGGCGGTGTCTGTCTCTCTCACTTTAGTTGAACTGATTGTGGCTACGCCCGTCCTTGCGAAGGTTAAAACAGCACCAACTTGACAAACTATCGCTGTGGTTTTGATGCGTAGGTAAGAACGGTTCTTGCTCAGCCCGTAGCAGCCACGTAAAACTTGCAACAACAAAGTAGAGGACGCCTAACTTGTTTTTGCAGGGCATGTTGTGATGTGATATGGTCAAGATGTGATGCTATATTTTATTGTATGAGATGATCATGTTTTGTAACCGGTTATCGGCAATCGGCAGAGCCATATGGTTGTCGCTTATTGTATGAAATGCGAACTCCTGTAATTGCTTTACTTTATCACTAAGCGGTAGCGATAGTCGAGATGCAATAGATGGCGTGACGACAACGATGCTACGATGGAGATCAAGGTGTCGCGCGGTGACGATGGTGATCATGACGGTGCTTCAAGATGGAGATCACAAGCACAAGATGATGATGGCCATATCCTATCACTTATATTGATTGCATGTGATGTTTATCCTTTATGCATCTTATCTTGCTTTGATTGACGGTAGCATTTTAAGATGATCTCTCACTAATTATCAAGAAGTGTTCTCCCCAGTATGCACCGTTGTGAAAGTTCTTCGTCTTTGAGACACCACGTGATGATCGGTGTGATAGGCTCTACGCTCAAATACAACGGTGCAAAACAGTTGCACACACGGAATACTCGGGTTATACTTGACGAGCCTAGCATATACTGATATGGCCTCGAACACGGAGACCGAAAGGTCGAGCGTGAATCATATAGTAGATATGATCAACATAGCGATGTTCACCATTGAAACTACTCCATCTCACGTGATGATCGGACATGGTTTAGTTGATTTGGATCACGTGATCACTTAGATGACTAGAGAGATGTCTGTCTAAGTGGGAGTTCTTAAGTAATATGATTAATTGAACTTAAATTTATCATGAACTTAGTCCTGGTAGTATTTTGCAAATTATGTTGTAAGATCAATAGCTTGCGTTGTTGCTTTCATATGTTTATTTTGGTATGTTCCTAGAGAAAATTGTGTTGAAAAATGTTAGTAGCAATGATGCGGATTTGATCCGTGATCTGAGGTTTATCCTCATTGCTGCACAGAAGAATTATGTCCTTAATGCACCGCTAGGTGAAAAACCTATTGCAGGAGCATATGTAGACGTTATGAACGTTTGCCTAGCTCAGTATGATGACTACTTGATAGTTTTGTGCACCATGCTTTATGGCTTAGAATCGGGACTTCAAAGACGTTTTGAACGTCATGGACCATATGAGATGTTCCAGAAGTTGAAGTTAATATTTCAAGCAAATACCCGAGTTGAGAGATATGAAGTCTCCAACAAGTTCTATAGCTAAAAGATGGAGGAGAATCGCTCAACTAGTGAGCATGTGCTCAGATTGTCTGGGTACTACAATCGCTTGAATCAAGTGGGAGTTAATCTTCCAGATAAGATAGTGATTGATAGAATTCTCTAGTCACCATCACCAAGTTAGTAGAACTTTGTGATGAACTATAGTATGCAAGGGATGACGAAAACGATTCCCGAGCTCTTCGTGATATTGAAATCGACGAAGGTAGAAATCAAGAAAGAGCATCAAGTGTTGATGATTGACAAGACCACTAGTTTCAAGAAAAGGGCAAAGGGATAGAAAGGGAACTTCAAGAAGAACGGCAAGCGAGTTGCTGCTCAAGTGAAGAAGCCCAAGTCTGGTCCTAAGCCTGAGACTAAGTGCTTATACTGCAAAGGGATTGGTCACTGGAAGCGGAACTACCCCAAGTGATTGGTAGATAAGAAGGATGGCAAAGTGAACATAAGTATATTTGATATACATGTTATTGATGTGTACTTTACTAGTGTTTATTGCAACCCCTCAGTATTTAGTACTGATTCAGTTGCTAAGATTAGTAACTCGAAACGGGAGTTTCAGAATAAACAGAGACTAGTTAAGGGTGAAGTGACGATGTGTGTTGGAAGTGGTTCCAAGATTGATATGATCATCATCGCACACTCCCTATACTTTCGGGATTAGTGTTAAACCTAAATAAATGTTATTTGGCGTTTGCGTTGAGCATGAATATGATTTGATCATGTTTATTGCAATACGGTTATTCATTTAAAGTTAAAGAATAATTGTTATTCTGTTTACATGAATAAGGCCTTCGATGGTTATACACCCAATGAAAAATAGTTTGTTGGATCTCGATCGTAGTGATACACATATTCATAATATTGAAACCAAAAGATGCAAAGTTAATAATGATAGTGCAATTCATTTGTGGCACTGCCGTTTGGGTCATATCGGTGTAAAGCGCATGAAGATACTCCATAAAGATGGATTTTCGGAATCACTTGGTTATGAATCATTTGATGCTTACGAACTGTGCCTTTTGGGCAAGATGACTAAAACTCCGCTTCTCCTAACAATGGAACGATACTCGACTTATTGGAAATAATACATACCGATGTATGCGATCCAATCGATGTTGATGCTCATGGCAAGTATCGTTATTTTCGACCTTCACATGATTTGAGAAGATATGGGTATATCTACTTGATGAAACATAAGTCCGAAATAGTTGAAAGGTTCAAAGAATTTCAGAGTGAAGTGGAGAATCACCGTAACAAGAAAATAAAGTTTCGTGATTTGATCATGAGACAAATATTTGAGTTACGAGTTTGGTCTTCAATTAAAACAATGTGGAATAGTTTCAGCTCACGCCACCTAGAACACCACAACGTTATGGTGTGTCCGAACGTCAGAATCAAGACTTTATTGGATATGGTGCGACCTATGATGTCTCTTATCGGTTTTACCACTATCGTTTTGGGGATGTGCATTAGAGACAGCTGCATTCACATTTAAATAGGGCACCATCTAAATCCGTTGAGACGACACCGTAATGAACAATGGTTTAGTAGTAAACCTAAGCTGTCGTTTCTTAAAGCTTGGAGTTGCGATGCTTATATGAAAAAGGTTTTTAACCTGATAAGCTCGAACCCAAATCGGAGAAGTGCGTCTTCATAGAATACCCAAAGGTAACTATTGGGTACACCTTCTATCACAGATCCGAAGGCAAGTTATTCGTTGCTAAAATGGATCCTTTCTAGAGAAGAAGTTTCTCTCAAAAGAAGTGAGTGGGAGGAAAGTAGAGCTTGATAAGGTAATTTGTACCATCTCCCGAATTGGAAAGTAGTGCATCACAGAAATCAGTTCCAGTGATTCCTACACCAATTAGTGAGGAAGTTAATGATGATGATCATGAAACTTCAGATCAAGTTGCTACCAAACCTCGTAGGTCTTCCAGAGTAAGATCCGCACCAGAGTGGTACGGTAATCATGTTCTGGAAGTCATGTTACTAGACCATGATGAACCTACTAACTATGAGGAAGCAATGATGAGCCCAGATTCCACGATATGGCATGAGGCCATAAAATCTGAGATGAGATCCATCTATGAAAACAAAAGTATGGACTTTGATTGACTTGCTCAATGATCAGCAAGCCATGTTAAATAAATGGATTTTCAAGAGGAAGACAGACATTGATAGTAGTGTTACTATATACAAAGCTCGACTTGTCACAAAAAGGTTTTTGACAAGTTCAAGGTGTTGACTACAATGAGTTTTTCTCAATTGTAGCGATGCTTAAGTCTGTCCGAATCATGTTAGCAATTGCCACAATTTATGAAATCTGGCAAATGAATGTCAAAACTGCATTCCTTAATGGTTTTCTTAAAGAAGAGTTGTATATGATGCAACCAGAAGGTTTTGTCAATCCTAAAAGTGTTAACAAAATGTGCAAGCTCCGGCGATCCATCTATGGACTGGTGGAAGCATCTCAGAGTTGGAATATACGCTTTGATAAGTTGATCAAAGCATATAGTTTTGTACAGACTTACGGTGAAGCCTGTATTTACAAGAAAGTGAGTGGGAGCACTACAACATTTCTGATAAGTATATGTGAATGACATATTGTTGATCGGAAATAATGTAGAATTATTCTGCAAAGCATGAAAGGATACTTGAATAAAAGTTTTTCAAAGAAAGACCTCGGTGAAGCTGCTTACATTGAGCATCAAGATCTATATAGATAGATCAAGACGCTTGATAAGATTTTTCAATGAATACATACCTTGATAAATTTTTGAAATAGTTCAAAATGGAACAGTCAAAGAAGGAGTTCTTGCCTGTGTTGCAAGGTGTGAAATTGAGTAAGACTCAAGACCCGACCATGGCGTAAAATAGAAAGAGAATGAAAAGTCATTCCCTATGCCTCGCTTATAGGTTCTATAAAGTATGCTATGTTTGTGAACTGATATATTGTATACCTTGCTCGAGTTTGTCAATGGAATACAATTTTGATCTAATAGTAGATCATCGACAGCGGTCAAGAATATCCTTAGTAAGGACTAAGGAGATGTTTCTCGATTATGGAGGTGATAAAAGAGTTCATTGTAAAAGTTACATCGGTGCAAACTTTTACACTAATCCAGATGACTCTAAGTCTCAGTCTGGATACATATTGAAAGTGGGAGCAATTAGCTAGAGTAGCTCCATGCAGAGCATTGTAGACATAGAATATTTGCAAAATACATACGGCTCAATGTGTGATGACCCGTTGACTAAGCTTCTCTCACGAGCAAAACATGATCACACCTTAGTACTCTTTGGGTGTTAATCACATAAGCGATGTGAACTAGATTATTGACTCTAGTAAACCCTTTGGGTGTTGGTCACATGACGATGTGAACTATGGGTGTTAATCATATACAGATATGAATATTGGTGTTAAATCACAAAGCGATGTGAACTAGATTATTGACTCTAGTGCAAGTGGGAGACTGAAGGAAATATGCCCTAGAGGCAATAATAGTTATTATTTATTTCCTTATTTCATGATAAATGTTTATTATTCATGCTAGAATTGTATTAACCGGAAACATAATACATGTGTGAATACATAGACAAACATAGTGTCACTAGTAAGCCTCTACTTGACTAGCTCGTTGAATCAAAGATGGTTAAGTTTCCTAGCCATGGACAAAGAGTTGTCATTTGATTAACGGGATCACATCATTAGGAGAATGATGTGATTGACATGACCCATTCCGTTAGCCTAGCACTTGATCGTTTAGTATGTTGCTATTGCTTTCTTCATGACTTATACATGTTCCTGTAACTATGAGATTATGCAACTCCGCTTTACGGAGGAACACTTTGGTGCTACCAAACGTCACAACGAATCGGGTGATTATAAAGGAGTACTACAGGTGTCTCCAAAGGTACATGTTGGGTTGGCGATTTCGAGATTAGGTTTTGTCACTCCGATTGTCGGAGAGGTATCTCTAGGCCTTCTCGGTAATACACATCACATAAAGCCTTGCAAGCATTGCAACTAATAAGTTAGTTGTAAGATGATGTATTACGAACGAGTAAAGAGACTTGCGATAACGAGATTGAACTAGGTATTGGATACCGACGATCGAATCTCGGGTAAGTAACATACCGATGACAAAGGAACAACGATGTCGTTATGCGGTTTGACCGATAAAGATCTTTGAAGAATATGTAGGAACCAATATGGGCATCCGTGTTCAGCTATTGGTTATTGACCGAGAATAGTTCTAGGTCATGTCTACATAGTTCTCGAACCCGTAGGGTCCGCACGCTAACGCTACGATGACGCTTTATTATGAGTTTATAAGTTTTGATGTACGAAGTTTGTTCGAGTCCCGATGTGATCACGGACATGACGAGGAGTCTCAAATGATCGAGACATAAAGATTGATATATTGGAAGCCTATATTTGGATATCGGAAGGTTCCGGATGAAATCGGGAATTTTCCTAACACCGGGGTTACCGAACCCTCTCGGGGATGTTGGGCCTTAATGGGCCATAAGGAGAAGAGGAGGGCGGCCAGGCAGGCCGCGCCCCCCCCTAGTCCGAATAGGGCGAGGAGAGGGGGCGCCCCTTCCTCTTTCCCCTCCCCCCTTTTCCTTCTCCAACAAGGCAAGAGGGGGGAGTCCTACTCCCGGTGGGAGTAGGACTCCTCCAGGCGCACCCTAGGAGGGCCGGCCGCACCTCCCCCTCCCTCCTTTATATACGGGGGCAGGGGGGCACCCCATGAGACACAAGTTGATCTACGTGATCATTCCTAAGCCATGTGCGGTGCCCCCCTCCACCATATTCCACTTCGGTCATATCGTCGCGGAGCTTAGGCGAAGCCCTGCGCCAGTGGAGCATCATCATCGTCACCACGCCGTCGTGCTGACGGAACTCATCCCCGACGCTTTGCTGGATCGGAGCCCGGGGATCGTCATCGAGCTGAACGTGTGCTGAACTCGGAGGTGTCGTGCGTTCGGTACTTGGATCGGTCGGATCGTGAAGACGTACGACTACATCAACCGCGTTGTTATAACGCTTCCGTTTACGGTCTACAAGGGTACGTGGACGAACACTCTCCCCTCTCGTTGCTATACATCACCATGATCTTGCGTGTGCGTAGGAAATTTTTTGAAATTACTATGAAACCCAACAATGTTGTGATGTGATATGGTCAAGACATGATGTGATATACGTTATTGTATGAGATGATCATGTTTGTAAGTTATCAACAACCAGCAGGAGCCTTATGGTTGTCTCTTTATTGTATGAAATGCAAACGCCATGTAATTGCTTTACTTTATCACTGTGCGTTGTAAAGCAATAGTTGTAAAGCAATAGTTGGCGAGACAATCACGACGCAGCAATGTATATCAAGGTGTCGAGCTGGCGATGATGGAGATCATGATGATGCTTTATGAAGATCAAAAGCACAAGACGATGGCCATATCATGTCACATATTTTGATTGCATGTGATGTTTATCTTTTGTGCATCTTATTTTACTTAGTAAGGCGGTAGCATTATAAAATGATCCCTTCACTAAATTTCAAGGTAAAAGTGTTCTCCTCGAGTATGTATGCACCGTTGCTAAAGTACGTTGTTTCGAAGCACCATGTGATGATCGAGTGTGATAGACTCTACATTCACATACAATGGTTGTAAGACAGTTTTGCACATGCAGAATACTTGGGTTAAACTTGACGAGCCTAGCATGTACAAACATAGTCTCGGAACACTGGAGACCGAAAGGTCGAACGTGAATCATATAGTAGATATGATCAACATAGAAATGTTCACCATTGATAACTACTGAACGTTGCATGGAAAACAAAAAAATTCTACGCACACGCAATGATCTATCCATGGAGATGCATAGCAACGAGGGGGAGAGTGTGTCTACGTACCCTCGTAGACCATAAACGGAAGCATTTCACAACGCGGTTGATGTAGTCAAACTTCTTCTCACGTCAACCGATCAAGTACCAAATGCACGGCACTCCGCGTTCTGAACATGTTCAGCTCGGTGACGTTCCTCGGCTTCTTGATCCAGCAAGTCGTCAAGGTAGTATATGAGTTCCGTCAGCACGACGGCGTGGTGACGGTGATGGTGAAGTGATCTCTGCAGGGCTTTGCCTAAGCACTACAAAAATATGACCGTGGGTGTAAACGGTGGAGGGGGGTGCCACACACGGCTAACAATTGATCTGGGGTGTGCTAGGAGCTCCCTCCTCATATATATAGGTGGGAGGGAGAGGGGAGAGGCCAAGGGGCGCCCCAAGTAGGTCTGAATCCTACTTGGGCTCCTGCCCTTGGCTGCGCCCGCTACCATGTTTGTTGGAGGGGAAAGGAAAGAGGGGGGAGAGGGAAGGAAGTGGGAATCCTAATCCACACTTACCTTTCCCTTTTCCCCTTTCCTTCTCCTCTTTAGGCCAGCCCATATGGGGGCGCACTAGCCCCTTATGGATGGTGTGTTTCCTCTCTTGGCCCAAAAGGCCCATATCTTTTGCCGGTGGTGCCCGGAACCCCTTCCAGTCACCCGATAAGTACCTGGTACCCTCCGAAACACTTCCGGTGTCCGAATACCCTCGTCCTATATATCAATCTTTACCTCTCGACCATTTCGAGACTCCTCATCATGTCCGTGATCTCATCTGGGACTCCGAACAACACTTGGTCACCAAATCACATAACTCAGATAATACTATATCGTCGTCGAACGTTAAGCGTGCGGACTCTACGGGTTCGAGAAGTATGTAGACATGACTGAGACACCTCTCAGGTCAATAACCAATAGCGGAACATGGATGCTCATATTGGCTCCTACATGTTCTACGAAGATCTTTATCGGTCGAACCGTTATGACATCATACATAATTCCCTTTGTCCATTGGTATGTTACTTGCCCAAGATTCGATCGTCGGTATCTTCATACCTAGTTCAATCTTGTTACTGGCAAGTCTCTTTACTCGTTCCGTAATACATCACCTCGTGACTAACTCCTTAGTCGTTTGCTTGCAAGCTTATGATGTGTATTACCTACAGGGCCCAGAGATACCTCTCCGACACTCGGAGTGACAAATCCTAATCTCGATCTGTGCCAACTCAACAAACACCTTCGGAGATACCTGTAGAGCATCTTGATAATCGCCCAGTTACGTTGTGACGTTTAATAGCACAAAAGGCATTCCTTCGGTATCCGGGAGTTGCATAATCTAATAGTCGAAGGAATATGTATTTGACATGAAGAAAGCAATAGCAATAAAACTGAACGATTATTATGCTAAGCTAACCGATGGGTCTTGTCCATCACATCATTCTCTTAATGATGTGATCCCGTTATCAAATGATAACTCATGTCCATGGTTAGGAAACCTTAACATCTTTGATCAACAAGCTAGTCTAGTAGAGTTTTCTCCAGTGAGTTAGCTGACTTAAAAGTTTTTTTATAAGAAAACCTTTAATCTATTCATCTTCAATCATCATGATAGTAAAACGAACACCTTAAATAATAAAAATTACATCCAAGTCCACATTCCACTTAGTGGCGACTACAAACATTGAAGCGAGCCAAAGGCGCGTGTTGTCATCGCCCTTCCCTCGTCGAAACTGGGCAAAACTTGCTATAGTACACAGTCGGAAAGTCGTCGTGCTAAGACCCCATAAAACTAACGCACCAGAATAGCAACCACCGTCGGTGAAGCAGATCTAGCTTGAAAACACACGAATGTAGATGAACGATGACTAGATCCAAGCAGATCCACCAAAGACAGATCCCCAGAGACACACATCCACACACCCATGGACGATGTTAGACACACTACTAAGATGGGGGCTAAGCGAGGAGAATCTTATTCCATCTTCAGGGAGCTGCTACCGTCTCACCTTCATCAGCAAGATACAAACCTAACAAAACTCAAAGAAACCTCTAAAAATGAAACATCGTCTTGTAGCTATAAATTCAGCTTTTTTTTATTCTCTGAATTTCCAATGGAAGTTGCTACACGTGTGAACCACACATGCACAAGTTTATCTATGGGATGTATGTGTAGTTCCCCATCTGCGGCCAGCTAGGAACGGGTTCTCCTACTCTTCTCTTGTCGCTCCGGTGGCAACAGGAGGGTGGGGGTGGCTCCTTGCGTGCTATCAAACCTTTTCATCTTCATGTCAAGTATCAGTTCCTCAGACCATGAGATCATGCCACTCCTCGATACCCGAGGAATGCCTTGTGTGCTATCAAGCATCACAACATAACTGGGTAATTATAAAGATGCTCTACAGGTATCTTCGAAGGTGTTTGTTGATTTGGCATATATCAAGATTAGGATTTGTCACACCGAGTATCGGGGAGGTATCTCTAGGCCCTCTCGGTAATACACATCATAAGAAGCCTTGCAAGGAAAGTGACTAATGAGTTAGTTGCAAGATGATGTATTACGGAACGAGTAAAGAGACTTGCCGGTAACGAGATTGAACTAGGTATGAAGAAACCGACGATCGAATCTCGGGCAAATAACATACCAACAGACAAAGCGAATTACGTATGTAGTCATAAGGTTCGACCGATAAAGATCTTCGTAGAATATGTAGGAACCAATATGGGCATCCAGATTCCGCTATTGGTTATTGACCAGAGAGGTGTCTCGGTCATGTCTACATAGTTCTCGAGCCTGTACGGTCTGCACGCTTAACGTTCGTTGATGATGTAGTATTATATGAGTTATGTATGTCGGTGACCGAATTTTGTTCGGAATCTCGGATGAGATCATGGACATGACGAGGAGCTCCGGAATGGTGCAGAGGTAAAGATTGATATATGGGATAGTAGTGTTTGATCTCCAGAAGGGTTCCGGAATTCACCGGAAGGGGTTCCGGATGTTTCCTGAAATGTTTGGGTACGAGAACACTTTATTTGGGCCAAAGGGGAAAGCCCACGAGGCTTTTGGAAAGTGCAAAAGGAAATTTTGCGGAGAACAGAGGCTAGACGCCAGGAACCCTAGCGTCTAGGGGGTAGACGCCGGGAATCCTGGCGTCTAGCCCTCGGGTCCGAGAAGGACTCTTGCCTTTTGGGCAAAACCGACTTTGAGGAGGCTTTTACTCTAAGTTTCGACCCCAGGGCTCAACATATAAAAAGAGGGCAGGGCTAGCACCCAAGACACATCAAGATCACCAAGCCATGTGCCGACAACCCCGTCCCCTCTAGTTTATCCTCCGTCATAGTTTCCGTGGTGCTTAGGCGAAGCCCTGCGGAGATTGTTCTTCACCAACACCGTCACCATGCCGTCGTGCTGCCGGAACTCATCTACTACTTCGCCTGTCTTGCTGGATCAAGAAGGCGAGGACGTCATCAAGCTGAATGTGTTCTGAAAGCGGAGGTGCCGTACATTCAGTACTTGATCGGGACGGATCGTGAAGGTGTACGACTACATCAATCGCATTGATAAACGCTTCCGCTTAGCGATCTTCAAGGGTATGCCTCTCGCAGCTATGCATCTCCATGGATAGATCTTACGTGTGCATAGAAATTTTTTTGTTTTCCATGCAACATTTACCAACAGTGGCATCCGAACCAGGTCTATGCGTAGATGATATGCACGAGTAGAACACAAAGAAGTTGTGGGCGGTGATGTTCATACTGTTTACCACCAACGTCTTATTTTGATTCGGCGACATTGTGGGATGAAGCGGCCTGGACCAACCTTACATGTCCACATACATGAGACCGCTTCCACCAACAGACATGCAACTTGTTTTGCATAAAGGTGGCTGGCGGGTGTCTGTTTCTCCTACTTTAGTTGAATCGAATTTGATTGTGGCCGGTCCTTGAAGAAGGTTAAATCAGCAACTTTGATAATTCACCGTTGTGGTTTTTGCCGTAGGTAAGAACGGTTCTTGCTAGAATCCCGTAGCAGCCACGTAAAACTTGCAACAACAAAGTAGAGGACGTCTAACTCGTTTTTGCAGGGTATGTTGTGATGTGATATGGTCAAGACATGATGTGATATACGTTACTGTATGAGATGATCATGTTTTGTAAGTTATCGACAACCAGCAGGAGCCTTATGGTTGTCTCTTTATTGTATAAAATGCAAATGCCATGTAATAGCTTTACTTTATCACTATGCGTTGTAAAGCAATAGTTGTAAAGCAATAGTTGGCGAGACGACCACGAGGCAGCAATGGAGATCAAGGTGTCGAGCCGGTGACGATGAAGATCATGATGATGCTTTATGAAGATCAAAAGCATAAGACGTTGGCCATATCATGTCACATATTTTGATTGCATGTGATGTTTATCTTTCGTGCATCTTATTTTGCTTAGTAAGGCGGTAGCATTATAAAATGATCCCTTCACTAAATTTCAAGGTCAAAGTGTTCTCCCCGAGTATGCACCGTTGCTAAAGTATGTTGTTTCGAAGCACCACATGATGATCCGGTGTGATAGACTCTATGTTCACATACAATGGGTGTAAGACAGTTTTGCACATGCAAAATACTTGGGTTAAACTTGACGAGCCTAGCATGTACAAACATAGTCTCGGAACACTGGAGACCGAAAGGTCGAACGTGAATCATATAGTAGATATGATCAACATAGAGATGTTCTCCATTGATGACTACTGTTGGGAAACGTTGCATGGAAAACAAAAAAAATTCTACGCACTCGCAATGATCTATCCATGGAGATGCATAGCAACGAGGGGGGGAGTGTGTCTACGTACCGTCGTAGACCATAAGCGGAAGCGTTTCACAACGCGGTTGATGTAGTCAAACTTCTTCTCACGTCAACCGATCAAGTACCAAACGCATGGCACTCCGCGTTTTGAACATGTTCAGCTCGGTGACGTTCCTCGCCTTCTTGATCCAGCAAGTCATCAAGGTAGTATATGAGTTCCGTCAGCACGACGGCGTGGTGACGGTGATGGTGAAGTGATCTCTGCAGGGCTTCGCCTAAGCACTAAGAAAATATGACCAGGGGTGTAAACGGTGGAGGGGGGCGCCGCACACGGCTAAAAATTGATCTGGGGTGTGCTAGGCGCCCCCTCCTCATATATAGGTGGGAGGGAGATGGGAGAGGCCATGGGGCACCCCAAGTAGGTCTGAATCCTACTTGGGCTCCTGCCCTTGGCTGCGCCCCCCTACCATGTTTGTCGGAGGGGAAAGGAAAGAGGGGGGAGAGGGAAGGAAGTGGGAATCCTAATCCACACTTACCTTTCCCTTTTCCCCTTTCCTTCTCCTCTTTAGGCCAGCATATATGGGGGCGCACCAGCCCCTTATGGATGGTGTGTTTCCCATCTTGGCCCAAAAGGCCCATATCTTTTGCCGGGGGTGCCCGGAACCCCTTCCAGTCACCCGATAAGTACCTGGTACCCTCCGAAACACTTCTGGTGTCTGAATACCCTCGTCCTATATATCAATCTTTAGCTCTAGACCATTTCGAGACTCCTCATCATGTTCGTGATCTCATCCGGGACTCCGAACAACATTTGGTCACCAAATCACATAACTCATATAATACTATATCGTCGTCGAACGTTAAGCGTGCGGACCCTACGGGTTCGGGAACTATGTAGACATGACCGAGACACCTCTCAGGTCAATAACCAATAGCGGAACATGGATGCTCATATTGGCTCCTACATGTTCTACAAAGATCTTTATCGGTCGAACCGTTATGACATCATACATAATTCCCTTTGTCCATCGGTATGTTACTTGCTCAAGATTCGATCGTCGGTATCTTCATACCTAGTTGAATCTCGTTACCGACAAGTCTCTTTACTCGTTCCGTAATACATCACCTCTTGACTAACTCCTTAGTCGTTTGCTTGCAAGCTTACACATGTGTATTACCTACAGGGCCCAGAGATACCTCTCTGATACTCGGAGTGACAAATCCTAATCTCGATTTATGCCAACTCAACAAACACCTTCGGAAATACCTGTAGAGCATCTTTATAATCGCCCAGTTACGTTGTGACGTTTGATAGCACAAAAGGCATTCCTCTGGTATCCGGGAGTTGCATAATCTAATAGTCGAAGGAATATGTATTTGACATGAAGAAAGCAATAGCAATAAAACTGAACGATTATTATGCTAAGCTAACCGAGGGGTCTTGTCCATCACATCATTCTCCTAATGATGTGATCCCGTTATCAAATGACAACTCATGTCCATGGTTAGGAAACCTTAACATCTTTGATCAACGAGCTAGTCTAGTAGAGGCTTACTAGGGACACGGTGTCTGTTTATGTATTCACACATGTATTTAAGTTTCTGATCAATACAATTCTAGCATGAATAATAAACCTTTATCACGAATAAGGAAATATAAAATAACAACTTTATTATTGCCTCTAGGGCATATTTCCTTCAGTCTCCCACTTCCACTAGAGTCAATAATCTAGTTCACATCGCCATGTGACAACACCCATATTTCACATCACTATGTGATTAACACCCATAGTTCACATCGTCATGTCACCAACACCCAAATGGTTTACTAGAGTCAATAATCTAGTTCACATCGCCATGTGATTAACACCCAAAGAGTACTAAGGTGTGATCATGTTTTGCTTGTGGAAGAGGCTTAGTGCACGGGTCTGCTCCATTCAGATCCGTATGTATTTTGCAAATTTCTATGTCTACAATGCTCTGCATTGAGCTACTCTAGCTAATTGCTCCCACTTTCAATATGTATCTAGATTGAGACTTAGAGTCATCTAGATCAGTGTCAAAGCTTTCCTCGACATAGCCCTTTACGACAAACTCTTTATCACCTCCATAACCGAGAAACATTTCCTCAGTCCTCTTTAAGGTACCTAAGGATAATTTTGACTACTGTCCAATGATCTACTCTTGGATCACCATTGTACCTCCTTGCCGAACTCATGGCAAGGCACACAATAGGACTAGTACACAACATCGCATACTTTATAGAGCCTAGGGAATGACTTTCATTCTCTCTCTATCTCCTACCGTGGTCGGGCTTTGAGTCTTACTAAACTTCACACCTTGCAATACAGGCTAGAACTCCTTCTGTGACGGATCCATTTTGAACTCCTTCAAAATCTTGTCAAGGTATGTACTCATTGAAAATCTTATCAAGCATCTTGATCTATCTCTATAGATCTTGATGCCTAATATGTAAGCAGCTTAACCGAGGCCTTTCATTAGAAAATCTTATTCAAGTATCCTTTTGTGCTATCTAGAAATTCTATATCATTTCCAATCAACAATATGTCATCCACATATATATCAGAAATGCAACAAAGCTCGCACTCACTTTATTGTAAATATAGGCTTCACCGTAAGTCTGTATAAAACAATATGCTTTGATCATCTCATCAAAGCGTATATTCCAACTCCGAGATGCTTCAACCAGTCCATAGATGGATCACTGGAGCATGCACACTTTGTCAGCACCTTTAGGATCGACAAACCTTATGGTTGCATCATATACAAATCTTATTTTAAGAAATCCATTAAGGAATGCAGTTTTTATGTCCATTTGCCAGATTTCATAAAATGCAGCAATTGCTAACATGAATCGGACAGACTTAAACATCGCTACGGGTGAGAAAGTCTCATCGTAGTCAACCCCTTAAACTTGTCGAAAACCTTTTGCGACATTTCAAGTTTTGTAGACAGTAACATTACCATCAGCGTCAATCTTCTTCTTAAAGATCCATTTATTCTCTATGGCTTGCCGATCATCAGGCAAGTCCACCAAATTCCACACTTTGTTCTCATACATGGATCCTATCTCAGATTTCATGGCCTCAAGCCATCTGTCGGAATCTGGGCTCATTACAACTTTTTCATAGTTCGTAGGTTTGTCTTGGTCTAGTTACATGACTTCCAGGACAGGATTACCACACCACTCTAGTGCGGATCGTGCTCTGGTTGACCTACGAGGTTCAGTAGCAACTTGATCTGAAGTTTTATGATCATCATCATTTGCTTCCTCTCTAGTTGGTGTAGGCATCACGGGAACGGATTTCTCTGATGTGCTACTTTCCAATTCGAGAGAAGTTACGATTACCTCATCAAGTTCTACTTTCCTCCCACTCAATTCTTTCAAGAGAAACTCCTTCTCTAGAAAGGACCCATTCTTAGCAACAAAGATCTTGCCTTTGGATCTATGGTAGAAGGTGTACCGATTGTTTCCTTAGGGTATCATATGAAGATGCACTTCTCCGATTTGGGTTCGAGCTTATCAGGCTGAAGCCTTTTGACATAAGTGTCGCAACCCCAAACTTTAAGAAACGACAACTTAGGTTTCTTGCCAAACCACAGTTCATACGGTGTCATCTCAACGGATTTAGATGGTCCCCTATTTAACATGAATGCACCTGTCTCTAATGCATAACCCCAAAACGATAGTGGTAAATCGATAAGAGACATCATAGACCGCACCATAACTAATAAAAGTACGGTGATGACGTTCGGACACACTATTATGTTATCATGTTCTAGGTGGCATGAGTTGTGAAACTATTCCACATTGTTTTAAATGAAGGCCAAACTCGTAACTCAAATATTCGCCTCCACGATCAGATCGTAGAAACTTTATTTTCTTGTTACAATGATTCTCCACTTCATTCTGAAATTCTTTGAACTTTTCAAATGTTTCAGACTTGTGTTTCATCAAGTAGATATACCCATACCTACTCAAATCATCTATGAAAAAAAAATAATGATACCCGCCGCATGCTTCAATACTCATTGGACCTCATACATCGGTATGTATTATTTCCAATAAGTCATTAGCTCGCTCCATTGTTCCGGAGAACAGAGTTTTAGTCATCTTGCCCATGAGGCATGGTTCGCAATTATCAAATGATTCATAATCAAGTGACTCCAAAAGTCCATCCGCATGGAGTTTCTTCATGCGCTTTACACCAATATGACCTAAACGGCAGTGCCACAAGTATGTTGCATTATCATTATCAACTTTGCATCTTTTGGCATCAATATTATGAATATGTGTATCACTACGAGCGAGATTCAATAAACTATTCACATTGGGTGTATGACCATAGTAGGGTTTATTCATGTAAACAGAACAACAAATATTCTCTGACTTAAATGAATAGTCGTATTGCAATAAACATGATCCAATCATATTCATGCTCAACGCAAACACCAAATAACTTTTATTTAGGTTGAACACTAATCCCGAAGGTAGAGAAAGTGTGCGATGGTGATTGTATCAACCTTGGAATCAATTCCAACACACATAGTCACCTCACACTTAACTAGCCTTTGTTTATTCCGCAACTCCTGTTTCGAGTTACTAATCTTAGCAACTAAACTGGTATCAAATACCCAGGGGCTACTATGAACACTAATGGTACACATCAATAACATGTATATCAAATATACTTTGTTCACTTTGCCATCCTTCTTATCCGCCTAGTAATTGGGGCAGTTCCGCTTCTAGTGACCATTCCCTTTGTAGTAGAAGCACTCAGTTTCAAGCTTAGGGCCAGCTTTGGGCTTCTTCACGGGAGCGGCAACTTGCTTGTCATTCTTCTTGAAACTCCCTTTCTTCCCATTGCCCTTTTTCTTGAAACTAGTGGTCTTATTAACCATCAATACTTGATGCTATTTTTTGATTTCTACCTTCGCCGATTTCAGCATCACGAAGAGCTCGGGAATCATTTTTGTCATCCCTTGCATATTATAGTTTATCACGAAGTTCTAGTAGCTTGGTGATAGTGACTAGAGAGCTATGGTAATCACTATCTTATCTGGAAGATTTAACTCCCACTTGATTAAAGCGATTGTAGTACCCAGACATTCTGAACACATGCTCACATGCTGAGCTATTGAACAGCAGCAAAAAGAATCAACGCAAAAGCATGTTCCTGTGATTTAACAAAATTATATTCGTGCGCGCAAAGTTTCAGTTTTTCAGCAGAATCAAATCAATTATCATCGTAGGTTATCCTATAGGTTCCACTTGGCACAAACACTAACTAAAAGATAAAAACACATCTAAACAGAAGGTAGATGCAAGATTTATTACTAAACAGGAGCAAAAACAAAAAAACATAAAAAATTGGGTTGCCTCCCAACTAGCGCTATCATTTAACGCCCCTAGCTAGGCATAAAAGCAAAGATAGATATATCGAGTGCCATCTTTGGCACTAAATTCATAAGTAGCCCGCATGATAGATTCATAAGGTAATTTGACTTTCTTTCTTGGAAAGTTCTCCATGCCTTTCTTTAATGGAAATTGGAATATAATATTCCCTTCCTTCATATCAATAATCGCACCAATCGTTCTAAGGAAAGGTCTACCAAGAATAATAGGGCAAGAAAGATTGCAATCTATATCAAGAATGATAAAATCCACGGGCACCAAATTTCTATTTGCAACAATAAGAACATCATTGATCCTTCCCATTGGCTTTTTAATGGTGGAATCCGCAGGGTGCAAATTTAAAGAGCAATCATCAAGGTCATGGAAGCCTAGAATATCACATAAAGTTTTCGGAATCGTGGAAACACTAGCACCCAAATCAGACAAAGCAAAACACTCATAATCTTTAATTCTAATCTTTATAGTAGGTTCCCACTCATCATTAAGTTTTCTAGGTATAGAAACTTCCAAATTAAGTTTTTCATCATAAGATTGCATCAAGGCATCAACAATATGTTTGGTAAAAGCTTTATTTTGACTATAAGCATGAGGAGAATTAACAACGGATTGCAACAAGGAAATACAACCTTTTAAAGTGCAATTATCATAATCAAATTCCTTGAAATCCGAGATAGTAGGTTCAATGTTATTAGAAGTTGAGGATTCTCCAATCTCACTTTTACCAAATTTAGCATCAAGATCTAAAGACTCCGAATTCTTGGGACGCCTTCTAGGCAAAGTTGATTCATCATCAGTCCCATAATCATCAAAATTCATATTGCAAAACATAGATCTAATAGGAGACGCATCAATAACTTTAAGATCCTCATCATTATTTTCATGTATTTTTTCTTGTTTAGCGGCCATCTTATTGACTAAGGTGGCTTGCTTGTCAGAAATTTTGGCTATAGCATTTTCAAGCCGGGTAATTTGAGCGTTAACACCATAAAATTCTTTATTCATATCATCAAGCTCTTTGTTCATAAACCCCAAAAAACTTTTTTGTTCCTTAAGTTCTTTTCTAAAGAAATTATTATGCTCAAATTGCAAATTCATAAAGCTTCTAATATTTGATTCAATCTCATCCATCTTTCTGAGAAGGTGGTCAGGACCCTTAGGCGAAGCCATAAGGTCAAACAAGAACACAAGCACACAAAAGAAGGCAAGCGAAGAAGAGAGGAGGATATTGGGAAAGAGAGGGCGAATAAAACGGCAAGGGTGAAGTGGGGGAGAGGAAAACGAGAGGCAAATGGCAAATAATGTAAATGCGAGGGAGATGGGTTTGTGATGGGTACTTGGTATGTCTTGACTTGAGCGAAGACCTCCCCGGCAACGGCGCCAGAAATCCTTCTTGCTACATCTTGAGCTTGCGTTGGTTTTCCTCGAAGAGGAGAGGGTGATGCAGCAATAGTAGCGTAAGTATTTCCCTCAGTTTTTGAGAACCAAGGTATCAATCCAGTAGGAGGCTCCTCAAAAGTCCCACGCACCTACACAAAAAAACTGAGAACTCACAACCAACGCGATAAAGGGGTTGTCAATCCCTTCACGGCCACTTGCGAAAGTGAGATCTAATAAAGATAGTATGATAAGATAAATATATTTTTGGTATTTTATAATATAGATGCAAAAAGTAAAGATGCAAATAAAAGTAGATTGAAAGCAAATATGATAAGAGATAGACCCGGGGGGCATAGGTTTCACTAGAGGCTTCTCTCAAGATAGCATAAGTATTACGGTGGGTGAACAAATTACTGTCGAGCAATTGATAGAAAAGCGCATAGTTATGAGATTATCTAGGCATGATCATGTATATAGGCATCACGTCCATAACAAGTAGACCGACTTCTACCTGCATCTACTACTATTATTCCACACATCAACCGACTCATGCCTGCATCTAGAGTATTAAGTTCATAAGAACCGAGTAACGCATTAAGCAAGATGACATGATGTAGAGGGATAAACTCAATCAATATGATATAAGCCCCATCTTGTTATCCTCGATGGCAACAATACAATACATGCCTTGCAACCGTTTCTGTCACTGGGTAAGGGCACCGCAAGATTGAACCCAAACCTAAGCACTTCTCCCATGGCAAGAAAGATCAATCTAGTAGGCCAAACCAAACTGATAATTCGAAGAGACTTGCAAAGATAACTCAATCATACATAAAATAATTCAGAGAAGATTCAAATATTATTCATAGATAAACTTGATCATAAAACCACAATTCATCGGATCTCGACAAACACACCGCAAAAAGAGTTTACATCGAATAGATCTCCACAAGAGAGGGGGAGAACATTGTATTGAGATCCAAAAAGAGAGAAGAAGCCATCTAGCTAATAACAATGGACCCGTAGGTCTGTGGTAAACTACTCACAACTCATCGGAGGGGCAAGGATGTTGATGTAGAAGCCCTCCATGGTCGATTCCCCCTCCGGCAGAGTGCTAGCAAAGGCTCCAAGATGGGATCTTGCGAATACAGAAGGTTACAGCGGTGGAAATTGTGTTTGGTGGTGCCCCCGGATGTTTTCGGGGTACGTAGGTATATATAGGAGGAATAAGTACGTCGGTGGCCGCCCGAGGGGCCCACGAGACAGGGGGGGCGCGGCCTCCTATCTCATGGCTGCCTCGGCTGCTTCTTGACTTGCACTCCAAGTCCTCTGGATCACGTTCGTTCCAAAAATCACGCTCCCGAAGGTTTCATTCCGTTTGGACTCCGTTTGATATTCCTTTTCTTCGAAATACTGAAATAGGCAAAAAAACAATATGGGCTGGGCCTCCGGTTAGTAGGTTAGTCCCAAAAATGATATAAATGTGTAAAATAAAGCCCATAAACATCCAAAAGGGGTATTATAATAGCATGGAACAATCAAAAATTATAGATACATTGGAGACGTATCAAGCATCCCCAAGCTTAATTCCTGCTCGTCCTCGAGTAGGTAATAAATGATAAAAAAAGAAATTTTTGATATGGAATGCTACCTAGCATAATTCTCAATGTAATTTTCTTCATTGTGGCATGAATGTTCAGATCCAAATGATTCAAAATAAAAGCTTATAAAACATAAAAATAATAATACTTCAAAGAATACCAACAAATAATCATGTCCTATCAAAATAACATAGCCAAAGAAAGCTTATCCCTACAAAATCATATAGTTGGGCCATGCTTCATTTTCATTACACAAAATACTCCCATCATGCACAACCCCGATGACGAGCCGAGCAATTGTTTCATACTTTTTAACGCGCTTCAGCTTTTTCAACTCTTAGGCAATACATGAGCGTAAGCCATGGACATAGCACTATGGTGGTATATGGTGGTGGTTGTGAGGACAAAAAGCGAGAAGATAGTCCCACATCAACTAGGTGTATTAACGGGCTATATAGAGATGCCCATTAATAGATATCAATGTGAGTGAGTAGGGATTGCCATGCAACGGATGCACTAGAGCTATAAATATATGAAAGCTCAACAAAAAAACTAAGTGGGTGTGCATCCAACTTGCTTGCTCACGAAGACCTAGGGCATTTTGAGGAAGCCCATCATTGGAATATACAAGCCAAGTTCTATAATGAAAAATTCCCACTTAGTATATGAAAGTGACAACATAGGAGACTCTCTATCATGAAGATCATGGTGCTACTTTGAAGCACAAGTGTGGAAAAAGAGATAGTAGCATTGTCCCTTCTCTCTTTTTCTCTCATTTTATTATTTATTTTTTCTTTTTTTTTCTTTCTTTTTTTCCTTTTTTGGCCTTTTTTGGCCTTTCTTTTTTTCTCTCATTTTTTTCTTTTTGTAAAGTTCGAAGTCTCATCCCGACTTGTGGGGGAATCATAGCCTTCATCATCCTTTCCTCACTAGGACAATTCTCTAATAATGAAGATCATCACACTTTTATGGATTTACAACTCAAGTACAACTCAAAGCTAGAACAAGATATGACTCTAGTAGGTTAGTCCCAAAAATGATATAAATGTGTAAAATAAAGCCCATAAACATCCAAGATGGGTAATATAATAGCATGGAACAATCAAAAATTATAGATACATTGGAGACGTATCATCCTTCAACTTAGTTTTCTCTAGGAACATATCAAAAACATAGGGAGCTATATCGCGAGCTATTGATAAATTAAGTTCAATTAAGTTCAATTAATCAAATTACTTAAGAACTCTCACTTAAATAAACATCCCTCAAGTTTATCTAAGTGATACATGATGCAAATCAACTAACCCATGTCCGATCATCACGTGAGATGGGGTTGTCATCAATGGAACATCTCTATGTTGATCATATCTACTATATGACTCATGTTCGACCTTTCGGTCTCTAGTGTTCTGAGGCCATGTCTGTACATGCTAGGCTCGTCAAGTTTAACCCAAGTATTCCACATGTATAAAACTGTCTTACACCCGTTGTATGTGAACGTAGAGTCTATCACACCCGATCATCATGTGGTGTCTCGAAACGACGAACTGTAGCAACGGTGCATACTCTGGGAGAACACTTTTACCTTGAAATTTAGTGAAGTGATTATCTTATAATGCTGCTGTCGTTCTAAGCAAAATAAGATGCATATAAGATAAACATCACGTGCAATCAAAATATGTGGCATGATATGGCCATCATCATCTTGTGCTTTTAATCTCCATCTCCAAAGCATCGTCATGATTTCCATTATCACCGGCTCGACACCTTGATCTCCATCGTCGCATCGTGGTCATCTCGCCAACTATTGCTTCTACAACTATTGCTAACTCATAGCGATAAGGTAAAGCAATTACATGGCGTCTGCATTTCATACAATAAAGAGACAGTCATAAGGCTCCTGCCGGTTACCTGATATCTTACAAAACATGATCATCTCATACAATACTGTACACCACATCATGTCTTGACCATATCGCATCACAACATACCCTGCAAAAAGAAGTTAGACGTCCTCTACTTTGTTGTTGCAAGTTTTACATGGCTGCTACGGGCTTCTAGCAAGAACCATTCTTAACTACACAAAAACCACGACGGTGTTTCATCAAGTTTGTTGTTTTAACCTTCTTCAAGGACCGGTCGTAGTCAAATTTGATTCAACTAAAGTAGGAGAAACAGACACCCGCCAGCCACCTTTATGCAAAACTAATTGCATGTCTGTCAGTGGAACCGGTCTCATGTGCATGGACATGTAAGGTTGGTCCGGGCCGCTTCATCTCAATGCCGCCGAATCAAAATAAGACGTTGGTGGTAAGCAGTATGACTATCACCGCCCACAACTCTTTGTGTTCTACTCATGCATATCATCTACGCATAGACCTGGCTCTAATGCCACTGTTGTGAAATGTTGCATGGAAAACAAAAAAATTCTACGCACACACAATGATCTATCCATGGAGATGCATAGAAACGAGGGGGAGAGTGTGTCTACGTACCCTCATAGAGCCATAAGCGGAAGCATTTCACAACGCGGTTGATGTAGTCGAACTTCTTATCATGTCAACCGATCAAGTACCAAATGCACGACACCTCCATGTTCTGCACACGTTCAGCTCGGTGACGTCCCTCGCCTTCTTGATCTAGCAAGTCGTCGAGGTAGTAGATGAGTTCCTTAGCACGACAGCATGGTGACGGTGATGGTGAAGTGATCTCCACCAGGCTTCGCCTCAGCACTACGAAAATATAACCGGGGTGTAAACGATGGAGGGGGGCGCCGCACACGGCTAACAATTGATCTGGGTTGTGCTAGGCGCCCCTCCTCATATATATAGGTGGGAGGGAGAGGGGAGAGGCCAAGGGGCGCCCCATGTAGGTCTGAATCCTACTTGGGCTCCTGCCCTTGCCCCCCCTTCCATGTTCGTCAGAGGGGAAAGGAAAGAGGGGGGAGGGAAGGAAGTGGAAATCCTAATCCACACTTACCTTTCCCTTTTCCCCGTTCCTTCTCCTCTTTAGGCCAGCCCATATGAGTGGTGCACCAGCCCCTTGTGGATGGTGTGTTTCCCTCTTGGCCCATAAGGCCCATATCTTTTGTCGGGGGTGCCCGGAACCCCTTTCGGTGACCCGATAAATACCCGGTACCCCCGAAACACTTCCGGTGTCCGAATACCCTCGTCCTATATATCAATCTTTACCTATTGACCATTTCGAGACTCCTCATCATGTCCGTGATCTCATCCGAGACTACGAACAACATTCGGTCACCAAATCACATAACTCATATAATACTATATCATCATCGAATGTTAAGGGTGCGGACCCTACGGGTTCGAGAACTATGTAGACATGATCGAGACACCTCTTAGGTCAATAACCAATAGCAGAACATGTATGCTCATATTGGCTCCTACATATTCTACGAAGACCTTTATTGGTCGAACCGTTATGACAACATACATAACTCCCTTTGTCCATCGGTATGTTACTTGCCCGAGATTCGACCGTTGGTATCTTCATACCTAGTTCAATCTTGTTACCGGCAAGTCTCTTTACTCGTTCTGTAATACATCACCTCGTGACTAACTCCTTAGTCATTTTCTTGCAAGCTTATGATGTGTATTACTAAGAGGGCCCAGAGATACCTCTCCGATACTCGGAATGACAAATCCTAATCTCGATCTATGCCAACTCAACAAACACCTTTGGAGATACATGTAGAGCATCTTTATAATCACCCAGTTACGTTATGACGTTTGATAGCACCGATACGTCTCCAACGTATATACTTTTCCAAAAACTTTTGCCCTTGTTTTGGACTCTAACTTGCATGATTTGAATGAAACTAACCCGGACTGACGCTGTTTTCTGCAGAACTGCCATGATGTTGTTTTATGTGTAGAAAAGAAAAGTTCTCGGAATGTCCTGGAAATCCACGGAGGCACTTTCTGGAATTAATAAGAATTTTTGGCGAAAGAATCAACACCAGGGGGCCCACAGGCTGTCCACGAGATAGCCCCCCCCCCTAGGGCGCGGCCTCCTATCTCGTGGGCCCCCTAGACCTCCACCGACCTCAACTCCAACTCCATATATTCACGTTCGGGGAGAAAAAAATCAAAGAGAAAGTTTCATTGCGTTTTATGACACGGAGCCGCCGCCAAGCCCGAATCTCTCTCGAGAGGGCTGATCTAGAGTCCGTTCGGGGCTCCGGAGAGGGGGATTTGTCGCCGTCGTCATCATCAACCATCCTCCATCACCAATTTCATGATGCTCACCGTCGTGCGTGAGTAATTCCATCGTAGGCTTGCTGGACGGTGATAGGTTGGATGAGATTTACCATGTAATCAAGTTAGTTTTGTTAGAGTTTGATCCCTAGTATCCACTATGTTCTGAGATTGATGTTGCTATGACTTTGCTATGCTTAATGCTTGTCACTAGGGCCCGAGTGCCATGATTTCAGATCTGAACCTATTATGTTTTCATGAATATATGTGTGTTCTTGATCCTATCTTGCAAGTCTATAGTCACCTATTATGTGTTATGATCCGACAACCCCGAAGTGACAATAATCGGGATACTTCTCGGTGATGACTGTAGTTTGAGGAGTTCATGTATTCACTATGTGCTAATGCTTTGTTCCGGTTCTCTATTAAAAGGAGGCCTTAATATCCCTTAGTTTCCGCTAGGACCCCGCTTCCACGGGAGGGTAGGACAAAAGATGTCATGCAAGTTCTTTTCCATAAGCACGTATGACAATTTACGGAATACATGCCTACATTACATTGATGAATTGGAGCTAGTTCTATATCACCCTATGTTATAACTATTGCATGAGGAATCGCATCCGGCATAATTATCCATCACTGATCCATTGCCTACGAGCTTTTCACATATTGTTCTTCGCTTATTTACTTTTCCGTTGCTACTGTTACAACTACTACAAAAACCCCAAAACATTTATCTTTACTTTTGTCACCGTTACCTTTATTATCATACCACTTTTGCTACTAAATACTTTGCTGCAGATACTAAGTTATCCAGGTGTGGTTGAATTGCCAACTCAACTGCTAATACTCAAGAATATTCTTTGGCTCCCCTTGTGTCGAATCAATAAATTTGGGTTGAATACTTTACCCTCAAAAGCTGTTGCGATCCCCTACACTTGTGGGTTATCAAGCACACCAGGCATTCCTTCGGTATCCGGGAGTTGCATAATCTCATAGTCGAAGGAATATTTATTTGACATGAAGAAAGCAATAGCAATAAAACTGAACGATCATTATGCTAAGCTAACCAATGGGTCTTGTCCATCACATCATTCTCCTAATGATGTGATCCCGTTATCAAATGACAACTCATGTCCATGGTTAGGAAACCTTAACCATCTTTGATCAACGAGCTAGTCTAGTAGAGGCTTACTAGGGACACGATGTTTGTTTATGTATTCACACATGTATTTAAGTTTCCAATCAATACAATTCTAGCATGAATAATAAACCTTTATCATGAAAAAGGAAATATAAAATAACAACTTTATTATTGCCTCTAGGGCATATTTCCTTGAACTACCCCATCTCACGTGATGATCGGACATGGGTTAGTTGATCTGGATCACGTATCACTTAGATGACTTGAGGGATGTCTATTTAAGTGGGAGTTCTTAAGTAATTTGATTAATTGAACTTAATTTATCATGAACTTAGTCCTGATAGTATTTGCATATCTATGTTGTAGATCAATGACCCGTGCTACCGTTCCCCTGAATTTTAATGCATTCCTAGAGAAAGCTAAGTTGAAAGATGATGGTAGCAACTACACGGACTGGGTCCATAACTTGAGGATTATCCTCATTGCTGCAAAGAAGAATTATGTCCTACATGCACCGCTAGGTGAAAGGCCTGCTGTAGGAGCAGATGCTGATGTTTTGAACGTCTAGCAAGCTTGATCTGATGATTCAAGAGTTGAGGTAAATGTTTCAAGCAAATGCCAGGGTTGAAAGATATGAAGTCTCCAACAAGTTCTATAGCTGCAAGATGGAGGAGAACAGTTCTGTCAGTGAACACATACTCAAAATGTTTGGGTTCATAATCACTTGAGTCAGCTGGGAGTTGATCTTCTAGTTGATTGTGTCATTGATAGAGTTCTTCAATCACTATCACCAAGCTACAATGGCTTCCTGATGAACTATGATATACAAGGGATGAACAAAACAATTTCCGAGCTCTTCGCAATGCTTAAGGTCGTGGAGGTAGAAATCAAGAAGGAGCATCAAGTGTTGATGGTTAAAAAGACCGCTAGTTTCAAGAAAAAGGGCAAATGAAAGAAAGGGAACTTCAAGAAGAACGACAAGCAAGTTGCCGCTCCCGCGAAGAAACCCAAAGCTGGACCTAAGCCTGAAACTGAGTGCTTCTACTAAAAAGGGACTGGTAACTGGAAGCAGAACTGCCCCAAGTATTTGGTGGATAAGAAGGATGGCAAAGTGAACAAAGGTATATTTGATATACATGTTATTGATGTGTACCTTACTAATACTCGTAGCAGCACCTGGGTATTTGATACTGGTTCGCTTGCTCATATTTGTAACTCGAAACAGGAGCTGCGGAATAAATGAAGATTGGCTAAGGATGAGGTGACGATGTGCGTTGGTAATGGTTCCAAGGTCGATGTGATTGCCATTGACACACTACCTCTGCATCTACCTTCGGGATTAGTTTTAGACCAGGATAATGTTGGGGAACATAGTAATTTCAAAAAAAATCCTACGCACACGCAAGATCATGGTGATGCATAGCAACGAGAGGGGAGAGTGTTGTCTACGTACCCTCGTAGACCGAAGCGGAAGCGTTGACGCAACATAGAGTAAGTAGTCGTACGTCTTCCCGGTCCAACCGATCCAAGCACCGTTACTCCGGCACCTCCGAGTTCTTGACACATGTACATCTTGATGATGCACCCCGGGCTCCGATCCAGCAAAGCTTCGGGGAGGAGTTCCGTCAGCACGACGGCGTGGTGACGATCTTGATGTTCAACCGTTGCAGGGCTTCGCCTAAGCACCACTACAATATGACCGAGGTGTAATATCGTGGAGGGGGGCACCGCACACGGCTAAGGAACGATCACGAAGATCAACTTGTGTGTTCTAGGGTGCCCCCTGCCCCCGTATATAAAGGAGCCAAGGGAGGCGATGGCCAGGAGGGCGCGCCGGGGAGTCCTACTCCCATCGGGAGTAGGACTCCCTTCTTCCTAGTTGGAGAAGGAGAAGGGGAAAGAGGAGTAAGAGGGGAAGGAAGGGGCGCCGCCTCTTCCCTTGTCCTATTCGGACTAGGAAGGGCGCGCCACCTCCTGCCTCCTTCTCTCTTCTCCCTCAAGGCCCATGTAGGCCCAATAACCCCCCGGGGGTTCCGGTAACCCCCCGGTACTCCGGTAAAATGCCGATTTCACCCGGAATGATTACGATGTCCAAATATAGGCTTCCAATATATCGATCTTTATGTCTCGACCATTTCGAGACTCCTCGTCATGTCCGTGATCACATCCGGAACTCCGAACAACCTTCGGTACATCAAAATACATAAACTCATAAAGAAACTGTCATCATAACTTTAAGCATGCGAACCCTACATTTCGAGAACAATGTAGACATGACCGAGACACGTCTCCGGTCAATAACCAATAGCGGGACCTGGATGCCCATATTGGTTCCTACATATTCTAGGAAGATCTTTATCGGTCAGACCGCATAACAACATACGTTGTTCCCTTTGTCATCGGTATGTTACTTGCCTGAGATTCGATCGTCGGTATCCAATACCTAGTTCAATCTCGTTACCGGCAAGTCTCTTTACTCGTTCCGTAATGCATCATTCCGTAACTAACTCATTAGCTACATTGCTTGCAAGGCTTATAGTGATGTGCATTACCGAGAGGGCCCAGAGATACCTCTCCGACAATCGGAGTGACAAAACCTAATCTCGAAATACGCCAACCCAACATGTACCTTTGGAGACACCTATAGTACTCCTTTATAATCACCCGATTCGTTGTGACGTTTGGTAGCACCAAAGTGTTCCTCCGTAAACGGAGTTGCATAATCTCATAGTTACAGGAACATGTATAAGTCATGAAGAAAGCAATAGCAACATACTAAACGATCAAGTGCTAAGCTAACGGAATGGGTCAAGTCAATCAGATCATTCAACTAACGATGTGATCCCGTTAATCAAATAACAACTCTTTGTCCATGGTTAGGAAACATAACCATCTTTGATTAATAAGCTAGTCAAGTAGAGGCATACTAGTGACACTCTGTTTGTCTATATATTCACACATGTATTATGTTTCCGGTTAATACAATTCTAGCATGAATATTAAACATTTATCATGAAATAAGGAAATAAATAATAACTTTATTATTGCCTCTAGGGCATATTTCCTTCAGATAATTGTTATTTGGTGCCTGCATTGAGCATGAACATTATATCCGGATCTTGTTTATTGTGAGACAGTTATTCATTGAAGTCAGAGAATAATGGTTGTTCTATTTATATGAATAATATCTTTTATGGTGATGCACCCTTGAGGAATAGTCTGTTCTTGTTGAATCTTGATTGTAGTGATACAGATATTCATAATGTTGATGCCAAGAGATGCAAAGTTGATAATGATAGTGCAACAAATTTGTGGCACTGTCGTTTAGGTCATATTGGTTGTAAAGCGCATGAAGAAACTCCATGCAGATGGACTTTTGGAATCACTTGATTATGAATCATTTGATACTTTTGAACCATGCCTCATGGGCAAGATGACTAAAACTCCGTTCTCGGGAACAATGGAGCGAGCTAATGACTTGGAAATACTACATACCGATGTATGCGGTCCAATGAGTGTTGAGGCATGCGGTGGGTATCGTTATTTTCTGACCTTCATAGATGATTTCAGCAGATATGGGTATATCTACTTAATGAAACACAAGTCTGAAACATTTGAAAACTTTAAAGAATTTTAGAGTGAAGTGGAGAATCATCGTAACAAGAAAATAAAGTTTCTATGATCTGATCACGGAGGCGAATATTTGAGTTACGAGTTTGGCCTTCATCTAAAACAATGTGGAATAGTTTCACAACTCACGCCACCTGGAACACCATAACGTAATGGTGTGTCTGAATGTCATAACCGTACTTTATTAGATATGGTGCGATCTATGATGTCTCTTATCGATTCACCACTATAGTTTTGGGGTTATGCATTAGAGACAGCTTCATTCATGTTAAATAGGGCACCGTCTAAATCCGTTGAGACGACATCGTATGAACTGTGGTTTGGCAAGAAACCTAAGCTGCCATTTCTTAAAGTTTGGGGATGCGACGCTTATGTCAAAAGGCTTCAGCCTGATAAGCTTGAACCTAAATCGAAGAAGTGCGTCTTCATAGGATACCCTAAAGAAACAATTGGGTACACCTTCTACCACAAATCCGAGGACAAGATTTTTGTTGCTAAAAACGGGTCCTTTCTAGAGAAGGTGTTTCTCTCGAAAGAAGTGAGTGGGAGGAAAGTAGAATTTGATGAGGTAACTGTACCTTCTCTCGAATTGTAAAGTAACACATCAAAGAAATCTATTCCAGTGATGCCTACACCAACTAGAGAGGAAGATAATGGTAATGATCATGAAACTTCCGATCAAGTTGCTATTGAACCTCGTAGATCAACCAGAGCACGATGTGCACCAGAGTGGTACGGTAATCCTATCCTGGAAGTCATGTTACTAGACCATGGCGAACCTATGAACTATGAAGAAGCTATGATGAGCCTAGATTCTGACAGATTGCTTGAAGCCATGAAATCTGAGATAGGATCCAGGTATGAGAACAAAGTATTGTCTTTGGTGGACTTGCCCGATGATCGGAAAGCCATAGAGAATAAATGGATCTTCAAGAAGAAGACTGATGCTGATGGTAATGTTACTATCTACAAAGCTCGACTTGTCGTGAAAGGTTGTGGACAAGTTCAAGGGGTTAACTATGATGATACTTTCTCACCCGTAGCGATGCTTAAGTCCATCCGAATCATGTTAGCAATTGCCGCATTTTATGATTATGAAATCTGGTAAATGAACGTCAAAACTATATTCCTTAATGGATTTCTTAAAGAAGAGTTGTATATGATGCAACTAGAAGGTTTTGTCAATCCTAAAGGTGCTAACAAAGTGTGCAAGCTCCAGTGATCCATCTATGGACTGGTACAAGCATCTCGGAGTTGGAATATACGCTTTGATGAGGTAATCAAAGCATATAGTTTTATACAGACTTTCGGTGAAGCCTGTATTTACAAGAAAGTGGTGGGAGCTCTATAGAATTTCTGATATTATATGTAGATGACATATTGTTGATTAGGAATGATATATAATTTTTGGATAGCATAAAAGGATACTTGAATAAGAGTTTTTGAATGAAAGACCTCGGGGAAGCTGCTTATATATTGGGCATCAAGATCTATAGAGATAGATCAAGACGCTTAATAGGACTTCCATAAAGCACATACCTTGATAAAGTTTTGAAGAAGTTCAAAATGGATCAACCAAAGAAAGGGTTCTTGCTTGTGTTACAAGGTGTAAAGTTGAGTCAGACTCAATGCCCGACCACTACAGAAGATAGATAGAAAATGGAAGTCATTCCCTATGCCTCGGCCATAGGTTCTATCATGTATGTTATGTTGTGTACCAGACCTAATGTTTGCCTTGCCATAAGTTTGGCAGGGAGGTACCAAAGTAATCCAGGAGTGGATCATTGGACAACAGTCAAGAACATCCTAAAGTACCTGAAAAGGACCAAGGATATGTTTCTCATTTATTGATGTGATAAAGAGCTCGTCGTAAATGGTTACGTTGATTCTAGCTTTGACACTAATCCGGATGACTCTAAGTCACAAAACGGACACGTATTTATATTGAATGGTGAGCTGTCAGTTGGTGCAGTTCCAAGCAGAGCGCCGTGGCGGGATCTACGTGTGAAGCGGAGAACATAGCTGCTTCGGAAGCAGCAAATGAAGGAGTTCATATCCGATCTGGGTGTAATACCTAGTGCATCGGGTCCAATTAAAATCTTTTGTGACAACACTGGAGCAATTGCCTTGGCAAAGAATTCCAGGTTTCACAAGAGAACCAAACACATTAAGAGACGCTTCAACTCCATTCGTGAACAAGTCAAGGATGGAGACATAGAAATTTGCAAGATACATATGGATCTGAATGTGATAGACCCATTGATTTAAGCCTCTTCCACGAGCAAAACATGATCAGCACCAAGACTCCATGGGTGTTAGATTCATTACAATGTAATCTAGATTATTGACTAGTGCAAGTGGGAGACTAAAGGAAATATACCCTAGAGGCAATAATAAAGTTTTTATTTTATATTTCCTTATTCATGATAAAGGTTTATTATTCATGCTAGAATTGTATTGATCGAAAACTTAAATACATGTGTGAATACATAAACAAATACCATGTCCCTAGTTTGCCTCTACTAGACTAGCTCGTTGATCAAAGATGGTTAAGGTTTCCTAACCATAGACATGTGTTGTCATTTGATAACGGGATCACATCATTAGGAGAATGATGTGATGGAGAAGACCCATTTGTTAGCTTAGCATAATGATCATTGAGTTTTATTGCTATTGCTTTCTTCATGTCAAATACATATTCCTTCGACTATGAGATTATGCAACTCCCGGATACCGGAGGAATGCCTTGTGTGCTATCAAACATCACAACGTAACTGGGTGATTATAAATATGCTCTACAGGTATCTCCGAAGGTGTTTGTTGAGTTGGCATAGATCAAGATTAGGATTTGTCACTTCGAGTATCGAAGAGCTATCTCTGGGCCCTCTCGGTAATACACATCACAAGAAGCCTTGCAAGCGAAGTGACTAATGAGATTTAGTTGCAAGATGATGTATTACGGAACGAGTAAACCGACTTCCGGTAATGAGATTCAACTAGGTATGGAGATACCGACGATCGAATCTCGGGCAAGTAACATACCGACAGACAAAGGGAATTACGTATGTTGTCATAAGGTTCGACCGATAAAGATCTTCGTAGAATATGTAGGAACCAATATGGGCATCCAGGTTCTGCTATTGGTTGTTTACCAGAGAGGTGTCTCGGTCATGCCAACATAGTTCTCGAACCCATAGGGTCCGCACGCTTAACGTTCCTTGACGATATAGTATTATATGAGTTATGTATGTTGGTGATCGAATGTTGTTCGGAATCCCGGATGAGATCATGGACATGACGAGGAGCTCTGGAATGGTCCGGAGGTAAATATTGATATATGGTATAGTAGTGTTTGATCTCCGGAAGGGTTCCGGAATTCACCAGAAGGGGTTCCGGATGTTTCCTAAAATGTTTGGGTACAAGAACACTCTATTTGGGCCAAAGGGGAAAGCCCATGAGGCTTTTGGAAAGTGAAAAAGGAAGTTTTGCAGAGACCAGAGGCTACACGCGAGGAACCCTGGCGTCTAGGGGGTATACGTCGGGAACCCTGGCATCTAGCCCTGTAGTCCGAGAAGGACTCTTGCCTTTCGGGCAAAACCGACTTTGAGGAGGCTTTTACTCCAAGTTTCGACCCCAGGGCTCAACATGTAAATAGAAGGGCAGGGCTAGCACCCAAGACACATCAAGATCACCAAGCCATGTGCTGGCAACCCCGTCCCCTCTAGTTTATCCTCCGTCATAGTTTCCGTAGTGCTTAGGCAAAGCCCTGTGGAGATTGTTCTTTACCAGCACCGTCACCACACCGTCGTGCTGCCGGAACTCATCTACTACTTCGCCCGTTTTGCTGGATCAAGAAGGCGAGGACGTCATTGAGCTGAATGTGTGCTGAACACGGAGGTGCCGTACATTCGATACTTGATCGGTATGGATCGTGACGGTGTACGACTACATCAACCGCGTTGATAAAGTTTCCGCTTTGCGATCTTCAAGGATATGAAGATGCTCTCCCCTCTCGTAGCTATGCATCTACATGGATAGATCTTGCATGTGCGTAGAATTTTTTTTGTTTTCCATGCAACGTTTCCCAACAGTATGGAGATACCGATGATCGAATCCCGAGCAAGTACCATATTGCCGGACAAAGGGAATTGCATACGGGATTATCTGAATCCTCGACATCGTGGTTCAACCATTAAAGGTCTCGTGGAATATGTAGGAATCAATATGGGCATCCAGGTCTTGCTATTGGTTATTGACCGGAGAGGTGTCTCGGTCATGTCTACATGATTCCCGAACCCATAGGATCGCACACTTAAACGTTCGGTAGCGCTAGGGTAATGTTGAGATATTAATAGTGGAAAGTACGAAAGTAGTTTGAAGTCTTGAATGGGATCCAGGACATCACGAGGAGCTCTGGAATGGTTCGGAGGTAAATATTTATATATGGGAAGTCATATTTAGGGTTCCAAAAAAGTTTGAGAATTTTCGGTAGAGTACCAGAAAGGTCCTAGAAGGTTCCGACGGTTCCACCATGGGGCCCAACAACCCGGGAAGGGTCCACATGGACCGAGGGATGGGGCTATAGCCCACATGGGCTGGCCGCACCATTCCCCAAGGCACATGTCATTTAAATCTAGAGATAAGGTCTTATTTCTAAACTTAAAGGGTTGAATCTAGTTATAAGATGTTATCTCCAAGTTGAAAGGGATTTCTTCCATCTGGCCAACCCTAGGAGGACTTTGGACACCCTCCCCTGCCCCCTAGCCTATATATAGAGGGGGTGGGTGCATGGGGGAAGCCACCCCTTCAACCTTGCCCATTGCCTCTCCCAACTCCTCCCATCTTTCTCCGGTATGCGCTTGGTGAAGCCCTGCCGGAATTTCGCTACCACCACCACCATACTGTCGTGCTGCTTCTGATCTCATCTACCTCTTCTTCCTCACTTGCTAGATCAAGAAGGAGAGGACACCATTGAGCTAAATGTGTGCTAATCTCAGAGGTGTCGTCCATTCAGCACTAGATTGGATTGGATCGTGATTGGATCGCGAAGAGTGCGACTACATCAACCACATTATATACGCTTCCGCTTTAGATCTACAAGGGTATGTAGACACACTCCCCTCTCGTTTCCTTGCATCTCCTAGATTAGATCTTGGGTGTTCGCAGGAATTTTTTTGATTTTCATGCTTCGTTCCCATCAGGAGATGACCAAGCATAAGTGTTGACGACCTCATCAAGACCAAACCAGAGTGCATCTCGTCATAGCGCACCGTGGAGGCTGGGACCATGCTTACCGCCAGCAGGGACGGATCTAAGGGGGGCGAGACCCCCCCCCCAACAATGCCTCGTCCCTCGATAGAGATTAGTTAATCGCTAATTTTTTGGCTTGGTCGTTTGTCCCGCGCTGGCCTTGCCCCCCATCCTACCTCATGCCTTTCTCATTAACGTGAAAGCTTCAGCCCATGTACATCCCATTGCATGCTAAAATCAAAAAATTACCATCATAAAATAAAATTGCCTAATAGGCCATCGTGGAAGGAAAAGAGGCCTGTTAATTGCAGCATGCAGCCACGACCTGATTACGCACTCCCATATCCCTAATCTCTCCAAGTCGTCGCTGATATTAAAACTGGCGCTTGATGGCTGTTGCGATCGGATCTCTCCATCGGGTCGCCATGGAGAGAAGCGGAGAAGGAAGGGATCGCCGGGATACGCATGTCTTGATCCACACACATGTTCTTGGTTCCCAACATAGCAAACGCATGGATGAACAAGAACCACACAAGGGGAAAAGGTAATTGATTCTCACATCAGATTAGTTATTTGCTTTAAAAATTATAGAAGTATAATTAGACAGATTTAGAATTAGTTATAACATTCCTACTTGAGCTTGTTTAAACATGAAGAAGAAGAGAGCATAATCAATTCATACATTTTTTATTCTGGTTTTGGACTACAAGATCAAAAAGAGAGAAGAAGCCATCTAGCTAGTAACTATGGACCCATAGGTCCGTGGTAAACTACTCACGCATCATCGGGGGGCAGCAAGGATGATGAAGAACCCCGACGTGATCTTTTCCCCCTCCGGCAGAGTGCCAGAAAGGGTCCCAAGATGGGATCTCTCGAGAACAGAGGCTTATGGCAGCGGAAAAAGTATCTAGTCGACTCCCTGGTAGGTTTTCTGATTTTAGGGTATTTATAGAGGTGGAGGTAGGTTAAACGGAGGCTTGTGGGCCCCACTACCCACTACGGCGCACTAGAGGCCCCTAATGCGCCCTGGTGCTTAGTGGGCCACTCCTTCGTCTTCTCGTTCCCTCCAGAAGCTTCGAGGGTCTCTTATTACCAGAAAAAATATCTCCAAAAAGTTTTGTGGCATTTGGACTTCGTTTGGTACTGATATACTGCAAAGTCAAAAACAAACAAAGAACAGCAACTGGCATTGGGCACTAAGTTAATAGGTTAGTCCCAAAAAATGATATAAAGTTGCTTGTAAATGTATATAAAACATCCAAGATTGATAATATAATAGCATGGAACAGTCAAAACTTGTAGATACGTTGGAGACCTATCAAGCATCCTCAAGCTTAATTCCTACTCATCCTCGAGTAGGTAAATGATAAAAACAGAAGTTTTGATGTGGAATGCTACCTAACATATTCATCATATATTCTTTTCTTTGTAGCATAGATATTTAGACTTGAATGATTCAAAGCAATAGTCTATAATTTGACATGAAAACATCAATACTCAAGAATATCAACAAGCAACTATGTCTCTCAAAATATCAATGCTAAAGAAAGTTATCCCTAGCCCATTATGCTCAATCATTGATCCATTCATGAAACACACTCAAATATTAACTACATCCAATACACAAGTATGACAATAGTGTTCCCTAGTTGGTGCTTTATAAGAGAAGATGGAGACTCAACATAAAAATAGAAATTGCATAAAAGTAAATAGATAGGCCCTTCACAGAGGGAAGCAGAAATTTGTAGAGGTGTCAAAGCTCATAGCTTAAATTGAGAGATAAAATTATTTTGAGAGGCATGCTTTTCTCGTCAACGAAAGCGACCGAGAATTTCCAATATATTCCATGCTAGAAAAATTATAAGCGGTTCCCAAATAAATAGTAAAGTTTATTTCCTTTCCACCATTCTTTCACAATCCATGGCTAGCCGTATCCACGGGTGCCTTCCATACCATCACTTTCCAAGGAATTTATTATCGTAGTATTTTTTCGTTTCGGGGCAGGGCATCCCTATTACCTGCCATTCTCTCGTGCAATGACAATTGAATATACACTCATCACGAAAATAAAATACCCAGCATGGAAAATATTGGCCACCCCTGCCGCTTCATGAGCGGTACGGGCACACAAAAACATAAATTCATTTTGAAAATTGGAGTTCGCACATACAAATTTACTTGGAACAACATGGAAATACCACATATAGGTAGGTATGGTGGACTCATTTGGCACAACTTTGGGTTTAAGTACTTGGATGCACAAGCAACATTCCCGATTAGTACAAAATGAAGGCTAGCAAATAGATTGAGAAGCGACCAACCAAAAAAATGAAAACGGTTATAAACACGCATTAAACATAACTTTGTTGCATAATTATTGACTTTCATGCTTGCATAGGGAAGCACAAACCTTAACACCAATATTCTTACTAAAGAATAATTACTCACCAACATGACTCACATATCAGTGTCTCCATATCGCAGAACTATTGCAAGGAATCAAGTTTATAATATCCAATGATCTTCAAGAAAGTTTTTATTGTATACCTCTTAAATATCTATCACTTTGGGGCCAAATTCATATCTCGTGCAAATTACCATTACCATTCTTAACTCTCAAAAAGATCTAAGTGAAGCACGGGAGCATAAATATTTCTTCAAAAAAACTCAACTCTCAAAATAATATAAGTGAAGCATGAGAGCATATCTCTTTAAAATTTTCCAAATCTCAAAATAATATAAGTGAAGCAAGAGAGTTTATTTATTTAAACTATAACCACCGCCGTGCTCAAAAGATATAAGTGAAGTACTAGAGCAACTGCCCTAGCTCAAAAGATTTAAGTGAAGCACATAGAGTATTCTAGCAAATCATGATATGTGTGTGGCTCTCTCAAACAAGTGTGTTCAGCAAGGATGTTTGTGACACACTAAAAGGCAAAACAAAGCAAAGACCCATATAATACAAGACGCTCCAAGCAAAACTCATGATATGTGACGAATAAAAATATAGCTCCAAGTAAAATTACTGATGGTCATTCGAAGAAAGAGGGGATGCCTTCCGAGGCATCCCCAAGCTTAGTTGCTTGGGAGTTCTTGAATATTACCTTGGGGTGACTCATCCCCAAGCTTAGGCCCTTGCCACTCCTTATTCATCGTGATCTCACCCAAAACTTGAAAACATCAATCACACAAAACTTAACAAAAACCTTCGCAAGATCCGTTGGTATAATAAAGCAAATCACCACTTTAAGTATTGTTGCAAACACATTCATATTTTGTTATTGCATTATACCTACTATATTCTAACTTTACCATGACTTATACCCCACGATACAATCCATAGATTCATCAAAATAAGCACACAATGCAACGAAAACAGAATCTGTCAAAAACAGAATAGTCTATAGTAATATGAACTTTGACTATACTTATGTAACTCCAAAAACTCTGAGAAATTAGGAAAACATGGGCGATTAGTATTTCAATCATGTGCGAAAAATTCAAAATTTTATCACGCTCCAGAAAATTTTAAAATTCTGCTAATTGACGCAAAAGTTTCTGTTTTTCAACAAAATCAAGTCAACTATCACCCAAACCATCCTAAAGGCTTTACTTGGCACAAACACTAATTGAAACACGAAAACACAATCATAACATTAGCATAATTGTGTGCACACAAGAAACCATAAAAATAACTATTGGGTTTTCTCCCAACAAGCTTTTTCTTTATAGCCATTAAGATAGGATTTGATATTTTTAATGATGCTCGCATGAAAGACAAGAATTGAAGCACAAAGACAGCATCATATAGCATGTGAAAAATTACATTTAAGTCTAACATACATCCTATGCATAGGCATTTTATAAGAAAACAAATTATCATGACAAGCAAAAACTAGCATATGCAAGGAAGAAGAAAGAAACAATAGCAATCTCAACATAACGATAGGTAATTTAGTAACATAAAAATTTCTACAGCCATATTTTCCTCTCTCATAATAATTACATGTGGAATTATATTCAAATTCAACAATATAGCTATCACATAACATATTCTCTACATGATCCACACGCATGCAAAGTTGACACTCCCAAAATAGTGGGATTATCATCAAATAAAGTCATGACCTCGCCAAGCCCACTTTTATCAAAAAATCCGTAAGATTGATCATTCTCCAAAGTAGTGGGATCATTATTACCTATAGTTGGAACTCTTCCAAACCACTTTCAATACTATTTCAAAAACTATTATCAATAGCATATTCATCATGAGGCTTAAATAAATTTTCAAGATCATAAGACGGATCACCCCAATCATGATCATTACAATAAGTAGTGGACATAGAAAAATCAGCATCCCCAAGCTTGGGGTTTTGCATATCATTAACACAATTGACATTTATAGAATTTATAATAACACCATGGCAATCATGCTACTCATTCAAAGAGCTATCGTGAACCACTTTATAATTTTCTTCTTTTAATACTTGATCACAATTTTCAGATTCACGAATCTCAAGCAAAAATTCATAAAGATAGTCTAATGAACTCAATTCAGTAGCAATTGGTTCATCATAATTGGATCCTTTAAAAATATTAGCAAGTGGATGAGGATCCACAAGTTTTTGTTTTATGATTTCCAACAAGCACACAATTATGGCAAACAAACAAGCAAAGCAACAAAGTAAAACATTTTTGTGTTTTTTGATAAAACATTTTAGAAGTGGGGGAGATGAAAACGAGAGGCAAATGGCAAATAAAGTAAATGCAAGGAGATGAAACTTTATGTGTAGTTACTTGATAGTTGTTGATGATGTCTCCCCGGCAATGACACCAGAACTTTTTCCTGGTACTTGTGAGTTGCGTTGGGATTTCCCCGAAGAGGAGAGGATGATGCAGTACAATAGAGATAAGTATTGTCGGGGGAAACTGTCCGCCACGAACACCTATGGGACCGGAGCCCCTTGTCTGTGCGGTACGAGGGCGGAGGGAGCACGAAGAGCAGATCATAGCGAGCACGCGGGCAGTCTTTACCCGAGTTCGGACGCGGTGAACGCGTAAACCCTACTCCTGCTTGGTTGTATTGAGCTCGGGAGCTTGAAGAGCTACGATGGCAGCTACACCGAGCGAGAGTTGCAAAGGTTTGAACCCCTCCACGTTGTGCATGGGCCTCCTTTTATAGTGCAAGGGTCACCGGCAGTGTCAGCGTGGAGAAAAGGGTAAAACGTAAAAAGATGGTAGTTGGAACAGTGCGGGAACAGTGGAGCTACAGTGCGTGAACAATGGTCGCTACCTACTTTGACAGTGGGGGACAAGGGCATTTAATGCCCGTCGCCGTCGACCCCAAAAGTTCCCGCCCTAACGTCTCCGTCTGCCACGGCGATGGCTCCACCACCGTGGAGTGCTACCGTGTCCCCCAGGCTGCACAGTCATCCGCCACGCGTCCCTGGAAAGGCCCCAGGGCGACGCGTGGGCCGATGAGCTGGGCGCGGCACACAGCAGCAACTCTCCCGACAAGCACCTTGCCGGGTCTTGACTTTGCGGGCCCGGAGCTTGCGGACTCAGAGCTTATCGCTCCCGGGCCCTCGCCGGGCGCATATAGCGCCGAGGCGTGTCTTCTATGATGTAATCTCCTAGTCTTCTGGCAAGCTCTTCTTGCCGGGGCCTTGCGTGAGTGAGGTAACCTTGAGTGCAGAACAGCCTTCGGCAAGCTCCGCTTGCCGGGTCTCGATCTTCATCTTGTATACTTCGTTTTGAATGGTTTGACATGGAGCAGAAGGTCTTGGCGAGCACTTGGTAAACCCTGCGCTGAAGTCAGCAACCGCCCGTGCACAAGTTGGGGTACTTGAGGTACCCTACCTTAGTACACCGACAGAGCCCCGGCTGGGCCACACACGGTGCCGAGCGCTGTTGGGCCAGCCCAAAACAAGGCACGGCACACGCGGCCCACGGCGCGCCGAATCCACTTCCGCATCCGCCGCACCCCCCCGTAACGGCACGCGTCGATTGTGGCGTCGTGGGATGGGACGTGCCCACGTTCTTTAATGGAAAAGCGAACGCCCCCACTTCCCCATAAAAGCAGAGGAAGCAGGAGCGGTTCCCCTCCTTTCGCTTTCATTGCATCTTCTTCCTCCTCCAGAGATCCCCTTTGCGCTCCGCCTCCACATCTCCTCCGCCGTACCGTCGAGGTATGGACCGAGGACTTGGTATCTTGTGCGTCCGACATTGACCAGGAGCTGCTGGCGCTGAAGCAGGAGCATCTCATCTACTCCCCGGATCCAAATCTCCCTCCCAGCGCCAAGCTCAACCTCTTCTTGAGAGGATCGCGCGCCCTTGCAAATTTATGAAGAAGATCCTCGCAACTTCGCCGAGGAGACTCGCCGGCTGTGCACGGAACCATGGAGCGTGTCGACGAAGATTGTATACCGCAATCCCGCATAAACCTCACCAACGTTCTTCGCAGCTTGCCGGCCGACGCGAACATGGAGGCTCAAGGAGCAGGTCGCCCACATCATTGCTAAAGTGAACAAGATCTCCGGGGTGGAGGGCGACCGCGTGAGACTAGGCCTCCTTTATCTTTATCTCTTTTGTTGCTGCATAGGGTGTTATGAACTCATTAGTCATCGCGACAAGTTATTCCTTGTAAGATATTATCTTTATTTTGATCAATAGATGCGATGTTATCTCCTTGTTCGATCCTCAACTTTGTATGCTTCAACCCTACGCTTCTAGGAACTTGCGGCAGGGGCCCTTGCCATGAAGCGCTGAGTCTTGAACTCGAAGCAGCCCGCTGGTCAAGGTCTTACCGGCAAGCAACCTTGCTGCTGACTAGTCGCAACGCACTTAGCTTGCTGAGCGGACTCGAAAACGAAACAAGGGCGCGACACTTGTCGCAGCTCACTTAAATCGTTGAGCGTGCTCGAAAACAAGATAAGGGTGTGGCTATCCACGGTAGGTTCCTCCGCCGCACAGTTTTCCATACAAAGTGTGGTTGTTCAAGGAAGGCAACTTAAAATTTAAAATTTTGAACTGCTCAAATTCTAATAACTTAGCTTTAAGTGATCATGCGTTCTCCGGCAGGCTTCTCTTTCTTGAACAGCACTTGGTTCATCCTCCATTTCCTTCCCCCCCGGCAAATTTGTGCGCGAGGAACGTTCCTTCTGCTTAAGAGGCAAGGAAAGAGAAGAGGGAAACAAGTATATGGCCTTTCGGCGTGCTATTGCTTACCGGATATGTGTGTCGCACAAGAGATGCCAAATAACACATGCAAATAGCAAAGAAAAGCATGGGAAAGGCAACTAGCGCAAAACACAGAAACTTTGCTGATGCACGGGGTCTGTGCCCGGCTTTGTACAAAGGGTTACATGCAACAGCGGCAAAGCTTGTACAAAAGGTGGTTGCCGGAGCGGATCACGGCAACCGCGCCTTATGGGTGAAACTTGCGAAGATGCTCTATGTTCGAGAGTTGCTCACGGTAAGCCTTCTTCGGTCTCGAGGCGGACAGCCGGCCTCGCGACTTGTCTCACCCGATAAGGGCCTTCCCACTTCAAGGTCAACTTGTTGGAATTCTTGGCGGACTGAACACGCCAAGAATAAGGTCGCCTTCCTCGAGACTCTGGCTTTGACCTTGCGGCTATGGTAGCGGCGCAAAGCTTGCTGGTATCGAGCAGCTCGTCTGACAAGAGCAGAGACGTCCCTCCTCAAGGAGCAATGCATCATCTTGCGCGATTGCTCTTGCTCGAGCTCATCATAAGCGAGCACTCGAGGAGATCCGTATCTGAGTTCCGTGGGGAGAACTGCCTCTGCTCCATAGACTAGAGCAAAAGGTGTCTGTCCGGTGGCTCGATTTGGTGTCGTTCTGATTGACCAAAGAGCCGCCGGTAGCTCCTCTATCCAATTTCTTCCGCACCTGCGCAGCTTGTCGAAAGTTCTTGTCTTGAGTCCGCGCAGCACTTCAGATTGGCCCTTTCCGCTGACCGTTGCCCTCGGGTGAGCAATGAAGCGAAAACAGACCTTGGCGCCAAGGTCTTGGGCGTATTGCATGAAGGTGCGACTAGTGAATTGTGTACCGTTGTCAGTGATAATCCTGTTAGGGATCCCGAAACGGCACACAATCGATCTGAAGAACTTGACCGCTGATTGTGCTGTCACCTTTCTCGCTGGCTCCACTTCTGGCCACTTTGTGAACTTGTCGATTACTACGTACATGTACTCAAAGCCCCCGACAGCACGGGGGAAGGGGCCGAGGATATCGAGCCCCAGCACCGAGAAGGGCTAGGACAAAGGGATTGTTTGGAGAGCTTGAGTGGTGATGAATCTGCTTTGCATGGAACTGCACGCTTCACACTTGGTTACTAGTGCGATTGCATCTTGGAGGGCTTCTTGCCAAAGAACCCTTGCCGAAAGCTTTCGGCAAGTGCCCTTGCGCCAATGTGGTGGCCGCATATGCCTCCGTGTATTTACGCCAACAGCTTCATCCATCTTCCCGGAGATGCACTTGATCGACACCATTGAGCCTTCTTACATGCAGCTCGTTATCCACGAACTGGTACATACTTGACTGTCTGGTTATCTTCTCTATTTCTTCTGGGTCGCCGGGAAGTTCTCCAGTTTGCAAAAAACGGACGATCTGCTGCGCCCATGCCGGAGCTTGGGGCTCAACGGCAAGGAGTAAAGGCATGAGGGCTGCTGCGGGAACCTCAGCTTCTACGGCAAGAACCTCTGGCTCTGCCGGAGCTGAAGGTCCCCCGGCAAGCTCGCCGGGGCGAGGCTTGTCGGGAACACTTGCTTCAACTGTACAGATCCGAGGATTTGCAGGAGCAAAGTGTTCCTCAGCGTTCTGGTCGTTGATCTTGGGGACCTTGGCGGCGGCCTCAGGGAGACCCGCCGGCAAGTAGTCGCCGGAGACCAACTTTCTCTTCTTGGACTGCCCAACTGATGGCGTGACGGATGGTTGAGTCAGCTTGAGCAAGAAGGTCCCCGGTTCCACAGGTAACTTCATCGAAGCACACTTTGAAAGGCCATCTGCGATTTCATTCTGAGCTCTCGGGACGTGCTCCATCTGCAAACCTTCAAAGCGCTCCTCAAGCTTCCTCACTTCATCGACATAAGCTTCCATCAAAGGGCTCTGATAGCTCTTGTTAACTTGCCGGACCACCAACTGAGAATCTCCCCGCACAATCAACTTCCTGATCCCAAGTTCGGCTGCAATCCTGAGGCCGGCGAGCAAACCTTCATATTCAGCAGTGTTGTTTGTCGCTTGCTCCCTTGGGAAGTGCATCTGGATAACATACTTGAGGTGCTCTCCGGTGGGCGCGATGAGTACCACGCCGGCACCGGCGCCTTGCAGCGAGAAGGCACCATCAAAGTACATTACCCATTCACTTGTCGCTTCTTGTACGGGTGTACTTGTTTCTTGGACTTCTTCATCGGGCGTTGGGGTCCACTCTGCTATGAATTCTGCCAAAGCTCGACTCTGTATGGTTGAAGTACTTTCAAACTTGAGTCCAAAGCTCGACAGCTCCAGTGCCCACTCAACGATCCTGCCTGTTGCTTACGGATTGTGCAATATCCTCTTCAGTGAAAGCGAGTGACCACTGTTATCTCGTGTGCCTGGAAGTAATGGCGCAGCTTTCTCGAGGCCATGAGGAGGCCGAAAAGCAACTTTTGCACACCGTAGTATCTTGATCTAGCCCCCTGGAGAAGGGAACTTACAAAATACACTGGCGCTGCACCATCTTCTTCCGCACCTCATCCTGTTCTGCTTGAGAGTTGGTCTTGTCGGGGCCGAGCTTGTCGGAGCAGCCCCGCTTGTCGCCGGACTCGCTTGCGGTGGTGTAGCCTCCTCGTCGGACTCCTCTCCGCTACTAACGCAACACTAACCACCTGGTTGGTTGCCGCTAGGTACAGCAGCAACTTCTCCCGTGGTCTAGGTGCGACAAGTATTGGGGTGGAGGATAGGTACCGTTCAAATCCTGCAGCGCTGCCTCCGCTCCGAGTCCACTTCATGGGACCTGCCTTCTTCAAGATTTTGAAGAAAGGTAGGGCGCGTTCTGCAGACTTCAAATGAACCTCTTGAGGGCAGCCACACAACCTGCAAGCCTTCGATATCCTTGACTCGCCGGGGCTTCGATCTGCTCAATGGCTTTAATCTTGTCGGGTTGGCTTCAATCCCCTCTCAGTGACACAAAGAACCCGAGAAGTTTGCGGAGGGAACTCCAAAGACGCACTTCTCGGGGTTCAACTTAAGTCAGTATCTTGCGCAGGTTACTCAAACGTCTCTTCCAAATCTTGAATCAGCGTATCCTTGCTCTTGCTCTTCACCACGATATCATCCATGTAAGCCTCTACATTTACGTGGATCTGTGGCTCAAAAGCAGATATACACTACCCTTGCAAATGTTGATCCTGCATTCTTCAGTCCAAATGGCATGCGTATGAAGCAATAAGTGCCACATGGAGTGATAAATGCAGTCTTCTCTTCATCCTCTTTGCCCATAAAGATCTGGTGATAGCCTGAGTATGCATCAAGAAAGCAGAGTAGCTCACATCCGGCAGTGGAGTCAACAATCTGGTCAATGCGCGGCAAGGGCAATGGATCCTTGGGACATGCTTTATTCACATCGGTGAAGTCTATACACAGCCTCCACTTCCCGTTGGCCTTGCGCACGACGACTGGGTTTGCTAACCACATCGGATGGATCACACCTCTAACTAGGCCTGCTGCCTCTAGCTTCTTGATTTCTTCGTTGATAAATTCTTGGCGCTCCACGGCTTGCTTCCTCACTTTTTGCTTGATGGGCCGCGCATGAGGGCAAACAGCAAGCTTGTGCTCAATCACCTTCCTGGGAACACCGGGGATGTCAGATGGTTGCCATGCGAACACATCGACATTCGCCCGCAGGAAGGCAACGAGCGCGCTTTCCTATTTGTTGTCAAGTGTGGCAATCGATGGTGAAGGTACCACCGGTGCCGTCCTCCTTGGCGGACATCTTCTTGGTTGCCGGCGGGCGCCATTCCCTTTACTCTTGCGGTGGAGCTCGGCGGGGCGTCCTCGGCGGCAGCAGCACTCGAAGAGGTGCGGTTGCGGAGTGGGCCCCGAGCACTTGCCGGACTTGGTCTTCGTCTTCTTCCCCGGAGCTTCAGCGGCAAGTGTATCCTTATCGGCGCGGCTGCCGCATCCCAGAGATCTTGTCGGCGCAGAACAAGCGCATCCTTCTTGTCGCCGTGGGCGGTGATGGCGCTTATCGGCCCGGCATCTTGAGTTGTAAGCATAATGGGAAGCTGCCATGAACTTGGCGAGGCGGGGCGGCCGAGTATTCCATTGTATGGCAACGGAATATCGGCGACGTCGAAAGTGATGCGCTTCGATCCTGAAATTGAGCTCCCGCCAAAGGTCACCGGCAGAGTGATCTTTCCTTGGGCTTGCTCCGTCCCGGTTTGATTCCTTGAAAGAACCGGTCTCTTGAGCTTCGCCGTCTGGAATTTGGAGTTTCTTGATCACAGCAGAGGAGATCAAGTTCAGCCCGCCCGCCGTCAACCAACATTTTGGTGACCTTGAGGTTGCGGATGGTGGGCGAGACCAGCATCGGCAAGCACCCGACCGCGGTGGTGCGGTCGGGTGATCCTCAAGATCAAAAATGATGGGCGTCTTGGACCATTTGAGGAGCTTGCGACTCCACGGGCGGCTCCGCTGCATTCACCTCACGCACCCACCGCTTTAGCTGGCGGTGGGAGGTGTCTGAGGCGCCACCGTCGACGCACAGACCTCCGTGGCCTTCGGAACTCCTGCTCGCTGTTATCCTCATCCTCCATGTCTTCGTCGTCGTCTTCTTCATCCTTGTCGCGCCCGGGAGGTCGATCACCTCGCCGCTGCTTGGCCTGCCACGGCGTCCTCCCGGCCATTGAACGGCCGCTTCTTGCTCGGTTCTCCTCCGCCACCTTGGGCCTTCTCCTTGTCGCGCCTCTCGTACTCAGCTTTTTGCTGCTCGGCGAGATACTCGGCGCGCTGCATTGGAGAGATCGTGGTCCTTGGTGCGGTGGATTTTGCAGTATTGCTTGTCGGAGCCGTCCTGCTTGTCGGCTGCCGCTACAGGGGCAGGCTCCTTGCCGGAGCCGCCAGCCTGTGTTTGCTTGGCGGGAGCCTCCTTGCCGGACTTCTCGACGGCAAGCACCTCTTTCTTGTTCCTCTTTCGGTTGTTCCGCCACCGGCTCTTCTTTGCCGGGCGGGCGTCGTCCGCTTCTCGCTTCCTCCTGCGCCAAGATCCTCCCCGGGGAGTCTCCTCCCCTCTTCCGCGCGTGCGCACTTATCAGCCAGAGCATAGAGCTCGCTGACATCCCGAATCTTGGTCATCGCCATCTCTTCACGCATGCGGTGGTTACGCACGTTCTGGTGGAACGCGCTGATAACCGCGGCGGGTGGACATCGAGGATGTTGTCTTTGCACACGGTGAAGCGTTGGATATACTTGCGCAGGATTCTCCTTCCTTCGGGCCAAAATGTGGAGATCGCTCTCTGGCCGTGGGGTTTGTGGCCGCCCGTGAAGGCGCCAACAAACTGATGGCAAAGGTCTGCCCAAGAAGAAATGGATCCTTCGGCAAGTGCATAAGCCAAGAACGAGCGTTCGGCTTAAGCACGCGGAAATGGTTCGCCGAAATCTTCTCGTCGCGCCCGGCAGCCTGCACCGCGATGGTGTAGACACCGAGGAATTCCGAGGGTGCGTCTTGCCGTCGTACTTCTCGATGCGTCGGGCTTGAAATTCTTCATCTTTGGGCCCTCGACGCGCCGCAGCTCGCGGTGAACGCAGGCAGCTGCCGCATCTGACAAGTCGCTGGTTCACCGGGCGCTGCAGCGTCGGCAGCGTTCCAGCTCTCTGGTCGATTGTCGCCGAGCTTCTCGGCGGCGCCGATTGTGGTCCGAGCGTCTTCTTGTCGCCGATCGTCGAGGACCTGGCGTTGATCCCGACGAGCCCGCGGATCTGACGATGCCGTGGAGCCGTCGTCGGCGTTGTTCCGGCGGGGCGGCGTCTTTTGCTTCTGCGGCGGGGAGTGCACGGTGGTTGCACCCCCGGCGGTCTTGTCGCCGTCGGCCTTCGTCTTCTCAACTTGCCGCGGCCGTGAGGTCGCCGGCTGCTGTGAAGAGTCGTTGTTGGCGAAGGCGATTAGGCTCTGGATGGTAGCCCTCCGATCTTGACCTTGTCCGCCGCCGAGGAAGTCGAGGAGCGATTGCGCCCTTGCGGCGCTTCGCCGGAGTGGAGGGGAGCGGGGCAAGCGGTGCGAGGCGGGATATGCTCGCACTCTAACAGCGTTAGAAGGAGCAGGTCTGCCCGGCGCCGCTTTGCTTGTGCCGGACGGTGGTCGAGCATCCCGCGAGCCTCCGTGTGTCCTTGCCCGGCAAGAAAGCGGATACCACCTCCCGTGGTATGGCGCTGCTGGGTTGTCGTGTGCCGAGATGGACGCGGCGTGTCCACGGAGACCGAGGCGCGGTCATCCGTCCTGTCCTTGGATCTGGTGGCGCCGCGAGTGTCCTCGCCGGCGACCACCTTCCGACGGCGTCTCCTCCGCCCACCGTTGGCTCCGGTGGCGGCGGATGAGACGCAGACAGCTGCAACCTCCGGCCTTCTTCTTGGGCCATGGCGCAATTGTTGATGAAGTTGTTGATGAAACCGGAGAGGTTGATGAAGAACGCGCCGCGTGAGCGCCGGATCAGTCCGCACAACCTCGGCGCCCCTACCGCGCGCCAAAGATGTCGAAAACGTCCGCCACGAACACCTATGGGACGGAGCCCTTGTCTGCATGCGGTGCGAGGGCGGAGGGAGCACGAAGAGCAGATCGTAGCGAGCACGCGGCAGTCTTTACCAGGTTCGGACGCGGTGAGCGCGTAAACCCTACTCCTGCTTGGTTGTATTGAGCTCGGGAGCTTGAAGAGCTACAAGATGCAGCTACACCGAGCGAGAGTTGCAAAGGTTTGAACCCCCTCCACGTTGTGCATGGGCCTCCTTTTATAGTGCAAGGGTCACCGGCAGTGTCAACGTGGGAGAAAAGGGTAAAACGTAAAAAGATGGTAGTTGGAGCAGTCGGGAACGGTGGAGCTACGGTCGTGAACAATGGTCGCTACCTACTTTGACATGGGGACAAGGGCATTTAATGCCCGTCGCCGTCGACCCCAAAGTTCCCGCCCTAACGTCTCCGTCGCCCGCGGCGATGGCTCCACCACCGTGGAGTGCTACCGTGTCCCCAGTGCTGCACATCATCCGCCACGCGTCCTCGAAAGGCCCTGTGGCGGCGCGTGGGCGGTGAGCTGGGCGCGGCACACAACGCAACTCTCCCGACAAGCACCTTGCCGGGTCTTGACTTTGCGGGCCCGGAGCTTACCGGACTCTGAGCTTATCGCTCCCGGGCCCTCGCCGACGCATATAGCGCCGAGGCGTGTCTTCTATGATGTAATCTCCTAGTCTTCTGGCAAGCTCTTCTTGCGTGGCCTTGCGTGAGTGAGGTAACCTTGAGTCTGAATAGCCTTCCGGCAAGCTCCGCTTGCCGGGTCTCGATCTTCTGTCTTGTATACTTCGTTTTTGAATGGTTTGACATGGAGCAGGAAGGTCTTCGGCGAGCACTTGGTAAACCCTGCCGCGGGAAGCTGCAACCGCCCGTGCACAAGTTGGGGTACTGAGGTACCCCTACCTTAGTACACCGACAAGTATTTCCCTCAGTTATGAAATCAAAGTTATCAATCTAGTAGGAGAGCGAAGCAACACTATGTAAACAGCACCTGCACACGAACAACAAATACTTGCAACCCAATGATGTCTACTACGCAACTTTATTCTTGTAGACACGTGTTGGGCCTCCAAGCGCAGAGTTTCGTAGGACAGTAGCAATTTTCCCTCAAGTGGATGACCTAAGATTTGTCAATCCATGGGAGGCGTAGGATGAAGATAGTCTCTCTCAAACGACCCTGCAACCAAATATAAGAAATCTCTTGTGTCCCCAACACACCCAATACAATGGCAAATTGTATAGGTGCACTAGTTCAGCGAAGAGATGGTAATAAAAGTGTAATATGGATGGTAGAAATATATTTTTATAATCTGAATAAATAAAAACAGCAAGGTAGCAAATAGTAAATGGGCACAAAAACGGTATTGCAATGCTTGAAAATGAAGCCTAGGGTCCGTACTTTCGCTAGTGCAATCTCTCAACAGTGCTAATATAATTGGATCATATAACCATCCCTCAAAGTGCGATGAAGAATCACTCCAAAGTTCCTATCTAGCGGAGAACATAAGAATAAAATGTTTGTAGGGTACAAAACCACCTCAAAGCTACTCTTTTCGTTCGATCTATTCAAGAGTTCGTACTAAAATAACACAAAGCTATTCTTTCCGTTCGATCTATCCTAGAGTCCGTACTAAAATAACACTAAAGCAAATTCATATTCATAATACTCAATCCAACACAAAGAACTTCAAAGAGTGCCCAAGCTTTCTACTGGAGAAACAAAAGACGAAAACGTGCATCAACCCCTACGCATAGATTACCCCAATGTGACCGCGGGAATCCACGAGTTGAATGCCAAAACACATATCAAGTGAATCAATATGATACCCCATTGTCACCACGAGTATTCATATGCAAGACATATATCAAGTGCTCTCAGATCCATAAAAGTATTCAATCCGATAACAACGAAATCTCAAAGGGAAAACTCAATTCATCACAACAAGATAGAGAGGGGAAAACACCATATGATCTAACTACATTAACAAAGCCCGCGATACATCAAGATCGTGACATCTCAAGAACACAAGAGAGAGAGAGATATTAAACACATAGCTACTGGTACAAACCCTCAGCCCTGAGGGTGGACTACTCCCTCCTCAACATGGTGGCCACCGGGATGATGAAGATGGCCACCGGTGATGATTCCCCCCCTCCGGCAGGGTGCCAAAACGGGGTCTAGATTGGATCTCGTGGATATATGGGTCATGCGACACTGGAACTTCTGATCTAGGGCTACCCCGAAGGTTTTGGAATATATGGGAATTTATAGGGCGAAGAGGGGGTGCGGGTGGCCACCGAGGTGGGCACAACCCACTGAGGCGCGCCTGGGGGCCCAGACGCGCCCTGGCGGGTTGTGCCCCCCCCTCGGGGCACCCCCCAGGTGCTGCTCTGGCCCAATGGAGGTCTTCTGGTCCATAAAAAATCCACAAAAAGTTTCGCGGTGTTTGGACTCTGTTTGATATTGATTTCACGCGATGTAAAAAACAAGCAAAAAACAGCAACTGGCACTGGGCACTGGGTCAATAGGTTAGTCCCAAAAAATGATATAAAGTTGCTATAAAATGATTGTAAAACCTCCAAGAATGATAATATAACAGCATGAATACTTCATAAATTATAGATACGTTGGAGACGTATCAGCATCCCCAAGCTTAATTTCTACTCGTCCTTGAGTAGGTAAATGATAAAAGAAATAATTTATGAAGTGTGAATGCTAGCAAAGTGCATAAGTTTGATCAATGATAATTTCAATCACTTTCCCTAGCATCATAACAATAACTCTTTCTCATAAAACTTCTCATGACAAAGTAGCAACCAATTCACATGTTAAGGTTCAGACAATGAATTCTCTTGAAACTCAACAACCTATGTTCTCAGACACCAATCAATTGCAATTCAACTTATTCAACAGAGCCTAAGTAAGAGCTCCACATACTCAACCATCATATAGTCTTGTATGATTGCTAACACTCACCGCATACACATGAGCAAAACATTTCAACCGAACACATAGAAAGATGGGGGCTTATAACTTCGCCTCCCAACGTATTCACCTCCAGGGTGATGTCAACAATAATAACTCATTCTACCCATATACAACTGGATATATGTGCCTAGATCTTTCCTCACCACATGATGATTGCCAAAAGAGAAAAATAAAAAGGAATAAAGAGAAAAACTTTGCATGAAAGTAAATACATAAAAGTAAAGATAGGACCTTCGCAGAGGGAAGCAGAGGTTGCCATGTGCTTATTTGTTTGTATGCTCAATCTCTTAGTGCAAAAGAACGTCACGTTGTATTGCCTCTTATGATAGCAACCTTTATTATGCAGTATGTCGCTTTTATTCTTTGCCAGCACAAGTTCGTACAACGCTCAATTTTCTCTTACACTAAATGATCTAACACTTTTAGAAGCAATTTTATTGCCTTATTGCACCGATGAAAACTTAATTGAAGGATCTTGCTCAATCCATAGGTAGGTATGGTGGACTCTTGAAAACAAGATTTTGGTTTAAGGGTTTTTTGGATGCACAAGTAGTATCTCTACTTGGTGCGGAATTTTTGGCTAGCAAAGATGGGGGGCAAGCACCACATGTTGAAGGATCTATGACAATATAACTTCTATGTGAATATGAACAAACATAAATCATTATGTTGTCTTCCTTGTCCAACGTCAACAATTTTGTCATATAATATTTTGATGGGGGCTCACAATCACAAAAGATTTCCAAGATAGTGTATTTGCATGTGAAAGTTCTCTTCCTTATACTAATTATTCATGAATTGCTTGTATGACCAATATTGTGATTGTCAAGCTTCAAAAGATTTCACTTTCTAAACCCAATGTGAAGCTACCACTAGTATACTTTTAACTTCATGATATTCAATTTATTCAACAATTTACTCATAGGATATAAGTGAAGCACTAGAGCAATTCCATATAAAAGAGCTTTATTGACGAGATGTGAGTGCCGCTTACCTAGCCTCCCTGGCAACTGTTTGAGGACTCTATTTTATTTAAAAACTTTTAGATCTAAGTATTTTATTAAAACAGCAAGCAAAATGAAAATAAAATGACATTTCAAGAATAGCACAACTCATGTGAAGAAGCAAAAACTTAGGCTCAACCGATACTTACCGATAATTGTTGAAGAAGAAAGGTGGGATGCCTATTACCGGGGAATCCCCAAGCTTAGATGCTTGACACTTATTGAAATATAAATTTGGGATGCCTTGGGCATCCCCAAGCTTGAGCTTTGAGGTCTCCTTAATTCTTCTCAAATCACGGTTTTCCTAAATCTTAAAAACTTCAACCACACAAAACTCATCAAGAACTCGTCAGATAAGTTATTATAAACCAATGCAAAAAAATTGTCATTCTCTATTGTAGCAAATCACTAAAATTATTATTCAACATTTTGCATACTAAATGCCTCTGCATATTTAATACACCTATCCTCAAATAGAATCATTAACCAAGCAAACATATGCAAACAATGCAAACACAACAGCAATCTGCCAAAACAGTACAGTTGTAAAGAATGCAAGAGTATCAATACTTCCCTAACTCCAAAAATCCTGAAAATTTACCACACTGTAGAAATTTTTATCAGATCTTATTATGCAAAAAGTTTCAACATCTTATCACATTCTGACTTTTCTAGGGAATTTTTGCAACAGAGATAAATTTTCTGTTTTGAAACAGCAACATGTAGACTTGCAAAATAAGCATGGCAAAGGATATACTTGACATTTTTATTGAAATAAAAGATGAAAAACATTATTCTAAATAACAGCAAGCAAATCCTAACAAAATAAAATGATGCTCCAAGCAACAGACATATCATGTGACTACTAAAAATGTAGCTCCAAGTGAGGTTACCGATAATGTTGGAGACAAAAGAGGGGATGCCTTCCGGGCCATCCCCAAGCTTAGTTGCTTGGATATTCCTTGAATATTTACTTGGGGGTGCCTTGGGAATCCCCAAGTTTAGGGTCTTGTCACTCCTTATTCTCCTCATATTGACATCTCGCCCAAAACTTGAAAACTTCAATCACACAAAACTTAATGGAACTTTGTGAGATAGGTTAGTATGATAAAGAGCAAACCATTTCACTTTGGAACTGTCAAAGACAAGATTCATAATTTTTCTCACACAATGCCTACTGTACCCTACCATTTCTACAATTTATATTGAGCAATATAAGCCATAGAGACTAGAAAACAAGCAAACTATGCATTAAAAATAGAATCTGTCAAAAACAGAACAGTCTGTAGTAATTTGTACTCCAACTTTATACTATTCCAAAAATTGTGAAAAATTATGAAAACCTGGGTAATTTTTCTATTAATCTTCTGCAAAAAGAATCAGCATTTTATCATGCTTTTGTTAAAAATGATAATTATTTTTGTGAGTGCTAAAGTTTCTATTTTTCAGCAAGATCAAATCAACTATCACCCAAACTATCCCAAAGGCTTTACTTGGCACTTTATTGAAACAAAAGAAAAAACTTGATTACTACAGTAGCCTAATCATGTGAACACGCAAAACAGTAAGTAAAAGTGTTGGGTTGTCTCCCAACAAGCGCTTTTCTTTAATGCCTTTTAAGCTAGGCATGATGATTTCAATGATGCTCACATAATAGAAAAGAATTGAAACACAAAGATAGCATCATGAAGCATATGACTAGCACATTTAAGTCTAACCCACTTACTATGCATAGGGATTTTGTGAGCAAACAACTTATGGGAACAAGAATCAACTAGCATAGGAAGGCAAAACAAGCACAACTTAAAGATTTTCAACACATAGAGAGGAAACTTGATATTATTGCAATTCCTACAAGCATAAGTTCCTCCCCATAATAATTTTCAGTAGCATCATGAAGAAATTCAACAATATATCCATCACATAAAGCATTCTTTTCATGATCCATAAGCAAAGAAATTTTGTAACTCCCCACATAAGCAAATTTATTATCATTCATAATAGTGGGAGCAAACTAAAAAACAACTATCATGGGATTGAAAATTAAAATCATGATGACAGGTTTCATAGTTATCATTATTCTTTATAGCATACATGTCATCACCATAATCATCATAGATACTCCCTCCTTCCATCTATATAGGGCCTAATGCGTTTTTTAAGACCGCCTTTGACTATTGACAAGATTAATAATACATGACATGCACAATGTGAAAATTATATCATTGAAAGCTCCTTTCACACACGAATTTAACGGTGTGCTTTGTGTAAGTTGCATGTCATATATTATTGCTCTAATATTTGGTCAAAGATAGCCTCGAAAAACGCATTAGGCCCTATATAGATGGAAGGAGGGAGTAGGAACTTTGTTGTCATAGTCAATTGGAACCTCTTCCAAAATAGTGGAATCATCATTAAATAAAGTCATGACCTCTCCAAATCCACTTTCATCAATATAATCATCATAAATAGGAGGCTTGCTTTCATCATAATAAACTTTCTCATCAAAACTTGGGGGACTAAAAATATCATCTTCATCAAATATAGCATCCCCAAGCTTATGGCTTTGCATATCACTAGCATCATGGATATTCAAAGAATTCATACTAACAACATTGCAATCATTATATTGAATTCTTCTTCTATCAATTGAGCACAATTTTCCTTTCCATCATTTTCAAGAAAGATATTATAAAGATGATCAATAATATGATGCAACCTTAATTCCATTTTCATGTAGTTTTCTTTTATAAACCAAACTAGTGATAAAACAAGAAACTAAAAGATTCGATTGCAAGATCTAAAGATATACCTTCATGCACTCACCTTCCCGGCAACGGTGCCAGAAAAGAGCTTGATGTCTACTATGAAACTTTATTCTTGTAGACACGTGTTGGGCCTCCAAGCGCAGAGTTTTGTAGTTCCCTCAAGTGGATGACCTAAGGTTTATCAATCTGTGGGAGGCGTAGGATGAAGATAGTCTCTCTCAAACGACCCTGCAACCAAATACAATAAATCTCTTGTGTCCGCAACACATCCAATACAATGGCAAATTGTATAGGTGCACTAGTTCGGCGAAGAGATGGTGATAAAAGTGTAATATGGATGGTAGAAATATATTTTTATAATCTTAATAAATAAAAACATCAAGGTAGCAAATAGTAAACGGGCACAAAAACAGTATTGCAATGCTTGAAAATGAGGCCTAGGGTCCGTACTTTAGCTAGTGCAATCTCTCAACAGTGCTAATATAATTGGATCATATAACCATCCCTCAAAGTGCGATGAAGATTCACTCCAAAGTTCCTATCTAGTGGAGAACATAAGAATAAAATGTTTGTAGGGTACGAAACCACCTCAAAGCTATTCTTTCTGTTCGATCTATTCAAGAGTTCGTACTAAAATAACACAAAGCTATTCTTTCCATTCGATCTATCCTAGAGTTCATACTAAAATAACACCAAATCAAATTCATATTCATAATACTCAATCCAACACAAAGAACTTCAAAGAGTGCCCCAAGATTTCTACCGGAGAAACAAAAGAGAGAACGTGCGTCAACCCCTATGCATAGATTACCCCAATGTCACCGCAGGAATCCGCAAGTTGAATGCCAAAACACATATCAAGTGAATCAATATGATACCCCATTGTCACCATGAGTATCCATATGCAAGACATATATCAAGTGCTCTCAAATCCATAAAAGTATTCAATCCGATAACAACGAAATCTCAAAGGGAAAAACTTAATTCATCACAACAAGATTGAGAGGGGAAAACACCATATGATCCAACTACATTAACAAAGCCCACAATACATCAAGATCGTGAATTCTCAAGAACATGAGAGAGAGAGATTAAACACATAGCTACTAGTACAAACCCTCATCCCCGAGGGTGGACTACTCCCTCCTCATCATGGTGGCCGCCGGGATGATGAAGATGGCCACCGGTGATGATTCCCCCCCCGTGCAGGTGCTTGAACGGGTCTAGATTGGATCTCGTGGATCTGAGCCTCGTGGCGCGTAACTTGATCTAGGGCTACCTCAAGGGTTTTGGAATATTTTGGAATTTATAGGGCGAAGAGGGGTGCGGAGGCCACGAGGTGGGCACAACCCACTAGGGCGTGCACAGGCTCCCAGCGCGCCTGGTGGGTTGTGCCCCTCGGCATCCCAGTGTGCTCTGCCCAATGGAGGTGTTCTGCTCCATAAAAAATCCACAAAAAAATTCATGGTGTTTGGACTCCGTTTGATATTGATTTCTGCGATGTAAAAAACAAGCAAAAAACAGCAGCTGGCACTGGGCACTGGGTCAATAGTTTAGTCCCAAAAAATGATATAAAGTTATTATAAAATGATTGTAAAACATCCAAGAATGATAATATAACAACATGAATACTCATAAATTATAGATACGTTGGAGACGTATCACCCAACATGTAGAGGGGTCGTCAATCCCTCAATGGTTATGAGCAAGATTAAAAGATATGGTTTTTGATAGATAGATCTGACAAAAATACAAAGTAAAATAAATAAAGGAAAATTGCAACAGGGTATTTTTGGTTTTAATATATGATAGAAAATAGACCCGGGGCCCATAGTTTTCACTAGAGGCTTCTCTCAAGAAAATAGCATACGGTGGGTAGACAAATTATTGTTGGGCGATTGACAGACAAGCAAATAATTATGACGATATCCAAGGCAATGATCATGTATATAGGCATCACGTCCAAGACAAGTAGACTGAAATGATTCTGCATCTAGTACTATTACTCCACACATCGACTGCTATCCAGCATGCATCTAGTGTATTAAGTTCATGAAAGAATAGACTAACACCTTAAGCTAGATGACATGATGTAGACAAGATAACACACATATGAAATAAATCCCATCTTGTTACCCTTAATAGCAATGATACATGCGTGTCATGTCTCTTTCTGTCACTGAAATTGAGCACCACAAGATCGAACCCATCACAAAGCACCTCTTCCCATGGCAAGATAAATCAATCTAGTTGGCCAAACCAAACCAATAAATCAGAGAAGAAATACGAGGCGATAATAATCATGCATAAAAGAGTTCAGAGAAAACTCAAATAATATTCATGGATAGATCTGATCATAAACTCACACTTCATTGGATCCCAACAAACACACCGCAGAAAGTCATTACATCAAATAGATCTTCAAGAACACTGAGGAGAACATTGTATTGAAGATAAAAAAGAGAGAAGAAGCCATCTAGCTACTAACTATAGACCCATATATAGGTCTGTGGTAAACTACTCACGCATCATTGGATGGGCAGCAAGGATGATGAAGAACCCCTTCGTGATCGTTTCCCCCCGGCAGAGTGCCAGAAAGGCTCCCCACATGGGATCTCTCGAGAATAGAGGCTTGCGGCGGCGGAAAAAGTATTTCGTGGACTCCCTGGTAGGTTTTGTGATTTTGGGGTATTTATAGAGGCGGAGGTAGGTCAAACAGAGGCTTGTGGGCCCCACTACCCACCAGGGCACGCCCCGGTGCTTAGTGGGCCACTCCTTCGTCTTCTCGTTCCCTCCAAAAGCTTCCTGGGCCTCTTATTGTCAGAAAAAAATCTCCAAAAAGTTTCGTGGCATTGGACTTTGTTTGGTACTGATATTATGCAAAGTCAAAAACAAGCAAGAAACAACAACTGGCGATGGGCACTAAATTAATAGGTTAGTCCCAAAAATGATATAAAGTTGCTTGTAAATGTATATAAAACATCCAAGATTGATAATATAATAGCATGGAACAATGAAAAATTATAGATACGTTGGAGAAGTATCAATTCACACATGTATCTAAGTTTCCGGTAATACAATTCTAGCATGAATCATGAATAATAAACATTTATTATGAACAAGGAAATATGATAATAACCAATTTATTATTGCCTTTAGGGCATATTTCCAACATCTCCGGCTAGATCTGTCTGGTCAGCTGCTCGATCTGGCGCCCTACTTCCCTCCTTGGTCGTTTGCCGGCCAGATCCGCGCCTCTCACGACTAGATTTGACATTATGCTCTCAGCTTCTCCAGATGGTCATTGGGTCGTTCAGGACGTGCTCAGTGCTCTCTCTAATCTCTGACGGCTGCCTCCATGTTGTCGGGTTGAACCCCTCCCTATTGGATCCTCCTTTCCTTTGATCGACTTGGTGGTGGCCGACTAGGTTGTGTGAGGTGCTTGCTATGTGACGTCTCTATTGTCGTCTTCTCCTGTCCGACGCCTTGCTCGGGCATGTTCTGGTTCACCCTTGGTATTTGGTTGATGTTGTCTTGGCGATGCTCGCACCTGTTGTGGTTTTTCATATTCTACTTGGTGCCGCCGGCTCTTCTATAGAAAGTCGAGGCCCCATGCTACTAGTGTTAACTTCCATGTATCATTTGGGTTGCTAAGTTTTTTGTTTCAGTTTTTTAGGTCGTTGACGGTTGTCTATGTGGCTCTAGGGTGTGCTCGTGATGTTTATTTCATGCCATTTTCTATGATGTAAGGTCGTGGTGTTGCTTTGGTCGTGGGGGTGTTTAGTGATGTATCAATCATGCTGTCTTTGGTGTTGTTTCTTCTATTGAAATGCGTGCAAATCTCTTGCATGGTTCAGAAATATACCAGTCTTCAAATTTTCTTGCCAAAGGTCATTAACAGTACTAGGGCATGGATCACCGGGTCAATGAAATACGGTTATTGTATTCGTTAGTCTAACCCAAGCAAAAGGACTAGACGAAATACGATAATTAACATTGAATATTTGAAGATGACATAAACTAATCACAGAAGGAGGTGTTTGAAAATGGAAGACCAAAAGGAAAATTTGTGGTAGAGTGGCAAGCTTACCAAATAGAGGAATCAGAAAAATATACTTAACTACATTCATCAAAAGAGTTAGATTCTTTAATGATGTACCAAGATGACATTGCAATTAAAGCATTGTTCACAATGTGAAGATCTTGATGTATAAACTCCCTTGTTAATATGCTTGCAATTCTAAGGCAAAGATGTTCATATAAATTGTTATTGTGAATACTAACCTGCCAAAAAATTCTTACAATGGAAGTAAGCTGGGAAATCATTTTTATTCAAAAAATACAAGACATGTGATAAAACAAATATGAAAGGTAGAGGGATTTGATTGAGGTTAGTCTTCCATCATGTGAATGTCCATTTGCTTTGCGTCCTGCTAAGGTAGCTTGGAGTTTGCCCACAAGGAAATCAAGAGGTAGAGCCACAAAAAAAGAGATCATTTGCAAACACGAGAGAGCGGATAAGGTAACAAGAGGGGCCTAAATGGATGCCATTTACAACACTAGAGTTAAATCCACAATTTGTTAATTGCAAATACAAAAAGATACCATTATTATTGACAACTTTGTTCGTTGCCTCGAGACTCCCAAACGTCCAAAGGCTTGACCATTAATGATGGCATCAAATGAAGGAGATGAAATGCATTTAGGGATGGTGAAATGACCATGCAACCCTTCACGTACCAGAGCTCTAACACCGAAGTCACATTCATTTCCATCAAATGCTTTAGCTAAATCAACTATGAACACAAAAATATCATGTTTCCAATAAAAAGGTTGGGAAGAATACGCAATTTCTCGTGCAATGATGAAATTACTCGGGAGTTCTATGGCCTTGAATAAAATCTTGCTAAGCTTCATGGTCGTGTCCCAACATATGATCTTTGATCCTATTAGCCTGAACATGTAAACCATGATGCCGAACTAATATGTCTAACATCACGAGGAATAAAAAAGAGTTATCTATTTTCTGGAATAAGGGTAATAAAGTTATCATTAAGCTTGATATGAAGTTCACCTTCTAGTAGGATATCTGGGTAGTAAGAGTAACACCATCTCCAATGAAGCTCCAAGCCGAAACATAAAAAGGCAACATTTAGACTACCCTCATTAGGATATGCGTTTCTTTTCACGCGGAGGTGAAGCCAATGGAAGGGGCAGTCATACACGAAGTGGAAGGGGTGAAGTTTGTTGTCCCTGTCCCACAATGCAAGGGGCAAAAAATGTTCATGTGTTGTCGTTATTTAAGTTGTTGCACTGAAGGAGATGGAAGCCTTGTCGAAGGATCATGAAGTTTAGACCAGGAAAATGTGGAAAGGGGGCACATACAGTTTGGAGGTGACTAAGAGAGAGGTGGAGGGGTTGAGCGCTAGAGCCATACATGCTTGTGGAGCAGAAGAGGGACGAGAAGGAAAAAATTGAGGAAGATGCTTATGTTTTGCTTCATGTTGTTGGACACACATTGTCCTAGTCACCTTGAATTGATGTAGACCTGACAATGTAAAAGTTGTCTGAGAGGTCTACAAAGTTCAGCAATTCGGAACAATGGTGCAGCAGAAGGATGAGAAGGTAGATCGAGAAAGGAAGATGATGCCTCTTTTAAAGGGTAGGGGTTGAATAGGAGACAAGCCAATGCGCGGGAACAAAATCTCGTGGCTGTAGCGAGGGAGACTTGTCGGATTTGTCGCGACTTTGTCGGAACCGCACTGGCATATATTGAGATAAAGCATCAACGTTTTGTCGCGGCTCTGTCAGAACCGCCCCGGGTAGCGAGAGAAAGCATCGATGTTAGCCGCAACTTTATCGAAACAATGTTTGTCGTGACCTTGCCGGAACTGCTCCGACATGTCGGTACTTTCTCTCGAAGGTTAGGATTTGGACATGAGAGAATCAATGCACGAGAACTGGATCGGAGGGAGGTGGCGAGAAAAACACGCTAATGTTTGTCGCGACCCCGCTGGAACAGACATAGCGAGATCCACCTCGACGTGTGCCGCAACTCTGTCGTTACCGTGCCGACACACAGCGGGAGAAACGTATCGGTGTCCGTTGCGACCTTGTCGAAGCCCGCGTAATGGGAGAAACGCGCCCACGTTTGTCGCGACTCTGTTGAAACCGCACGGGCATCCATCCACTCACCAAATATAGTAAAGCCCTCTCTCAATGCTAGGGGTTGAATAGGAGACAAGCCAATGCGCGAGAATAAAATCACGTGGCTGTAGCGAGGGAAATGTGTCTATATTTGTCGTGACTCTGTCGGAACCGCACTGGCATATCGAGAGAAAGCATCGGCGTTTTGTCGCGACTCTGTCGGAACCGCGCCGGGTAGCGAGAGAAAGCATTGACGTTTGCCGCAGCTTTGTCGGGATGACGTTTGTCGCGACCTTGCCGGAACCGCTCCGACATGTTGGTGCTTCCCATCGAAGGTCAGGGTTTGGGCGGGAGAGAAACCAATGCGTGAGAATTGGCACTGAGGGAGGTAGCGAGAAAAACACGCGAATGTTTGTCGCGACTTCGCTAGAACAGACACAGCGAGATCCGCATCGACGTTTGCCGCGACTCTGTCGGAACCGCGCCGACACACAGCAAGAGAAACGTATCGGTGTTCGTCGCGACCTCGTCGAAGCCCGCGCAACGGGAGAAACGCGCCCACATTTATCGCGACTCTGTCGAAACCGCACGGGCATCCATCCACTCACCAAATATAGCAAAGCCTCTCTCAATGCCCATATGCAAAAAATTTCAACGTTAGTAGGTGGCACCAACGCACGCGGATAATGTTGGTGATCAGTCATCGTCTCATCCATCACTCCCGGCCATTCATTTCACCCCCCCCCCCCTCCTCCGGCGGTAAAAAAGGGAGAAACGGTAAGGAAAAGCCGCGGCCCCCACCCCCCTGCTTTTCCCAAGAGTCGGCCGAGCCAGCGGCGCGGCTGCGCTGCTGCTGCTGCTGTGCTGCCTACCGCTCGCTACTCGCTACCGTCCACCCCCAGCAGAAGCAGACGCAGCAAAGCGCACGCTTCCCTCGCGCCCTCCTCCTCCCCCGCTCCCCGCCATTAACTCCCCTCGCTTTCGCCCACTCTCGCTCCCCCCTTCTCTCTCCTCACGCGCCCCGCCACGCCACCGCTCGCCGCGCCCGCTATTTATCGCCCTCCTCCCCGCCGCTGCCGGGAGGAACCCTAGCCCGCTCGCCCGCCCGCTCGCCCGAATTCCCGCCCCCGCATGAGCCGGACCGCTCGCCGCCGCCGCCGCTTCACCCCCTCCGCGACCCTCGGCTGCTTGCTCGGTTTGGTCCGGTAGGGTTGTTGCTGTTGCTTGGGCTGGTTGGTGCGCCGGGCCGACGCGGCGGATGGGGAACTGCTGGGGCACGCGGATCAAGGACGGGAGCACCCACCCGGGCGCCTCAGGTTCGGCCTGCTCCTCCACTTCACACTAGTTTTTTGGGCGATCCGATGCGGGTTCCGGTCGATTCCTGCTTGCGAGCTCCGTGCGGCGGTTCCCAGATGCGAGCACCAATCCATTCCCATTTAAGGCATCCGCGCGCGTTGGGAGGATAGATTGCCCTGTCGATTACACGGCCGGTTCCTAGGATTCAGGTGGAAATCGGTGCCACTAGCGGATTCCTGTTGCGCGCAATTAGGCTTGTGCGGTTTGCAAAAGGCTCAACTTGTTTGTATGCGTGATTCCGTCTATTTTGGGGGTGATCTGGTGGTTTGATTTGGTCACGCTCACATAGCTAGTGGCCTAGTTGCTTCAAAGTGTTCAATCGGCACTCTAAAGCGAGATATCGTCGTTGCTTTTAGAGTGGTCTCCCCAAAGTAAGCCTTGGCTGCCTTGTGAGGCTTCATAGGTCCTGTGCCATTGGTGGTATAGGCTTTATTAGGTGGTGGGTACCTTCTATTGTACAGTCATTGGACATCGATGCTTCGCTCCTACTAACATTATTGCTTCACTAGCTAGTACCATGTGTAGTACTGTAGTACATGCTCTTCCATCATGAATTGGATAGTGCTTATCGTTATCAGACGGCAATGCTATGGGACAGGACATGTACCTGGCTCTCAGTGTGGTGTGTGTTCTGGGTTGGGGTGTGGCGTGGATGTTTTAGCATCGTATGTGTTGGTACTCTGCGCTAACCACTTAGCACGATGTATTCAAAACACCCTTGTTTCAGCTGCTGACCAAGGAACATTTGATTGCGGTGGATAATTTTAGCATCATATCTATTGGTACTCTGCACTGACACTTAGCTTGATGAATTCAAATCACCCTCTGTTGTTGACCAAGAAACATTTGATTGGCGTGGATATCTTAGCATCGTATCTATTGGCACTCTGTGCTGACCACATGTTGTTGACCAAGAAACATTTGATTGAAGCAAGACTAATACTACAGTGCAGTACGGCCCTTGTAGTGGCATTCTGGCATGGCATGTATATGAATGACTATCAGTTGACTTTGTTTATTTACTTATTTTTCCTTAAAATAAGAAGTGTGTCACATGAACTTAGGGGCAGCTGCTTGTCAAGGAAAAGAGAACCATTAGGGTTGACTAGTTGTTTCTAATTGCTATTCGTCTAAATTAATTATTGATAGGAACAGGAGAAGTGCTCAAGTTGTTCCTTGTTTAAGTTGATACTAAAATTTGTTGAACCACCTGTTCAGATATCACACATAAGTCCAGTATAGAGCACACACCTTGTTTTTTGTATTCACACCGGTCTGTCTGTTTCCCGCGCATATTCACCAGTCATTAATTGCGTATGTTCCATGTCTACAAACAATAGGATATAATATAACGCTGTTTTTCTTTCCCAATAACGAGCAGAACTTTTTTGGTTTGTGATGGACGTGTACTATCCAGTTCCGTTATTCAACTGTGTCTACCAAAAAATCGGTGTTTAAGTAAGTAAGTATGGACGTGTACTATCCAGTTCCGTTATTCAACTGTGTCTACCAAAAAATTGGTGTTTAACTGCCATTAATAGGTGGCAATTCTATGCCCAGTATATAAATATGCTAAGCCTCTGGATATGCTATGTGGCATGGCAAGTTGGCAACGGACATACATTTGACGGGTTAACGTTTGTAGTGTTAATGTATGTATCTGACCACTTCATGGAGGGGAACCTCTCTGATCTTCACCATATCCATTATGTGACAGTGCTCGATGCAAATAATCATTTAAGTCCATCATTTTATCTTTTGTGTCAGAAGCATATCACCATTCACATGCAAATAATCATCCGTGCCCTGTTGCTTGCCAACCCCTATCAAAATGCTCCTGGCACCAACTTCTGGGACACCAGTCAATCCATTATCACTAGCATCGTGTACCACAGACTGCAATGGCTAGTCTTGAACTCCTGATCCTCATATCAAGTTTCAGATAAAGCCCAGTGATGATTCCTTGTTACAACCAGTTTCTAATACTGTGCAAAATTTCCTTGAAAAAAGTCAAGTGCTCGAAACTTGCGATACATGATGTTCATTCTGTGGATCTAGGGTAGACTAGTGCAAAAACCAATTCATGATATAATACTTCCATTTCAAATACTCCCTCCGTTCCTAAATATAAGTCTTTCTAGACATTTCAAATGGACAACAACATACGGATGTATATAGATATATTTTAGAGTGTAGGTTCACTCATTTTGCTCCGTATGTAGTCACTTGTTGAAATCTCTAGAAATACTTATATTTGGGAACGGAGGGAGTAGATAACTTGATTTTGTATTTTATGTATGTTTCAGTCAGTAGAATCTGCACTAAAGACATTATTTGCAGGAATGTTCTCAAGGGGTAGTGGTAAAGATGGGAGTAGGCTTAGTGCCTGCAGCAGTCGAGCTTCTTCGGCTTCCATGCCTCCAAGTGCAAAGACTGAATGTGAGATCTTGCAGTCAGCCAATGTTAAGGTCTTCAGTTATAATGATCTCAGGTTAGCCACAAGGAACTTCCGTCCTGACAGTGTGCTCGGCGAAGGAGGGTTTGGGTCTGTCTACAAAGGATGGATTGATGAGCATACATTGTCAGCTTGCAAACCTGGTACTGGAATACCTGTTGCTGTGAAAAGACTCAACCTGGAGGGTTTGCAAGGGCACCGAGAGTGGTTGGTGAGCATAACTGCCATTCCATTTCTTGCTGTTGTCCTTGGATGCCATTTTTCTTTTGAAGTTTACTTTCGAATATCAGCATATTTATGTGATGTATCTGAATTCCTTAGTTACAGCTTCAAAAGTCCAATGGTCTGTCCTTTTATGTGATGTATCTGAATTCATTAGAGGATATTTTTCAGAAGCGTTAACAAACACCTGGATATTTTTCTGACTTTATTATGTGCCCATTTATAGGCTGAAGTTAATTACCTAGGTCAGTTTTGCCATACCAACCTTGTGAAGCTAATTGGGTACTGCTTAGAGGATGAACACAGGCTCCTAGTGTACGAGTGCATGCCACGTGGGAGCTTGGAAAATCATCTTTTCAGGAGTAAGTTAAACTATGACTTGGTGCTCTACTGCCGTCTTATTCATTTTGCATACGATATCGATTCAAACTGTAGTACGTTCTGGTTATAACTTGCTACATATGAATCCTTGATGTAGGGGGCTCACACTTTCAACCTCTTTCATGGAACCTAAGAATGAAGGTTGCACTTGGAGCTGCTAAAGGACTAGCCTACCTTCACAGTGCAGAGGCTAAAGTTATTTATAGAGATTTTAAGACATCCAATATTCTCCTTGACACAGTAAGTGAAAGTGAATCATCAATATACCATAGCTAACCTCTATGATCATCTGATATCTAATGAAACAAATGCATATTTTACTTCCCAGGACTATACCGCAAAACTCTCTGATTTTGGATTGGCAAAGGATGGCCCTGTTGGTGAGAAGAGTCATGTGTCCACAAGGGTAATGGGAACATATGGTTATGCAGCTCCAGAATATCTCTCAACAGGTAACCTTTGACTTGCAATTTTATGTTTTATCGAGCCAGTATTCTGCACATTTGCTTGTCTTGGATATAAAACATTGTCATGTGACTGGAACAATTGAATGTTAGCGCAGAGCTCTTAATGCATTAGTTCATAGAAGTTAGTGTAGGCTGTAATTCGTTAAAAATGTGTAAGCTGTTTCCTCTTATGCGCATCATCCGTTGCCCTGCAGATCCCATTATTGAAAAGACTTTTACTTTGTTCAATTTGTTAGACATGCAGTATAAATGCGTTCCATGTCAGGCTCTGATTGAATATCCCAAATGCCAATGCTTGAAATGCATGATTTATGTATACGGTGTACAAAGGTGTGAATACAAACTATGTAGGAAATGTTTGATGGTGATTTGAATTGTCTTCAACCATAAGTTGTTCCATAAAATCATATTGATTGTTATGTAACTACTCTTAATTTATTTTTCTGAGCAAATGTTGCTATGCTGCCTTCTGGTAAAATTTACCTAGCGTTCATATTCAGTATGTGGAAAATATTCATTTAACTAGTCAGCAGTCACTATTTTCAGGTCATCTAACATTTTGAATTCCGCTTAATTTACTTTGTTGTGAGAATATTAAAATTCTGCATTCTAGGCACAGAACATAGTATACTTTTTCATAACATTTAGCCAACAGCTCCTATTCAGCATGTGATGAACATCCATTTAACAAATCAACATTTTCAGGCCACCTCACTGCCAAGAGCGACATCTATAGCTTCGGGGTAGTGCTTCTGGAGATGCTGTCAGGCCGTCGCGCCATTGACAAGAACCGTCCCCAGGGTGAGCACAACCTTGTCGAATGGGCCCGGCCATATCTCACACACAAGCGCAAGATATTCCGTGTCCTTGATACCAGGCTAGAAGGCCAGTACTCCCTGAACGGAGCCCAGACAATTGCTGCACTGGCTGTCGAGTGCCTGTCCTTCGAAGCTAAGATGAGGCCATCCATGGACGCCGTAGTCTCTATTCTGGAAGGGATACAAGACTCGAGCGACCCAACCAGAAGACCGGCAGACCCAACCAGAAGACCGGCAGCGGAGAGGCCTCAAGACCCCAAGAGTGGAAGCAAAACGGCGCCCGGCGCAAGCAACAGCGGCAAAGGTCGCCGTAAAAGCTCGGGAGACCTTCTGAAGGAGCCTGGCCGAGACCCAAAGCCGTCGGCTTACTCGTCGTAGCGACGCCTTAGCCTGAGCCTGCTAGCTAGCTAGGGTGGTAGTGTGTAAATTTGGTGTGCATATTCCTGATCGTCGTCAGGCCTTTTGGGCTGCTCAACTTGAGTTAACTGGGTGGATTTGTGTGTCACCATTGAACTATTGGCATTGAAGTCTGAGTTCGTCCTGCATCCAAGCTCGTGCCCGTGTGTGCATACTCTTCACTGGCTCAAGTTCATACCATATACTCAGTGAAGTAGTATATCAATGGTATGATTCTGGTGGGCGTCAGCTTACCACTAGCAATGACCAATGAGTGCCGGTGGGGCACATGTGGCAATGTGGGATTTGTCAGCAATAGTCGGAGTAGACCACCGTGGTTTAATTGGGAGCACTGTGCTGCCTGAATTTTCAGGTCTAACAGTACAAATAGGATTTGCCCGCTTCAGTGTCACTAGTCAAATCACTGTACTTTTTTGCTCATATTCTAGTGGAAAAACTGTTGTACATGTTTCACGAGGTGCACAGATATCCGGACCCTGCCTGACGGACTCTACCGGAGCAGGACGGAGGCGAGGAAGCTGAGCACGGCGACGGCGCTGACGGCGGAGCAGCACAGGTCGACGAGCACCTCCCGCCTCGCCTTGGACTCCTTCCTCCCCCTCTTACTCCTCACGAACTCCTCGTACATCCTCTTGGCATCGTCTCTTTCTTTGGCCCCTCCTTTGCTCCTCGGCCCCTCCATCGCGGCCGCGAGGAGCCGCAGGCTGCCTTCGCCGCTCACCGCCGCGCCGTCGGCGTCCTCGACGGTCAGGCTGACCCCCCTGAGGCTAAGGCACCCGGCCTCCTCCGAGCAGGTGACCGTGGCCTCGAACTTGCTCCCGCCGAGCACCACCGCGTACCGAACCAGCGTCTCGCCGGTGTACCAGTGCCTGTCCACGGCCACCGCCCGCCGGCTCGATACGTTCACCGCCCGGCCGCTCCGGGGGTCGACCACGATCCAGCTCAGCTCCAGCTCCGCCGGGGAGAACGAGGCCACCCGCACCGGCACCGGGTCCTTGCACTCGACGGCGTCCACGCGGAAGGGCGAGGCCAGGAACCACGAGGACGACGTGGAGGTCTCCATGACCCGGCAGAAGAGGGGCCGGAGCGAGCCATTCTGGTAGACGTCCACGGCGGAGATCAGCTCGCCGGGGAGGCACTGACCGGCTGCGGCGGCATCCGTGGAAGTGGAAGTGGACGGGAAGGGGAAGGCGTCGGCGAAGAGGCGCTGCGGAGAGACGGCCGGAGAGCCGAGGACGTTGTGTTCCAGCGAAGTCGCCAGGCCAAGCGACGGCCACCGCGCGAGGCAGAGCGCGCGCCACGTCCCCGGGTCCGCGGCGAGGGCGCGGAGGGCCGCCGTGGCGCAGCTCGCGGCGGCCAGCGACGGGCCGTCGAGGCGGCGCAGCGCGCAGGCCAGCACGTCGGCGGGCAAGTCCTCCACCGTGGTAGTCCGCATTTTCCGCCGGTGCGTCGATCGACTCTGCTCTTACTACTACAAGCGGGAGCGGCCGGAGGTCGATCGAGCAACACTCTCCAAACTCCAGACTCCAAGCGGGGGAATGCGATGGGTGGCAACGCGAGCAAAGAGTTGTTTTATAGGCGCGCGTGCACACCCTGTTTCGTTTCCAGGAAGAATTATTTACTTTGCACCTTGTCGTGTCTCCCCTGTTGGTGTCGGCCACGGCGAAAATGACACCGTCACAGCCCGCCCGGGCACGTTCGGCCAAACGGAAAGACACGATGACAGGCCGACAGACCGCCGGGCACCTTGGTGCATGGATTCCAAATGGAAAGAGCCGGTTGAAGCAGTTGCGTTCCTGCCGTAATCCCGACTAGAATACCACATCCGGTACCACGACGTGGGCACCAGCCGCCTGCGAGCTCCGTGTCAACGTCGAATGAGCTATGCAGCAGCTCGGGCCGGAGGAGCTGGAGCAGGCTCTGCAACCGGATTGGCCTTGCGGCTGGTTAGGTTAGGTTAAGCGTAGTGGTTCGGATGTGATGGCTTGCCTCCCCCGCGCTTTATGTTTATGGTCTCGATGCATTGGCCGGCTAGCTCTTGCCTCATATTGTGGTGCGCTTTTCTAAGGAAAACCGGCCTGACATTCTTTAAGTCTGAAAGCACGTTCATTCGTCATAAGTTACACATTTCTTGACCAGTCGTTCTCAGTTATGCTCTTCATTCAGCAGGGTGTGTCAAAAGTTCAAGAGACTGTATATTTTACATAGGAGTATAATTTTTAGCACATTCATGTATCTGTTGAGTCGGCTGTGCTTTATTCATGATGCTAACCACTACACACCCAGCCGTTGTAGGCATGCATCACCATCCATGGTAGAGTAGTTAGTAGGTTGTCACAGAAAAATGTTTGATCAAATCCCTAATTCAGTCACCTGAGCCCTAGCACGTCCCTAATCTTTTAATCTCATCCTTTCTTTTTTTTACTTTGCACATTAGCTTTGATGTAACTCAAACATTGTAATGTTTGGCCAAGTTTATGGGATGCTAACAATTACAGACCACTTAGCGAAAAATTCACCAAAAATTTGAGAGATCCCTGAAATGTTTATGACCCACTTTATAAACTTCACATATCTTTGAGGCGAGGTTGAACTGTCTCACACGTTATATTAGAGAGAGAGAGACTTGAAATCTCTACTAATGCTGAAAAATGATGCATATTAATCATTCCAGTTTACCTATATGTAAGTTGCCTTATTTTTAAATTTGGGTAAATCTATTTTCTAACCATTGATTTTTTTGTTAAGATTCGTGGTGTTTTTTTTCCTTGTGTTCTTTCATGACTTCTTGACATGCCGGGTTAGTCGATTTTATTGGGCTTGAAGTCCATTACCCATTGCCTATTTTTTTTTTGTGTTTTGTCAAAATCACTAATTGAGGAGTGCTCCTCGCAAATCCCACCTTTCTAGGTTGTGACAAGTGGCGTGTTGCATGTGTGTCACTTGTCACAACCTGGTAGTTTTTCCTTTTTTTCGTAGATCCGTTTATTCAAAATATTTTATCTCTTAAACCGTGCGTCAAAATGTCGAACCGTTTTCACCGTTAACTTTCTCGTGTTGAGATCTTCAAAACTAGATCCAATGTTGATAGGTTTTGACGAACTTTTTTTCACAAAAGAAAACCCGGACGAAAAAACCAAACTGGGAGCACGATTTTTTTCCTTCCGAAAGAGGCACGACTGTGCCTCTCGCGGAATCATAACCGTGCCTCGCGTGGAAGCAAAACCGTGCCTCTCGCGAAAGGAAAAAACAAACAGAAAACACATTTTTTTCGTTTCTAAGAAGGCACGACCATGCCTCTCGCGAAAGCACAACCATGCCTCTCGCGGGAACAAACCGTGCCTCTCACGAAAGAAGAAAAAACAGAAAATGTTTTTTTTTGTTTTCGAGAGGCACGGTCGTGCCTCTCGCGAAAGCAAAACCGTGACTCTCGCGGAAGCAAAACCGTGCCTCTAGTGGAAGAAAAAAACGCTTTTATTTTCCGATTCCGAGAATCATGGTCATGCCTCTCGCGAAAGCAAAAATGTGCCTCTCGAGGAAGCAAAACTCTTCCTCTGGCAGATGAAAAAAAAAACCAAAAACACGTTTTTTTCCGTTTTCGAGAGTCATGGTCGTGCCTCTCGCGAAAGCAAAAATGTGCCTCTCGCGGATGAAAAAAAGAAAACACGTTTTCTCATGCAAAAAGAAAATTTCCGAATTTTTTTGGAAGGATACTCCCTTCGTTTTTTTAAGTCTCATATACTCCCTTCGTTTTTTTACTTTGCATATTAGCTTTGATCTAACTCAAACATTGTAATGTTTGGCCAAGTTTATGGGATGCTAAAAATTACAGACCATTTAGCAAAAAATTCACCAAAAATTTGAGAGATCCCTGAAATGTTTATGACCCACTTTATAAACTTCAGATATCTTTGAGGCGAGGTTGAACTGTCTCCCACGTTATATTAGAGAGAGAGAGAGACTTGAAATATCTACTAATGCTGAAAAATGATGCCTATTAATCATTCCACTTTACCTATATGTAAGTTGCCTTATTTTTAAATTTGGGTAAATCTATTTTCTAACCATTGATTCTTTTGTTAAGATGCGTGATGTTTTTCCCTTGTGTTCTTTCATGACTTCTTGACATGCCGGGTTAGTCGATTTTATTGGGCTTGAAATCCATTACCCATTGCCTATTTTTTTGTTTGTGTTTTGTTTTTCTTTTCTACCTTTTATAGTTTCTATTGGGCTTCAAGCCCGTTTCCCAATGCCTTTTCTGTTTATATGTTTTTTTCTTTGTAGTCAATTTTTTTTCTATATGTGTATTCTGAGGATGTTGGATGAGTGTAAATGTATAGATGCAAGTACTATAGAACATTTCTGTAAATTACACCAAAGTGTAAAAATTGCACTATTATACGCTTATTGTTTGCATATTACAAAAAGTGTCATTTCAATGTAAATTTGTGTGCATTTTTTTCATTGTATTTCCTTCTTAAGGGTAATACCAATGCCAAGAACAAATTTATCAAAAAGAATAAAAACGAAAGAAAAGAAAAATAAAATAAGAAGAATATTTTTAAAATGTAATGAGATTTTATAAAAATATTAATGTTTTTTAAATACACCATGAAATTTTTGTTGCATGATTATTATTTTTAAATATATAATGAATATTTTTTAATTTATGAAAGAATTAAATAAATGATGAACATTTTTTAACATGTTAAATATTTTTAGGTAGATGATAAGTTTTTTAAAGTACACGATTAACTGTTTTAAATGTTTAATGGTCATTTCTAATACACGTGGACAATTTTTAGTACCCAATGAAAGATTTTTCAATACACAATGAACGTTTTAAAAATACCCCTATGAAACATTATTTATACATCATAATATTTTATTACACAACAAATATTATTTACATATGAGATGAACATTCTTAATGCATGATGAGAAAAACAATAGCAGAAGAAATAAAACATGGAAAAGAATAGAGAAGATGAATAAAAAGAACAAAAAGGGAGAAGATGGAGAAATAAACATAAAAAAGTAAAAAGAAGCAAAAACTATAAAAACAAAAATAGGAAAAGAAGAACCAAAGAAAAAGTGAGGAAATCATATGCAACCACCTAATAAGAACAACACTAAAACCATGGAAACCGCTCCACGGACAAACCAGAGAAAACAACCAGGTTGCCACAACTAGGCCTGGTCGAGGCCGAGTCGTGCTTGAGGCGACCGCAAGCTCTGTCTCACAATAACCGAGATATATCTTTTGTACGGCCTCCCTAACCTGGTCAAAGACCTAGACCTAGGTGGCTTTATCCGAGGCCGCTACCTTCACGCCTGAGTCGAGTCTCGATCTTCCCTCAATCCACAACTTCAAAGGTCAATGGATCAACTAACTAACAGGTACCACTTCTGGGGGATACCCAACGGGGATCACCCTAGCGCGCCACGTGTGGCGTGCTCGGCGCGCCCGCAGAAGAATGTTTTTTTTTGGATTTTTTTTCCAGGTTTTTAGAATCTTTGCTTGGGTTTTCCTAAGTTTCTATGATTTTTTTTGCTTACCTCGTGTGAAGCACACTGTCTGAAAAGCACAGATATGCTTCTGTGTGAGTCGCAGCTGGGCTTCGCGAAAGTGAAAAAGCACGACCTCAACAATTTTTCAAACATAAAATAAAAAAAGAATAAAGAATTGAATTAGATGTGCTTCCAAAAGGGGAATATCACATATGTGCTTTTGCAAGAAGCATAACTGTGCCTCCTGAAATTGGGAAAGTGGAGCCATGCTTCCGTGAGAAGCACACACGTGCTTCTTAGAAAGTTAAAAGCATGGTTGTGCTTCATGGTGAATTACACCCGTGCTTTCTGAAAAGTGAAAAAATCACATGTGTGCTTCCAAAAAAAGGGTAAAGCACAAGTAGGTAAAGAACAACTGTGCTTCTCGGTTTCCCTTATTTTTCCTTCTATTTTTCATTTTTTTTCCAGCAACTATTTTTTATTTTCTTTCTAGCTGTTTATTTCTGGCATTCATGTGCGTTCTTTAATTTTCGTGCCAAAAACTATACACCCTATATTTAGTTTTTAGTTTCCATAATAACTGAGTAGTTTTTAGTTTTTTGCTTAGTTCTCTTTTTTATTTTCTTTTTTTGAGATTTTTTTTGTACAAACCTATTAACATGCGATCTAAGTTTCGGAGATCTTGTCGTAAGAAACTCAATGGTGAAAACGATTCATGATTTGGAGGCATGGTTCAAGAGATGAAACATTTTGAAAACTCGACTCTGCGAAAAATGTGCAAAACTCTCAAGTTGTGACAAGTGTTGTAAGTGCGTCATTTGTCAGTTGTTACCACCAGAGAAGGTGAGAGTGATTTTGTAAAGAGTACCCCTTAACTAGTGATTCTGAGGTCAATGTAAAAACTAAGGGGGGCCATTGGAGTGCGAAATTTCTATCTGACGCTCACCATGTTAAACGGTTGAGCCATCACACAAGGCGTCACTATCATGGGCCAGGTGCATGTATTTGATGCATTTATTTATTCTATTCTAATTCTTTCTGGCTGTTTATTTTCTTCCATGTTTTTATTATGGAAACGAATATGAAGAATGTTCACCAACTTTTAAAAATGTTTTCAGTTTTTTAAAAAGAACCAATTTCAAAAAAATATTCATGAAATTTTAAAACTGTTCAGTTATTTAAAACATATTCACTTTAAAAATATATTCATGATTTATGAAAAACAACTTAATATCCGTAACAAAAAAAATATTTTTTTAGAATATCTATAATTTTATTCAAAATTGACAACCACTACAAGGTCTATGGTTTGGACAATAGACCCACAAAATTATGGAATAACTCCTATTGCTAAGAATTACAAAGATATTCCTTGGAGATGTGTTCTCTGTGGTGATAATTCTTACGAAAAAACCCAAATAACATCACTAGAAAACTAAGAGGACGGTAACAAGCAAGCAACACAAGTTGCCCAGCCTATATAGATCGCTGTGTGTCATCTCGACATTGGGATGCATAAAGCGTCATATTAGAGGACACTTTGTAAAGAGGCCGGCCGAGATCCAATGTGCTGACAATATGACACCCGTCGTGCCAGCCGGGACGAGGCTTGCTACGTCACCCACATAGGCGCCGGGTCATCTACTTGGGCCTGAGCGCAAGCAAGGCACGTCACCAACTTGGGAAGCAGGGAAGTAGGAGGCCGCCTTCGTGTAAGATGAACCCGATGCACCATGGGACGCGAGCCCACCAATGATTCAACCTGAGTCATGTAATCCTAGCTCGACCAGATACATAAGGCGAGCTCAGGGTCTTCTCACAAGACACAAGACATTGTAACCTAAGAAATTGAGGGCCAGTTCTTTTCGCATCATAATTCTGGAGAATTATAATTCTGGAAACTGCCTACAGAATTGTCTGCCCACAGAATTGCTTGCTCAGTTCTTTTCTGTGATTCTAGCCTGTGATTGTTATATGAGTTGTCTATTGAAATGTCTGTAATACCCCTAGATTGAAGAGACAGAGGGATAGAGGGGAAATCACCAGCAGCGGGCCAGGTGATGGCTGGCCGTAGAGGAGAAGGGGCAGCTGGGCGCGGCGGTTGGCGGCCTGCTTTCGGTCGGAGGGAAGGGAGGGCCGGCCGGGGAGGATTCGAGCAGGAGGGCGGCCGGGTCATGGTGGTTCGCGTTGGAGCTCGGGCCGGGTGGGGAAGGACTTGAGGAGGTGCAGCCGGGCGAGGAGGAGACGATGAGGAGGGCGGCCGGGTCGGGGCGGTGTCCTGCTTCCGTGGTGAGCAGCAGCGGCGGCCGGCGGCGGGGAGCAGCATGGCGGCGGCAACCCTAGCAGAACAGAGGTTGGGGACGAAAGGAGTGTGCGAGCACAGGAGGAAGGAGTTGCGCTCGGGTCTGTTGGGTTGGGGAGTGGCATTTTGGCCGTAATTTCAGTGCCCAATAGGGGTACTTGTTTAAAACGAACAGTTTTACTTTGCGGGATTGCCCAGAATTACGAGAATTGCCAAAAGTTGGTCATTCTAGATTGCACTTGCAATTTTAAGATGATTGTGGACAATTCCTGGGGCAGAGATGAGTTCTTTTGTAATTATGCTTCCCTAGGCAGTAATTCTTCACAATTGAGCGAAAAGAACTGGCCCTGAACTCTGTAGCGACCTCCCTGAACACTAGTGAGCACTTGAACAATACAACCACCAAAGACATGAGTAGCCGAGTAGGGTCCTATCTCCTCTCAAAGGGCCCGAACCTTGATAAATCACATGTTTCGTGTCGTACCATCTTGATCTGATGCTTGCATCCCCTCTGAATAAATACTCGTCATTCGATGGTACCGCGGGACGCAACACCGACACAAAGCCGTTGGCTTATCGTTGTAGCGCCCCAAGTGTGAGTCTATTAGTTAGCTAGGGTGGTAATATGTAAGAAGTGATGTTATGCACACAATACCTTCACATCCGATCGTCTAACGTGGTACCCATCGGTCCAAGGACCGGTTTGGACGTTTGTTTTTTCTGCAAACTGAAGGCAAAATATGGGGGCTTTGTGGGCGTTCAGACCGATGCCACACACGTGTCTGATATCCCTGGGCCGCACAAAAACCTTCCCCCGAAAAACCCTCCCGTGCGAAACGGTTGCCGCACATACATGCAGGTCAGCGCTACTCTAGAGCGAACATGACACCACAACATTGACGCGATTAGAGGGACGCGACCAGACGAGCGGGCGACGTTGCTTAAATGCAGACGCGACGACCGGGAAGCCTACTTCGGCCAATTCACCGCATGGAAGCCGGCTTTCAGTACCTTCGCCTTGCCGCCGCGTCTATTTAACCAGACTTTGGCATCGTCCAAACCGCACCACTCTTCGATCCTCTCCGCTCCTCTCTGCTTCAGCGTAGGTGACACCACCGTCTCCACACTATGCTTAAGTCGTGGTTCTTCGCACTGGGAGGCGGCAACTACTCCGGATCTCCCTCTGGATCTTGGCACCGCTACCGTCGTTTTCTAGGGCTATCTTCCTCAACGGCCATCGGCTCCTCCGACAAGGAGGAGATCGTCATCTACTCCGGCGACGAGGAGGACCAGGGGTTGTTGGTGCAGCCGCGCCTCCTCTCTGAGGCCGCAACCACGGGCAATGAGTTCTTGTGGCAAATCGAACTGCTGATGAAGTGGTCACTCAGGGAACATGGTCCGGCACTGCCTTTGTCGCTGCCAGCACGCATGAAGGAGGGAGCCACACTTATCGCTGCATCAAGCAGGAGCATCGCCTCCCCACCGCGTTAAGACAGAATCGGCGCCCACCCATACAACCACGACGTTCAAACCGAGCGCCGTGTGAAGGAGGAGCCACCCTCGCAGACGCACAACAATTACTCCTGGATCGACGGGCCAGTGTTGACGCCACGCCCCAACTGGCGCGACAAGTTCCACAAAGAGGAGTTACCGCCAGCGACCGCGAAGGCACGCATGCGCATCCTCTACTACCTCGCTGGCCGTAGCGATGACTCCTTGTCGTCGCGGGCCATCGTGTCGGCCGAGGACAGAACGGCGAGGCAGGCGACGCGGTAGGAGTGGCGCAACACTCTATTTTCGCAAAGTCAAATGAGGTGCCAACCTGGGTCCGCTACGACCCGACCTGATAGAGTCCTGGGCCCGTGACTGGTCTGTCACCACTGCGGAGAAGGTCGCGCAGCGCCGCCACCGTCTCGACGGGGAGCTTGCCAAAATCGGCGAGTGTGGTCGCTAAGCCACACCTTCGCCGTGAGTAGGGGCAAGGCCGCCTTTAGGGCACTATGGCTGGGGTTGGCATTGGCCGCGATAGCCCTCCGCACGGTGTAGGAGGCAGTGGAGCGGCTCCTCCGCGAGCGCCAGGCAAGGTTGTCGCACCCGCGCCCCTCCGCCACTAGAAGGACTACTCTGACGATGACGACACCAGACGGCGAGAGTGGTGTGGGAGGTCAGCGTCCACTACAAGTTAGCCTCCTATATTTTCTTTTTAAGTTTTTAGTTAAACAGACAAAATATTGTTTGTTTTATGTAAATTATGACTGAAATTCAGTGAATTCTGCCATGTTTGATGAAATTTGTCTGGTTTATACAATTTTTTTTTAAATGGATGCGAGCACGGTTCTCACTTCTTAATTAGTCGATGAGATTAATCTTTTACCTCCGTTTAAGAAAAAGAAGTAATGTGATGTGAAAGGAGGCCGGCCAAAGCTTCAGGGACCATAAACATAAAGCGCGGAAGAGGTAAGCAATGTCTCCATCCATCTCACCCGAACCACAAAACCTAACCTATAGTTTACGGGCCGCAAGGCCAATCTGATCGCAGAGCCTGCTCCGGCCTGAGCTGCTGCATAGCTCATTCGACGTTGACACGGAGCTTGCAGGTCAATGTGGCAGGCAGACCTAGTACAGGATGGAGTAGTATTTTAGTCAGGATCAGAGCAGGAACGCAACTGCTTCAACCGGTTCTTTCCATTTGGAATCAATCCTTGGGCCGAATCGTGCCCGGCGGCCTGTCATCGTGTCCTTCCGTTTGGCCGAGCGTGCCCGGGGCTGTCATGGCGTCGTTCTCGCCATGGCCTAACAGGAGGGAAGACACGACAAGGCATCAGCGGACGGATACGGCGCCAAATAAACTATTCTTCTTCCTCTAAATGAAACAGGTCGTGCACGCCTATAAAACAGTTCTTGCTCGCATATTGCTAGCCATCGCATTCCCCCGCTTGGCGTCTGGAGTTTGGAGAGTGTTGTTTGATTCACCTCCGGCCGCTCCCGCTTGTAGTAGGAGCAGAGTCGACGCACCGTCGGGAGGCCAGCAAAATGCCGGCGACCACGGTGGAGGACTTGCCTGCCGACGTGCTGGCCTACGCGCTGCGCCGCCTGGACGGCCCGTCCCTGGCCGCCGCGAGTTGTGCGACGGCAGGCCTCCGCGCCCTCACCGCGGACCCGGAGACGTGGCGCGCGCTCTGCCTCGCGCGGTGGCCGTCGCTGGGCCTGCAGACCCAGCAGCGGAACAACATCCTCGGCTCCCCGGCCGTCTCACCGCAGCGGCTCTTCGCCGACGCCTTCCCCTTCCCATCCACTTCCACCTCCACGGATGCCACGGCAGCCGATCAGTGCCTCCCCGGCGAGCTGATCTCCGCCGTGGACATCTACCAGAATGGCTCGCCCCGGCCGCTTTTCTCTCGGGTCATGGAGACCTCCACGTCGTCCTCGTGGTTCCTGACATCGCCCTTCCGCGTGGACGCCGTGGAGTGCAAGGACCCGGTACGGACGGCCTCGGCCTCGTTCTCTCCGGCGGAGCTTGAGCTGAGCTGGATCGTGGTCGACCCCTGGAGCGGCCGGGCGGTGAACGTGTCGAGCCGGCGGGCGGTGGCCGTGGACAGGCACTGGTACACCGGCGAGACGCTGGTGCGGTACGCGGTGGTGCTCGGCGGGAGCAAGTTCGAGGCCACGGTCACCTGCTCGGAGGAGGCCGGATGCCTTAACGTTAGAGAGGTCAGCCTGACCGTCGAGGACGCCGACGGCGCGGCGGTGAGCGGCGAAGGCAGCCTGCGGCTTCTCGCGGCCGCGATGGAAGGGCCGAGGAGGAAAGTAGGGGACAAAGAAAGAGACGATGCCAAGAGGAGGTACGAGGAGTTCGTGAGGAGCAAGAGGGGGCGGAAGGAGTCCAAGGCGAGGCGGGAGGTGCTGGTAGACCTGTGCTGCTCCGCCGTCAGCGCCGTCGCCGTCCTCAGCTTCCTCGCCTCCGTCGTGCTCCGGTAGAGTCAGCCAGTCAGGGACCGGATATCTGTGTACCTCGTGAAACATTTGCAACCGTTTTCCCACTAGAACAAAGGAACTATAAAAGTACAGAGATTTGACTACTGATAGTGAAGGGAACAACCGTATTTCTTTTACAGTTTTGCCAAGTCACAGACACTTCGTTATGTCTCAGGATGCTATATTCCTTGATCTGATTTGTACATTTTTTCCTTTTTTTCCTTATATATTACCTCATTTAACTGAGACTTGATTAGTCTCGGTCGACCGAGACCTAGCCACATCCTTTTTCTTTGGTGTAGCTACGTCTCAGTCGACTGAGACTTAACCTAGTCTCGGTCAAGTGATATAGAATACAGAGAAAAAAATAAAAAAATTGAAAAGAATTTTTTGCATGAATCTCCGTGCAAGATCAAAGATAGCATCGACTGAGACATAACGAGTCGACCGGGACTTACCAAAACTGTTTTTTTCTTTTACCGTTGGCCTGAAAAATCAGGCAGCTGAAGGTCGCACAGTGCTCACAGTAAACGACGGTAGTCTACTGGGATTATTCTGTCAAAATAGTCACCGGGGGAAAGGCATCCTTCCCAACGTACAGTTATGCCAGGTCTCAGTTTCTCAAATTGCTAGAAACAGAAGCACTCCACACATTCCTTCAGTTACAAGAGAGCCTCTCCGTGCCCAGCAAAACTAGCATGGAACCAAGCTCCTGCTGCAACCAAGAAAGTACTCCCTCCGTCTCAAAATATAAGAACGTTTTTGACATTAAACTAGTGGGTTTGCACAGATCGGTTGTAAAAGGGATGCATCAGCTGCTGCAAACAGGAGAGACCATGGCCGTCCCTGACAGGGGAATGGACAGGTTGTTCATGGCATTTATTCTTCAAATTTAAGCCTGGGTCGCAGGAAAGATTTGACGCCTTCTTCCAGTTCCAATCTCTCCCAGGATTTAACATCAATCTCTAGCACTTGCAGTTTTTGTGGCAAGCTGTCCGATTTGAAAGGAAGCCTCTTCAACTCTGAACAATCATGAATCGCCAGTTGCTCTAGGGATGGGAATGTCACATCGGGATCAGCAATACTGACCAGCGATCGGCAGAACGTAAATCTAAGATATTTGAGGCAGGGAAATGTCTTTGAACTGTCTTGTCCGCTGCACATATTATCACCATGGTCTCGCATAAATGCTTGTTGCATCCTACAACAGTTACCTATTACCAGTTTTTCGAGGAAAGGCAGATACATCGACCAAGAGAGGTGGTTTAGCTTTCCGCAGAACTCCACCTCCAAACAGGTGAGCTTTGGAAACAGAGATGCTGGAGAAGTTTCCATCCAAATTATTTCTAGCAATTCTGACAATTGTACCAAAATAAGCTGATTGAGAATACCAAAGCAGCTGCTTGGTCGTGAAGACTCGGGTCCTAATATTATTTCCTTCATGCCACACATTCCAATTCGCAGTTCATACAAGGACCTTCGTGCAAAGTCACATGATAGAATATCAAAGAAGACTGCACATGTCTCCAGTTTCTGCAGATTTAAATACCTGATTGGGAGGATTCCGCATTCTCTTAATAATTCATACTGATGAAAGCGCCAGGAATTAATACCAACTGCTTTCAAGTGGGGTAGGGTGTCCAACTCTCGAAGCATTCTAGAAAGAAAGTCCTCAGAACCTCGACTTACAAAATAAGTTCTGAAGTCTATTACTTGCAATGCTTGAAAGCTAGATATGATCCCCTCAGGTATCGTTTGTATGCTAGTCGATTCCAGGTACAAGAACTTGAGCTTAATGAGGTTTCCGAAGCAATGAGGCACTTCATCTATACCAACATTATGCGACAAATCAAGGTGTTCCAAGTTTGCCAAAAAACAAATTGCTTCAGGTATCCCCCTCAAATTGTTGAAGCGCAAATTTAGATATGTCATTGAAGTGAACTTCTTGACTCCTTCAAATATTATGCTTTCACGCAACCGGTTATTTCCAAGGCATAACATCCTCAGGCGAGTAGGATTAGAGCCAACAGGAGGAAGTTTCGACAAAGAATTTTGCATCAATGAGATGCATCTAACTTGGCTCCAAGGGATGCTAAAATGTTCATACTGGCCAACTCCTGCACGGACAAACCACTTGCCATTGTTCTTACTGCAGCCACAAGCGATCCATAAAGCCATGTCACGAACCACATCATGCATTTTAACATAATTACCCAATTCTCCACATCCATCTAACAAACATGCAGCTAAAAGCTCGCCCATCAAACTATAGGCTTTTGTGTAGGAGCTTTGAATATCTGACTCATCCACTAGGCCTAAGCCAATCCAGCATTGAGCGAGCTCTACTTTGGGAATCTTCTGATCCTCTTTCCACAATGCACAAGTCAAGAAACAATCCCTCAAAATGTTGTTTCGTAAACTATCAAAACTAAACTTGACCTTGCTAAAAACAACTCTTTCCATATCCAATAGATCATCGTTATCACAACATGACAGTTTCATATGTTGGATGGCATATTCCCACTCGGCTGTATCAGTTTTTGCATACATTGCCCTACCAACAGTTATCAAAGCTAATGGCAACCCCTTCATTTCCTTAACAAGTTCTCTTGCAAGAGCTTGAATGCGAGGACCATAAAGAGTTTCATGGCCGAGCTTATCTTGGAATAGCTGCCATGCCTCATCCTCCTGCAGACATACTACTTTAAACTCTTTTCTCACCTCCATTTGACCACAAACTTTTTTTAATCTTGTTGTGAGCACCACTTTTCTTTTGATTTGGTTTGCACTTCCAAGTGGATATGGTATGCCAACTGCTTGCAGATCAATTTGGTCCCAAAGGTCATCCAACAATACAATAAAGCTTTTGTTCTTTAGGAAGTCAAAAATGACATGGCATCGAGATTCCACATTACCACCTTTCTTCAACCTAAGTTGACGTACAATGTCATTTTGGATCTTTTCCACCGAACACCCCCTTGAAGCTATCACTTGCACAACATAGTTAAAGGTCATGTCTCCATCAAGTGAGTTCTTGATATTGTTCAAAAGGTGTGTTTTCCCCACTCCACCTGGACCCCATATTCCAACCATTCCCACAAGATCATCCTTAATGAACCGGAGAGCCTCTTGAAGGTTGCGTTCCTCAGCAGACATACATGGAGCATACTGAACCGCAATAGTATGACAATTATCACTGAGGCATTCTTTGGCCTCTTGACAGTTATGATTCTCTACAAACATAGAGGTACGAGACTCGACTGCAACAATATGAAGATTATCATCGAGACATTCTTGTGCCGCACAAAGATTCTTAGTGGTCCCTTGTCCAGCAGTAACATTCTTCTTGGCACTATCCTTCATAAGAACAATATTCCTCCTCAGAAGCAAGTTGTCGGTGGCATCCTCCATATTTTCAGAAGTTTTTTCTACCTTCAAGGCATAAGTGTACAAATGTAAGTAAATACTCAAAGTTGGTATTAAGTTGAGTTATACATTCCACGAATGAAGTTACCAATGGTATTGTTGAACAACTCGCACCGGTCATGATGCATGTATTTTCTATTTCATCAAGCCGATTGATTATATGTGATGTATCTGGTCTGTTCTCTTGGTTACCATCAATGCACTCTATCCCTAGCTCGGTGCATAATCGTATCTGCTTCAATTGCATGTCCCGTTGTGATTTCCCCAACTTATTCCTCCAACTTTCAAGTACCTATTTAGATAGGAAACTGAAGTGTGTTAGATATGTACAAAAAGAATGATCTTCACTGTACCTGGTATAGTGAACCATTATGTACCTGCAGACATACATACAGTAAAATGTCTCATTTTTTCTATATTTAAATATGGCATTTGACAAACCAATTCACCAAAAGTAACCTCTTTTAGTCTGATAATAATACTATATATGATCAATTTATGACTAAAACAAATTGTTACAGTTCTAGCATTTATTAGTAGACTAAAGTAAATGGCAAAGTATGGATGAATTATTGTAGCATGTTACTACAAAATTGACACGGCTCTAAAGCAGGTCATTATACCTAGGTATGTATATGCGATGCTATTCTAAAACTAAGAGTAGAGTAATCTTACTCTTCACCTGAGCCAACCTACCAAGTTGTAGCACAACCAACACGACATGTCGTACGTCCTACTAAACCACCACTTTCCACCCCTAGGCCCAACAAATGTCCTGAATACTATCATTTGATCATAACTTCATATCAATTTAGAAATCAATGAAAATATAAATTTGCAACTATTACCATGCCTTATTATCATTTAGCTAGCACATGTTATGAAGGAATGTCTCTTTAGTTGTCCACAGTCACCTTAATAGCTTGGTTGGCAACAAAACACATTGCATGAGGTGCATAGATTTAATCCCTACTTGTCCTTTACTTTTAACTACAACATACAAATATTCTCACGACAGTAAAATCGTTCCATATTCCAATCGTGAAATTGGCTTGGCAGGTTACTAGTTGGACATGGATGGTTTGGACGGGACACACAAGTTTGATATTTTTAAACTGTAAATTCCTATAAGAAAATTCCTGAAGTATCTTATAAAGCCACATAGACGAAACCGTGTATTTCTAGTAAAAAATATTCCGCCATGCCATAAAATAAGTTATTCTACTCACGAACCAATACACAAATCAACAAAAGAATATCGATTTGTTGACCACATCAATTGAAGCTTGAGCATCAAGAAAATTCTTCCAAAAATAAAAGGATTGTACCAGTAAACGCATCTCATCCACACATGTAGCAATAGAAAAGTAGAAGTACAATATTGCACATCCTGAGGACATATAGGTAAAATCCACTTACAATTGTTCTACCTAATGAGAACAAATCATCCTATTACCTCCAATTTTTTTGTCATTCATTACCATATTGGGAAGATTTATGTGTTCTGTGATTTGGTTTGATCTTACTAGTGGATATAAGTCAGTTGTAAGATATAGTGTTACCCTTTGTCTTGTCTATATTCTCTTACTCTCTTCATGATGTAGACAAAAAGTAAGTGGCGTTAATGAATTTTAGACAAGGCTTCGTTGAGTTTTGTAAGATCTGGCACCATACAAATTTCACTTCCATGTTCCATTGAAAAAGTAGGAATAAATGTTGTCTTCCTAGTTATACTTAATCTACTTTGAAGAATCATATTATGTAACGCCTTCTTAAAAATTTTACTTGCTCCATCCCACAAGATAAGACATTTTTGCAAGCTATATTAGGGCATCTTCAAAGCGGACTCTCAAACCTCCCTTATATGTCTGGACCATAGTGTTCGGACCACTTTTGCCATCTAACAGGGACCCTTATATGTCCGCTTAGCAGCCCGGAACTATGGATTCCGGTATCCTAGCAACAAGGTGTGGGGCTTTGCGGGAGTCCAGACATCCACTTAACCAACCAAAAATAACCACGTGGTCCTCCCCTCTTTTCCCTCTCTTCACATGCATGGTCTCCCTCTCCTCTCAACCGGATTAATTAGAGAATAACATTGGATGAACGGCTCCCGCATCATGTCCGCGGATCACGTACGGACAAAAAAAGACATTTGCGGTGTTCGTTTGTGGGTCAACGTCGGCGATGCCCTTAGCTTGCAAGAAGGTCTTATATTGTGGGACGAAGGGAGTATCTTCCTAGAGATATTTTAAAATCTAGCATTTAGCCTTTTTTGAGGGATGTCTAAACATTATCATATGGAACAACCGCAAATATTGTCTTACATTATCAACATCTGGATATGCCGGATACCACTTCTTTCCGGTTAGCATCTCTATAATTATGACACCAAGACTATATATGTCTGACTTGTATGTGATTTTGCACATGTCTCCACTATGGAACTCTGGTGCCATATACCCTCTGCATTAAAATGTCGTCATTTAAACCGATGGTAAAAGAAGAAGAATGGAATTACAACTTTATATAAAAAAAGAATTAACGAGGCTTTCCCAACTTACAAGGTTCCAGCCATATTTTTGGTAATAGCTCGACTTTGATTTTCATTAAAGCACCGTGACAGCCCAAAGTCAGTAATTTTTGGCAACATATTGCCATCCAGTAGAATATTTGCCGGCTTGAGATCTAGGTGAACAATACGATTTTGGTGAAGGTAATGTAAACCTTCACAAATACCTTTTATTATCTGATAACTCTTTATCCAGTCAAGTCCATAGGATGCATCTATAAATGAGATGGAATCAAAGAAAGTATAGTTTTAATATTTTACATATATGAAGAGTCGAGTGCCTAATTTTGTAATGCTAGATAGAATACGACAACATAAGTGTCACTACTCACTACATGTGTGGGCTACTTGAACTCAGTAACCTTTACTATATTCATTAAAATGGAAACAAAAGTTGCACGCCACACATACCTCTGATATACTCATCAAGATTTCCTTTATGTACATACTCAAAGCAGAGCAACCTTTGGCGTACATCTGCCATGACAAAATCTCCGTTGTAGCCTACCATTTCGCCTTGTATGTTAGCACAATATCCCAAAAATCGTACTATATTTTTGTGCTTCACCTTCATCAAACAATGAATCTCTTTGTTGAAATGATTATCAGGAATATCAAGCCGTTCATACAGCTTCTTCACAGCAACGATTCCATTCTCAAGCCTTCCCTGCAAGTCGCAAGAGCCTTCTCAGCATCAACTTGAGTTTCCAGATCAACCGAGGGCAGTTGAGAGTTGCCTTACCTTATAAACCACCGCAGACCCACCGCAGCCAATTTGATTGTTCTTAGAGAAACCATCTGTGATGTTTTCCAAAAGTGATAATGGCAAGGCCCTTGGCTGTTCGTTCTCATGAGATAGCATGTGCTCAAGGTCATTTCGTGCAGTACTAGCTTGGCGACCCATTAACAGTTACGTATGGCGAGTATTGCCCTTGAAACAAGAGCAGAACATGTTATTTAGGACTAAGAGGCTAATATACCCAGTTCCCCAGTTACTCCTGTAATCATGAAAGTAAAAACAACGGAACAGAAAACAATCTTCTGTTTTGCTGTTTAGAAAAACATGGATCTGTGAGAAAAAAATCAATAACCACACTAACTTTCGCTCGCTGGGCAAACATTATGAAATACAGAATCTCAGTTAACTGAAAAATGTTATGAAACAGAGCAATCTCAGTTAACTTGCTGCCTAGTGAAGGAGAGTTTAAAGTGCATACTAGAGCGACAAGAAATATCGTTTCTGAAAACAACAAACAGAGGAATAGGTGATATCAGACCTGACACTTGATTAATGAAAAACATATTGTAAGATCAGGAATTGAGACCTAGATCCAACCATAAATATACACTTGATTAATGAGAAATATATTTAGCTATTCCCAACAATTTAGAACTAATATGAAATACCGCTAACAAAAGATTGTAAGATCAGAAGTACTTACCGACTAACTGCGAACCTCCTTTTCTTTCGAGGAACTGCTTCAAAAAAGATCGGCTTTACCACAAACGAAGCCTCGTCTCCTTTCCAGAATTACAGGAGTATAACTGGAATGAGATCTGGAGATGCAGAAAATATTAAAAGAGCAAAGCGTCAAGAACTCAAACAAGAGAGCTTTCACAAGTTGCAGTAGGCAAGGGACTGAAGGCAACGTATGTTCTTAGTAATGAGCAGCGATCAAATGAAGGCGTTTATTCCTATGGCTGGAGTCGATGCAAGTCCCTTGCAAGGGAGAGATTAGTCAATAATGGAGGCCACAAAAGAACAGAGGTTCACAATAGAGTATATACTCAACAGCTCCAACAATAAGTACTTTAAGATTAAAAGTTTCAATGATTGATCATTAACTAATAGTGAGTGCATCACGCGGATAAGTTCAATATATAATTCGGGCAGCAACCTCAATCCAATCATATTTCTTTGGTGTCACGAAATTTGGTATACGTCAGTCCAAAATTTACGGTGGCAGGTACAAGCCTCATGTCGGGAAGCATACGAAATGCATATCGATCCCCTAAGTATGCAAATTTCCACTTTCCAATACTAGCTCCATTATTTACAGTTAGTGGGGCGGCCTAAACATTACTCCCTCCGTTCCCTAATATAAGACATTATCGTTTGTTCTTGCTTCATATGTATCTAAACATATTTTAGTATGTATGTCCACTCATTTTAGTATGTATATAGTCAATATTGAAATAGCTAAAATGTCTTATATAGCGCCGCCCATCTGCTTTGTCATATGCACAAATTGCCTGTATCTAAATCACATGCTTGCGCAGCACCGATTTTCACCCAAAAGAGAACCCTATAGCAAATAAGAGTGGTAAACAAAATGAATAAGAACAGAAAACATTCATTGCATCTGAGCGGGGTAAAAACAACGTAACCTCCATGTGAGGAAGTAGAAGACTAGCCACAGTGGGAGTAACTTCAGCAGTAACATCGAGTCCAACTCAGCAAATTTGCTTATGTGGCAATAAGTTAATGAGGAGAGAGGTAGTTACAATAACTTAGCTAGTTACTGTAACATCACATGTCCCAATGCAATATATGTCTATGACCTAATAAATGAAGCTTTGCATGTTACCACACTTATGTTACTACCCACTATGAAGGTAGTAACATAGTCTAGGGATTTGTGTATGTTACTAGTGTATGTTACTATGCATTGTGGCTAGTCGAAGGAGTAATGCTCCATGGCAGGTAGAAACAGAGATCTTGCCCTCTACTATGTAGGTCAAAACCGGTGTCAAATCACCTTTTGTAATGCCTACACTGTTTAGCCAATGGCATTGAAAAATTTCAGAAACCGGAGCACCTACTTGCTCCGATGCCCACTTCCTTAATGCGATAAAGTAGCACTATTTTACTGCTAGGTTGCTCTCATGTGTGGAGGAAAGTTCACCGTGTCAACTACTTTTATGTATGTGTGGGTCCTACTTTTTTACATGTTGCAAACATACACTGATGGAGCGATGCCAAATACGTTTCTCAAGGCACCGCTGGTGAGGTGACAAGCTTTTGAGGCATCGGACACCGATTACATAGCAGAAGGCCTACAGGCTGTTTTTTCAAGAAGAGGTCCCTCCCTGATTTTATTAACAAAACCATTAGATGTCTCTTACAAAACTCCACACTGGCGCTCGTCCGTCGGAGAACGTTTCCCGTCCATTGGTCCATCCTCGACGCCCCATCAGTGCCCAAACGGATGCCTCGGGCCTCGGGCCACCTCATCGCGACCACTCGAGGTAGAGCGACCAATGGTGTCTTGGATCGACTGAAGGTGGCGGAGGATGAATCCACCGTTTGACCACCAGGCTGTCCAGCGGGTTCATTTTCAATTCCCCTTTTTTAGGAAACTCCTTCAATTTCTTTTTTTACAACTCAATCTCCTTTATGAATTGGATAACAATGTTAGGGTATTCCTAACCAATCCCCTATCCCGTGTTAGAGGAGTAAAAAATCGGTTTCACTCTTCTAATGCGCACCTAACCGACCCCCAATCCACCGTAGAGGAGGAAAAACTATCCTCCGGCGCCTCTCCCTTCCCTAAATATACTCGGCCGCTACGGCTCCGAGTAAAAGCCGAGCCTCTCCCTCGCGTCGGCCCCCGCCATTGCATCTTCGCCGGTGCACCTCCCGGCGATCGCCTGCCGGCCCCGTAGTTACCTCGTTGCCTTCCTTATGCCCCGCCGCCCTTCTATGGTTTTGCCCAACGTCGAGCCCATTCAACCCCCGTCGCCGTCAGCGGAATCAAGGTGAAACGCCACCGCCATCGCCATAGCCGATTCATCGGATTGCTTCAAAACTTCTTCATTTTCTGTCGGCCACCGCATCTCACCTTGCTTGCACACCATTGCAGGTCATTTGCACGCGTCGCCGCCCGCCGGTCCACTGCATCGCAAGTGTTCAACAAATTTGCCTAGGTGAGTTTTTTGTTAGTTTCTTTTTTAACTGAGCCGTTTGGATTGAACGTAGCCATTTGAACTGTAGATGATGAGGTTGAGAGAGATGGTATCAGGTTGGCCAGATGATAATATCGAGGCCAGCCGCGGAACGCTGCAAAGCCGAGTAATGCTACACGTACAAACGAGTTACAAGGTTTTACAAAGAGAGTTAATTTGATTGGTCAATAGATGGGGAGGCGGCCCACCCCCTGAAAATCAGGGGAGGGAGGGGGGCAAGTTTGTGATTGGTTAGTAGATGAAAAAAAAATTTCTAGTTAGCGTGTAATTGCGTGTAACTCTTTATATGTTTAGCATTATTGCTGCAAAGCCATGCTGCGTAGCGAAAAACGTCCGTACAAGCAAACCAATATTCGTAAAGCGTTTTTTCCTTGATTAACATCCCAAGAGCAGCCTGCTCACGCCGCTCTTCCACCTTTTGCTTTTACCATTTGAACTTACCGCATATGGAGAAAAAGGCCTGCTCACGCTGTGAATTGGTTAACTAAACTTGAGAGATCAAGTCTGATGGGAATCAAATAATCCATGGCCGTTGAGTGAACATGTGACAAACTGACAATCAGACAGGCCCTCACTTTGTATGCATTTGTAGTGTTGATGACGATACATTTTTGAACTTCACAAATGTTGGGATGAAGATTTTATCTCTCAAGAATTTCCCTCCCAAGAAGATGACGAAACGCAATATGATGATGACAATATTGACTTGGACGATGAAGGCTTTCTTGACGCCCCACGGGGAAGAACCACTACTACAATAACACCTAAGACGTGTTGATATGTACAGCTTGGAAAAAATATCTCTCTTGATGCTCCCGATAATCGCATAAAAGCACATCAAAGAATGGTTTGATCAACACAACACAAGTGGTCATGAACGATCGTGCCCTTCTCCCCGCCACCGTTGGGGCACAATATCCGCCCGATGTAAAAAATGGGTGAATTTCTTGACCAGTATCGAGCGCATGAACCCAAGTGGTTGCAGTGATAGTGATAAGGTATTTGTTTGCTACATTCGAGTGTTTTCTCTTTCAAGTATGAGGACGTGTTGCTAACTATGTTTCTTAATTGTTTTGTAGCTCATGCTTTCTCAAGGTTTGTTCCAACAAAGAGGAAAGAAATGGGACAAGGGGAAGAAGAATGGAAAATCATTTGCTTTCTTAATTGTTACAAAGAGATTAAAGATGAGGAGAAGTGGAAGAACCGAAACTTGTTTGAAGTTCCTAGGAGGAATAGCTCTCTTGTGATGCATCAAGCAGTGATGAGGAGAGGAAAAGGAGCCCTACTCTCAACTTTGTTGCCAAATCGAAAAGGCCCGATGGTAACATGGGATGATCCATGGGTGGTTTCATGAACATGATGGGAGGTGGCTCTGGTAACATGATGGGTAGCATTTGAGGTGGCTATGGTGGTGCAATGGGTACTATGGAAGGTGGCTTTCGTTGCGGCATGATGGGTGGCTTTGGTGGTATAATGGGTGCCATCAGAGATGGCTTTGGTAACACCATGGATGCCATGAGAACCAGCTATGGTGGAGGTCAAGGTGGCGGCATCGATGATGCACCGTGTGACAATGAAGAGAAACAAGTCGATGATCACCATGAGGCCAATTTTCACAACAAGATCAATGTTGACATTGTGACAGCGACGACGGAGAAGAGGAAAGTTGAGAGGCTATGATACTTTCATGTTTATGTGCACTCTTATTTGCTTTGATGACAAACTATCGTTGATATGATGCACTATGAGGCTATTATTTACATTTCAAATTAATAGGTGGATTCGGTGGTTAATTTGATATGGTATTAATTATGTGTGACGATTCCGAAAAATATTTAAATTAGTCGTAGTGATGCAGCTGCCATTTTTATTTTTATTTTAGGGCATCTGTTTGAGTTAGTGGTCTAAAATATTGTACTTCCTCTATAAACAAATGTGATAAGACGTTTTGGCAGTTTTATAGGGAGTAAAATGACAGTTTTGGGTGTTACAAAATTTGCTCCAACAAGTGCCCTGCCCCGCAAAACAACCTGTGGTTGAATGGTTAGGTGGATAGTGGTATCCTAGTCCACCAAGGTTCAAGTCTTGGTGTTCACACTTATTCCTGAATTTATTTCATGATTTTCGGCGATGCACGTTCAGTGGGAGTAGACGTCCATGTTGACTACAACAGTGTTTGGTGAATTTGTCAATCTCAAGATGATATGTCAACTCAGTCTCTTAGGGTGTGCTTGGTTCGGGAACGAAGTGTAACGGAATGTCATGATTCCATTCCACTGTAATGGGTCCGTTCCGTCCTTGTGTTTGGTACGGGTAATTCAAAGGAATGGAACGATTACATTCTTTATGTTTGGTTTGATGGTTTGATGAATGGAATGGAATGAATTTGTAAGTGGTCATCCATCCATCCATGCAGATGGCGTCGCCCCTAGGGCAACTCGGGGGAGTCTAGGGTTTCCGCCGCCGCCTCCCCCCACCTTCCCCCACCCCCCTCGCCGCCACCAGAGACGACCGCCGGGAAAGCCCGCGCGGGCGCCGGGGAAGGTGGCGGCGGGGTCTTCGGCGCTTCGTTCTTCGCGGAGGCCATCGGATCCAGGGGCGGCGGCCCTGCTGGAGTGGCGTGCGACGTGCCTGAGGGTTCGGCCGTGAGGACGGCGAGCCACAGGCGTGACAGATCTGGAGGTATTGCCCCCTTCCCTTCCATGCATCCCTTCCCAGTCCCCGGTTCGGTTTGGATCTTGCCGGATCCACCTCCGATGTGTTCTGGTGGAGTAGATCGGTGTCCGGGGGAAACCTTGGCCGCCTTGGCTGGCCGGCAGCGGCGACGCCGATTTTTGGCGCCACTTTCCTCCTTGGGGGTGCTGCTGAGGGCACCATCTCTCCCATCTCCGACCCATGTCCAGGTGAAAGCCCAAGATCCGATGCGGATCGGGCGTCGGCGGCGCCCTGTGCACCGTAACCTTCCTGGAGGCGACGCCAAGGACATTGGGATTCGGATGAAAGGGTCTGCAGGTGAGGGGTGGGGGTGTGCTGCTTCCCTTTCGGTGGAGCGGTGTTTCTTTCTACATATTCTTGGCGGAGGCTCTTGGCGGCATGGAGCAGCGGAGGCTTGGCGTCAGATGTGTGGTGACGGACACGCGCAGGAGGTCGACGCTGTCTGGCGTCGTGGTGGCGTTGGCGGCAGCGAGACCGGGCAAGGCCGTTGCAATAGTACAGCTCTGAAGATGGATATGTGGTAGGTGGTTGTGGCGGTCTCATACCCGGCAGGTGGCCTGGTTGAGGAGCACGCCGGACTGGTGGGTGCCCATACCCGCAAAGGCGTCGTGTTGGGACCTCAGGTCTTAGATGTTAGAGGTTTGGCTGCGAGGTCTGTTTGGTATTAGGCCCAGACCATCAGCGTCCCTTCATCAGTTAGATAGGAGTAGCGACAGAGGTTGCGAAGATGGTGGCTTTGGTCTTACTGTTGTATGACTTTGTAAGGTTTTGTGCTAATAATTAATAAATTGGCCGTCTGCATCGACCAGATGCAGAGGCCGGGGGTATTCCTCCTTTTCTAAAAAAAATCCATCCGTGCAGATAAACATTTTTACTTGTTAAATCAGTGCCCAAGTTTGACTTAAAATAAAGCCATTGGACATTTAGCTTTTCTTTTCTAGACGAGCGGTTCCTGCACTTGCAGTCTGCCTTGCTGAACTGAACCGGGCAGCTAAGATTTAGAGCGAGGAGACTCAAACCAGCAGCACAAAAAAGGGTAGGGCTGCGGCCTGCGGGAGTGCGAGGAGAAGGTGGTTCCGCGTGGTCCGCTCGATTTGGAGGTCTCACTCCGTCCCAGATATGACCCGAATATTCGGTCCGCGGGAACGAGGGGCTGACAGTTCGACTTGGTAACTGAATGTGAGAACGAGGCCTAGGAATGGGTTGGACCCATAATATTCTGGCCCATGACTGTAACCAAGCACATCTTTTTTTTGCGGGCAAACTTGGAAAGATTTATTCAACAAAAACAGCCCTAGGACAGTCAGCCAAAAGACCACTGAACAGGAAGCAGGGAGTAGTGTCTTGCCAATTCTCAGTCACATCCAAAGTGCAAGCTTGCTTCTTCGCACAAAGGTGAGCCGGAAAATTAGCATTACGGTTTACATGTTGAAAAGAAAAGAAAAATAAACTAAGGTATAAGCTATCCTATTTCATCTAGAAGAGACGCTATCACCGTTCGTGATAGACGCCTAGTGTGCCAGAGATTAACTAGGTCTAGGCAGTCGGACTCCATGATCACATGTGTGAATCCTCGGATGCTTGCCAGACGAACTCCATCACGGAAAGCACATTTCTCCATGATAAGGGGGGTCTGTAACACCCGGGTATGGCTTGCTCCAAGCCGCGATGAAGGATGAAGCATATCGAATGACACCACCCGCTCCGCCCTTTCGCATCTCAGAACTGATGCCTCCGTTCGTGTTGATTTTTATAGTGCCATCATCAGGCAGACGCCAACCAAAGCCTGGTAGGTTTTTTGCATGATCGCATGGTAGTTCAAGCAGGGCAAGGGATTCCCTTGTCCGCTTTATAGAGAGGACCGGATTGATCCCGTCGCTGTCATGTGTCCATTGGTTCCGGGAATGCCATATCGACCACATCACCGTGATGATCTTTGGCCGGTCGGCATCCATAGGGTTGCACAAAATGTCGCGTGCCCATGTAGCTGGATGAAGTCGTGGCAGCCTGAAGTCCGGCAAGGACTACGCTTCATCACAAAACTTCTTTGTGTGAGAGCAGTGAATGAGAGCGTGCATAAGATCTGCCTCCATGGCATGGCAGACATTGCATATGCTTTGCTCTTTAATGTGTCTATATTTGAAAGTCACTTCATTAGAGAGAGTGCCCCTGAGGACGCGCCACCAAGAAACACGAACCTTTGGCACTACGTTTAATTTCCACAAACATGTCTGCTTATTAGTCAATGAGGTGCCCGTATCCGTCCCTCATCTGGAGCATTTCGCTCTTTATGAGTCACAAGAGACCGGTACGAAGATTTCATAGAGTAGACCCCAGATTTCTCAAATGCCTAGGCCGTAAAATCATCTCCACCTCCGCTACGTAAAGGAATATTGAGAATCGCATCCGCATCAGGTGGTATAAAAGTATCCCTAATAAGATCATCACGCCATGTCCAGTTATATGTGTCAATGAGCTCGCCAACCAACTACAACTGTGTGCCATACGGTTTCAACATAGGCTTCATCGACATGGTGCCCGGAATCCATTTGTCGTCCCAGATAGATATGGTTCACCCATAACCTACTCGCTTGACCAAGCCATTATTGAGAGCCTCACGTCCGGCCACAATTGCACGCAATGTAGCTGAAGAGGATTTATGTATAGTAGCATGCAGAAAATCTGTGTCCGAAAAATACCTTACCTTTAAAACTCTTGCACAGAGGGAATTTGGATTATTCATGAGTCGCCATCCATGTTTTCCCAACAGGGCAATGTTGAATAGATGCAAGTCACCAAATCCCATTCCATCCTTGATTTTTGGTGTAGCTAATTTGTCCCAAGAAATCCAATGCATTGTTTTTCGATCCAGGGTGCTACTCCACCAATATTTTGACATGCAAGAAGTGAAACCCTTGCAGACTTTTTTTGTAAGAAGCTAAAGGCGGGAATAGCTTGTACAAAAGGGTGTCCTTCCAGCACAGTCTAGTTTCTTTTCAGACCATCCTTGGATTTTACTTCTAATTCTTTCTCCTAGGTGATCAAAAATCCCACTTGTAATTCTTCCCACCACCGTGGGGAGACCCAAATAACGCTCAGTAAATGCCTCAACATGAATACTGAGAGTATGCTTCACTTGTAGCCGCGAACTCTGAGAAGTATTGGGGCTAAAGTAAATAACACTTTTTTCCTTATTAACTTGCTGCCCTGAAGGCGCTCACAGGGTTAGAATGTTCGTGTATATTCATGTAGATGAGTGTATGCGCGTATATATGACTAATATGAGTACCCGTTGTTGTCTCTGCCGCGTTAAAAAAGTGCCCTGCTCTGCTCAAGTAGAAACGCCAGCTCAATTGAATATGCAAAAATGCGTTCGGCTCTTTCCACGTCACATCGCCGCCGGCCGCCACCAGGGGATCGAGGCGGCGCCGCTGCGCCGTGCGCCTGGGGTGAGGGGCCGGAAGGCGACGGGGCCGAGGGCCTCCGTGCGTGCTGGAAGCAGCCTCCGCCCCGGGCCGATTCGACGCCGGTGCTGCCTCCGCGGCTCGGCCTCGTGCTCTTATCGCTGCGCCGTATCCCGGCGGATGGCGCCTCAGCCGAAGTGCGCCGCTTCGCGCGCGCCTGAGGGAGTCGTGCTATGGCGTAGCCACTCGTCGGAAGGAGCCCGGCCGAGGGCCACAGGCGCCGCGGCCGAACGATGGAGGGCCCTCGCCCTGGCTGTTCCAGTGCTTCAACTGAAGGAATTTTATTTGAAGAACAACATGGTACCTTCTTCCTTCTTTTCTGTGGATGTTTTGTTGATGGTGGTGTCTGTGGTATAAAAATGATATTGTAGTCGAACTGTGATTTCTAACAATGCTAAAACCTGGTGCAACGTGTGTTCTTAATCTTGTTCTTGCTTAATATTCTGTTCCCCGGTTGTTCTTGCTTAATGAATGTGGGATGCATCTCTCTATCCTACAAAAGTCTACAGCACAAATCTGATTAATTTTACAAGTTCGGTATCACAATGCGAATAACGGTCATACAAAGGCTATTTGACAAACACAGCAAAATGCAAGCACAATTAATCCACGGAAAATCAAGCAGATTGTAAACCGGAAAGATATAAAATCAAGCAGCTACCTTGATTCTTGACATGTGCGGAGACACACGGAGCAAACAATTCTCTGAAAAGTAGACACGGAAAGAAAACCCCACACTTGTAATTCTTTTCCACACATTCCTATTTAAACTTGCACATTAGCATCCATCATCTGCCGTGCAACACCCACAATGTTTGAAAGGGGTTGGTAATTAGCCATGTCCCCTGCACTGCCGGTAAGGAGCATACCTAGTTCCAGGTCTCTCATATCCTCCAAGGCACCTTGCAGTTTTGTGCTAGTGTTCTTGTTTTGGAATACTGTAATGCAGTCTGGCTTGCTTTCCATCATCCATGTACATAACTTTGTCACTGTCTTGATTATTATCAGATACTCAACTGAGGGACCCTTCCCTTCCAAGCTATCAACAGAGTGGCCCTTGCACTGTTCTATTATATGATTCAGTTTATCCGCAAAGTCATCCATGGAAAGATGAATGAGCGCAAGCGCATCATCAAAATCATCTGGACTGATCTCCAGTTTGTCACATATCTCCAATGTAAGGCCTAAGAAGGCTGCCAGGGATTTTCTTCTAGCACCTACAAGCTGAGTAACAGCCGGCAAATTGTCATTGGGATTGTTTCTGTTAGCAGCGTGAGAGTGGTGAGCCCCGAGAAAACTGTTCAAGCGATAAAATGCCCGAGAAAATGGGGGCCGACCCCGGTTTTGCTGTGGTGAATCCGCCTGATTTGTGTTTGCTGCTTGTTGCTGGCCTGGGTTATGCTGGGGAGAACCCGCCTGGTTTGCGTTTGCTGCTTGTTGCTGGCCTGAGTTGTGCTGTGGAGAACCCACCTGATTTGCGTTTGCTGCTTGTTGCTGGCCTTGGTTATGCTGGGGAGAACCCGTCTGATTTGCGGTTGCTGCTTGTTGCTGGCCCGGGTTATGCTGGGGAGAACCCGCCTGATTTGTGTTTGCTGCTTGTTGCTGGCCCAGGTTATGCTGGGGAGAACCCACCTGATTTGCATTTGCTGCTTGTTCAATGTTGCATATAACTTTGAGTACCTGCCATGCCAAAAAACAATTTAGTAAAGAAGAAACCTCTTATTCTAAGAACAAAGGGTAATGTGAGATATTTCAACAGCAATGTTACATCAAGTAAAAGGGGGAAATGGTCGTGCATATTCTACTCATGATGTGTACTAATTAAAAAACCAATATATGATAATATTCATTAGTCATTACTTTTTTCTATAAAGATCTTTTTAAGGCTCATGCCTCTTTATTGGGATTTCTGCTATGGAGTACACATGGTCCCAACGAACTTTTGTGTCCCGTTTGGCATGCATCAGCCCAAAACACGTGAAGAAAAGAAAACAATTATTTTTTGAACTTTTGGGTTCCGTTTGGATCCGCTCTATGCTAGCCCCCATTTGAACTTCTATAGATCTTTGGAAATTCGACTGTAGCAAACAGGTCCATGGTGGCACACCACAATAAAGATTCGGACTACGAATTGTTGTGTCAGATCAAACTTGGATACTACATCAACCTAGTTCGAGAAAAAGTCTACTGAAATTTTAGATATAAGTTTACAAATTTGTGTTATGTTTCATCTCGCATGTTAATTATATCCTCTATCTGAAAAATGTGATGCAGATGACAAAGAATGAGATATGATAAATAAGTGACTTCACCATTCCGAACTGCTCTTTCGTATCTTTGAAGCATATAGAGTACTAATAGATTATTGGAAAAATAATATGGATATTTATATATACTCGTACCTCATGTAGAATTGTCTTGACTGATGCGAGATGCTCCTCCCTTTCTGCAGGATCAGAATTTGCACAAATTTGCATCAGCAGTTGTGCTATGGCAGTTCGATGTAATCTGGCGTTTACCACAGGAATCATAACTGTGAGCAGCTGAACTGAAGTTTGTGCCTCTCTACTGAAATTCATGATCGTCATACAATTGGTATTGTCCATTGCCAGTACTGCCAATGCTTCCCCTGCGGTCTTCTTGAGTTCACTCTCATTAGCATTATCAAAGAAGATGTCCATCAAGAGGTTAATCAATTCAGCTATGCCATCAAGTCCAAGGGTAGCTTGAGTGGACGTATCCAAAGATAGCTCCGTAAGGATCTTTGTTGCTGGAACCTTTAGCTTGTTGTACATGTGATTCCTCAAGATTGAGCGGATATCGTTCACTGTTATCCCAGTGCTACAAATATCTCGGCGTATCTTTCCACTGGTTTCATCTGTGCCACTGACAAGCATGCTCACCACTTCCAGTGCCTTCTCAGTTATTTCCATGGTGATGCCATCATCTCTGGGGATCTCATACACTTTATTTTTGACTGGGGATATGATCTTGGAGAAGAGACCCTTGTAATCATATATGTGTTTGCAGTTGTCCGGGTTAACTGCAAGCTTGGCAAGAATCAACAGGCCATGGATAATTAGAGGTTTGCTTTCAGCTCCACTGGTAGCGCTGGCTGACTGAATAGCCCCCTGCTGGTCAACTGGCATGTCAATAGCTGTCTGATGGTCTGTGTTGACATTGGTAGCCGGTGCTGATATTTTCGTAAAGTAGGGATCAATCATGGAAGATATGGACTCTGTTGCTCCTGATATGTCAGCCAGGCGCAAGTTGCTAGCAAGATGTGCCACAATTTGTGCGATGCATATTTTTGTCCTCTGATCAGTGCGGCTCTTTGGGGCAACCATGTCAAGCAGCCTGGAAACACAGAGCGGTGAGGACTGTATCTGGGATAGTGTTCTTGTTCTATGGTCCTCTTGGGATGTCAATCTATGCATCACCAGAACTGCATCAATGCGGTCCTGACTGTACTCCGATTTCATCATTTCTGCTGCAAAGGAAACCAGGTTCCTGTTGATGGTACCTGCCACCCCATTTTTTATGGCCGTGCTCAAGGTTTTGCCCATATATTTGTCAATCAATTCTCTCTTGTCCTCAAGTCCATACTTGATGCTCACGTGGTTTGCAAGATAAGAACGATACAGCCTCAGAAACAACCACAAGATGAACAATCCACCTTGGAGAAGCACGAGAGCATAGAACAAGATGAGTGCGCGAAACACATTGTCATTATTGTCATGATGTCTCGACAGGAGGGCAACGAGACGATAGATGGAAAGTGATATGCAGCCCAACCCTGCGATCATCGGAACTGCAAGGACCAATATTGCTAGGAAGGCCACAATGGTTATGAAATCCCTTGCACTTCCAAGTGCCAGCATGAGATAGTAAACGAAGTTTTGGCCAGTTGCTCGGCCAGTCAGGGGTCTTCGTCGCCCCCATTTCGTGTAGTGCTCGGCGCCCAATTCGAGGAATGCTTGTGGAACTTGGTTGAAAAATTCTGCCTCGGGGCTTACATTTATGCCCACGACCCTGTTGCTCATCAGAGGCAAACTAATTACTTGATCTGTTTGTACTACGACTAGTCATCTACGGTCATGAGAAGAGGGCGAGGACTGAGGAGGTACCTGGCTGTTTGGATGAAGACGATAGCAGTGATGACCCAGAAATCAGCCTCGTGTAGAGAAGTGGAGAAACCGCCGAGCAGGACGACGGTCGCCCAGACTAAGGCGAGGGCGCCGAGCCCCGTGGCAAGGATCTGCAGGAACATCTCGGATACCATGCAGATGTTAAGCGGCAGCTCCGGTACCTGGTGCAAGGGCGTGTCTCCGCTCGTTGGCCGTTCAAGGTCGAGCCCTCGAGCACCTTGCAGCTGGAGTGCATCCTTCAAGACGGCCACGAGTTGACGCAGCAGTGGCGCTACCACCCCCGAAGTCAACTGTACCACCATCTCTATTCTGCTTGCGGTCTGTTCAATCAAGTGTTATAGTCTTTTAGCTCTAAATGTTGTCTGGGAAATTGGGAATGCAAGCGCATACATATATCCTAGAATCACAGAGACAACCACCATGTATTAATGCGTACGAATTTCATATACCATCTCTTGTCTCATTAATTGACCATATTCTAGCACTTGCTGCGTGTTAGGGCCAGTTCTTTTCGTAGGCTTAAAAAATAAGCCGCCTCTCCTAACTTTTCCCATAAGCTGCCTCTTATATTCGTTAGGGCTTCTAAACTGGTCATGGGATAACTAATTTAGAAGTGTCAAAAAAATTTAGAGGCGGCTTATTTTTTAAGCTTGGGAGATGCAGCTTATTTTTTAAGTCGCCCAAAAGAACTGCCCTTACTATTCTATAGCTAACTTGGAAATAAATATCAGCCACTATGATATCTTAATCATGGGTATTCACGACCATGTACATCAACCGGATCCGGATCATATTGCAGCTGGTAACTAATAAGAACTCTAACACAATGTTCAATTGCAGTATTTGTTCAATGATGGTTCAACTAATAAAATAAGGCATGCTAAAACGGAAATAGCCAATGGGTCTTGTGAAAATGTTCGCGAAGGAATAGCCTCGACCGACTCCAGGACCAAGAAAACAAAATTGAGATTACAAAAGGCCGTGAGTAGTAACTTTTATATAGTGCCGAGGTTGCTTTTTTTTCACCCAGAATACCACCAGCCATTCCTCCGTGAAAATTTTCACACGAGTATTATGCTAGATCATGGTTGTTACAAAAAAGTTCCAGAAATTTTCGACTCCTTTTGGTTTTTCTAAAATTATTTTTCCATTTCAGGTGCATTGGCCCCTATGTTCCAAAGATCTGTGTCGATATTAAAAGACCATACATAACATAGATGATACAAAATATTGTACCAAATCAAATGATTGATTGTTCCAAGCTTTCCATGATTACATCTTCAATAATAGAAGAAGCTAAACCTTAGAAGATTGATTTTGAAATGTAAATCAGTGCAACGCACGGTCATTTAGCTGCTTACATAACGGCGTATGAGTGTCTTCACTATATGAAAACAAGGAGAGTTAAAGCAAATCGTTTTGTTGCTCTGAAGTTGGACATGATGAAAGCGTACGACAGATTAGAGTGGCCCTATCTAAAAGCAGTCATGTTACAACTAGGCATAAGCCCACGTTTTATAGAAAAGGTGATGAGGTGCGTGACATCAGTGTCCTTTTCGGTACTGTTTAATGGGGGCAGTTTGCAGGATTTCAGGCCTACGAGGGGAATGAGGCAGGGGGATCCTATCTCTCCGTATATATTCCTGTTGGCGACAGAAGGCCTCTCATGTTTGTTGAAAGCCCAAGGTGTTGGTGTTCGGGACTTTCTGTTGCAGATACAACACCGGCTATTAATCATCTCCTTTTTGCAGACGATAGCCTTTTTGTTTTTTGAAGCCAATGGTGAAAATGCAGCTCAAGTTCATGACCTCCTGAGAGTATACTGTGATGCTTCAGGGCAGCGAATTAACACGGATAAATCGTCAATCTATTTAAGCAAGGGCGTTCCGGAGGCCATTCAAAATGAGATAAAAAATGCCTTGGATGTGCAGAATGAGTCACTATCAGAAAAATACTTCGTTTCAAAAAAAAAAAGAAAAATACTTGGGTCTACCCACGGACGTAGGCAAGAGTAAGGAAGGATGCTTCAGATATTTGAAGGACAGAATTTGGAAACATATCCAAGGATGGATGAGAAGTGCTTGTCGGCAGGGGGAAAAGAAGTGTTAATTAAATCCGTTGCACAATCCATTCCGACATATTCGATGTCCTGTTTTAAGCTACCCCGAGGGCTAAGTGAGCATATAAACAGTCTTCTTCGGAAGTTTTGGTGGGGCAGCAAACAAGGTCAGAGAAAACCTGCTTGGGTGTCATGGAAGAGGATGTGTAAACCAAAAAACATGGGCGGGATTAGTTTCCGAGACATCGAGCTCTTTAACTTTGCATTGCTAGCGCGGCAAGTGTGGCGCTTATTGCAAGATACGGAGTCCTTGAGTGCGCGCGTGCTGAGGGCGAGGTACTACCCGCAGGGCAACATCCTTGATGCAGCTTTGGGGGCCCACCCGTCCCAGGTCTGGCGCTCTTTGATGGAGGGGAGAGACCTTCTGGTCTTAGGCTTGATTAGAAGAATTGACCTAGGTTCGGATACTCGTATTTGGGAAGATAATTGGCTCCCCCGAGACTACAAACTGAGACCTATCTGTCCTATATCAGCCAACCCTCCTAGGCCTGTTTCTAAACTAATAGATGCACCGACCAGAACATGGAACAAACAACTGCTTCTAGAACATTTTATCAGGCCGGATGTTGAAGTGATTTTGAATATCCCACTAAGCTCGCGGGTGCAACCCGACTTCTGGGCGTGGCATTATGAAAGGAGGGGAATGTTCAGTGTAAAATCAGACTACAGGATGATAAATGGCATTAAACATCAATGAGAGGATTGGCTCGAGCATAGGCCGGGCCACTCAAATCAAGAAGCTGAGGGCAAGTCCTGGTCACAGCTATGGAAAGTGAAAGTCCCGTCTAAGGTAAGGGTTTTTGTCTGGCGCTTGGCACATATGTCTCTACCTGCGGGTTCAGTAGACATGAGCGTAAAATGGCAACATCCACCGCATGTTGTTTATGTGAGGAGGAGGTCGACTCTTGGCGCCATTCTTTGTTTGAGTGCTGGATGGTGCGTTGCGTGTGGGCACAAGGAGACGAGGAGATCCTTGAGCATGTGATATCGAACAGAAGTGATGATGCGAGGCTTTGGCTGTTCTGGTTGTTTGACACGATGAACCAACATGATCTTGCAAGGGTACTAATCACTATGTGGGCGATTTGGTGGGCTCGACGAGAGCAATACATGATGATGAGTTTCAGAGCCCCATGTCGACGATGTGCTTTGTGAACAGGTATTTGCAGGACCTGGAGATTGCTACAACGAGGATCCCCGCTGGACATACACAGGCTGCGCAACCGAGAGCTCATAGATGGATTCTACCTAGAGTAGATGCGGCAAAAATCAATGCTGATGGTGCTATTTCCTGCCAAGGTACGATGGGAGCTTCAGCCGCTGTTTGTAGGGATCAAAACGGAAACTACCTTGGAGCCTCTGCGGTGATATTTGATGGTCTAGTCGACGCTCCATGCCTAGAGGCTCAAGCATGCAATGAGGCTCTTGCCCTAGCGCAAGACCTGCTTCTTACACATGCGATAATAGCGTCTGACTGCTTGCAGGTTATTCAAGACATTAATGGAGCGTTGAGCTCTTCTTCTTATGCTTTAGTTTTGAATGAGCAACAACCCTATTCTCAAGCTTTCCCTGCAAGTAACAAGATGCCTTGTTAACATCAACTTGAGTTCTCGGATCAACCAAGGGCAGTTGAGACTTGCCTTACCTTATAAACCACCGCTTCCAATTCGATGGTTTTCAGAGAAATCATCTGTGATGTTTTCCAAAAGTGATAATGGCGAAGTCCTTGGTCGTTCGTTCTCATGAGATAGCATGTGCTCGAGGTCGTTTTGTGCAGCACTAGCTTGGCGACGCATTGGCAGTTACGTACGGCGTGTATAATAGTACCTTTGATACATGAGGAAACATGCTATTTAGGAGGCCACTAGACATAGCTTCCCAGTTACTTGAGCAATCATGAAAGGCATAGCTCCGGAACAGAGAACAATCTTCTGTTTTGTTAAGTAGAAAAACGTGGATCCTTGAGAAACTTTTTCAATAACTACACTCTTGTTCCCTCACAGTCACAGTCACAGTCACAGGGCAAACATTGTACAATAACAAATCTCCAACACGAAAATGTTATGAAGCAGAGCAAGCATAAGCACATCTCTTTCCACAAAACTAAACACACACTTTACGAGGTGACAACAATAGGTCTGAAGCAAATAAGTAGTAAACATACAGCTGCAACAGGGCCTGCGTTTGGATGAATGTCCAAAAGGAACCCAAACACGACTAATAAGCAGGTTCTTAATCTCAAAGCTGCCCGTCATGCAAGAAGAGCATATGTAGCAGCAGCCAGTTTAAATACATGGAGTACGAGACTACTAGCTAGTGGTGATTACCTGGAGAAGCTTTTGCTGCCTAGTGAAGAGGAGTTTAGATGTCCGCACTAGGGCGACAAGACAAACCGTTTCTGAAAACAGCAAAGAGAGGAGGGAGAGAGGTGATATCAGACCCATCCAACACTCACCCAGAGATGATACCTTTCCAACTATAGACATACACTAGTTAAGGAGCAATATTTACACACAAAAATTTATAGAACTAACAAATGATAACGTTAACCACGGCTAAAGAAAGAATTTAAGAACAGAAGTACTCACTGTGAATCTCCTGTCTTTCAAGATATTTGCTTCAAGAAAAGATCACAAACGAGCCATGTACTCATGTCCCCTTTCCAGAATTACGCAAGTAAAACTAGAACGAGATCTGGAGTTGCAGACAGTAGTGGAAGAGCGAAGCGCCGATCGCGTGGCAGGTGCGATAAGAACCCAAAGCAAGCAATCAGTGATAGAAGAAGCGGCAGGGGAGAGCTTCCACAAGTGGCAGTAAGAAGGATATGAACAGCAATCCAGTGAAGGCGTCTGTTTTGTGGCTGGAGTGGATGCACGGTCCCTTTCAAGGTAGAGATTAGTCAATAATGGAGGCCACAAGAGATCAATCGTACGTGGAAGCGGAGCGGTAGGAGGCTGAGGATGCTGAGCTGGGTCTTGACCGGTCGTCCCTGAGCCTGGAATATCCTCTTCATGGCCAGTAGAGTCAGTCGCTAAACTGCGAGAGTTTTTTTTTTAGAATTAACTGCGAGAGCTTGGGTGCACGCAGCTGCGGAATGGACGGTCGGCCGGAGCTTGGGTGCACGAAGCGAATAGCCTACCCACCTCCCCCCTACCTCCACCATTACCACACCACCAAACCACGTCGTGCTCTCCTATATATCGAAAAAGGTTTCGCCCAGCTTTATAAATAAAGCAACCACCAAACACAAGTATCAAGGTCACAACAAAACGCAACACATACACACAAAGCCACCACGTCCTGGTCCAACACACACACACACACACACAGACCAACAGACCCAAGTCCAGCTGTGGGCACAGCACAACAAGCCCAACACAGGCACACGACGAAATAACACATAAATGGCAGGGCGGTGGCGATGGCGAGAAGACGGCGATCTAATCTGGTTCCGGTGGTAGTGGGAAAGCAGTGGAGCCATCCGACGAGCCATCGCGCGAAGCTGGGAGATGATGGGGTGATGGCATCTCTCTCCCTGGGGCGGCTAAGCGGCCGCCAAAGCTGCAAGTAACCAAACCATTTGAACAAAGCGTCAGTAGCACGACGAAGAGGAATGCGCTGAATCACAAGTTTATTCCTAACAGTCCACAGCGTCCAGGCAAGCACCCCAATGGCCAGCCACCTAATGTAGCATACTACGGATGGGATCGCCTGGAGTTCGGCAAAGAGAGCGGGGAAGTTGTTGTGGTCCCAGCTTCCACCCACTATCTCGCGGGAGCAGCTCCCATAGGAACTGCGCGGACACGCAGGTGAAGAAGATATGGTTTGAGTCTATGGCAAGCAATATTGGATGTAACGAAAATACTCTCTCCGTTTCTAAATATAAGTCTTTGTAGAGATTTCACTATGAACTACACACGGATGTATATAGATGCATTTTAAGTGTAGATTCATTCATTTTGCTTCGTATGTAGTCCACCTAGTGCAATCTCTACAAAGACTTACATTTAGGAACGGAGGAAGTATATATGTAAAATCCATATATATAACTGTTCTATCTAACTAGGTATACAAATCATCGGATTACCTACATTTTTCTGTCATTCATTAATCCGCATTTGGAAGATTAACACGTACTCTAATATATTTTTATCATTTATCTTACTGTTTGTCGATACCATGTCAATTGTAGAAATATAGTGTTACTCTCTGTTCTCTCTATCTCTTCTTACTCTCTACACCATGTTGACCAAAAACGGTGCCATTAATGAATTTTAGATATGGCTTCGTGGAGCCTAGTAAGATCTAGCTCCATCTAAATTGCCCTTCATGTTCAGCTGAAACAAGAAGAAATAAAGGTTATCCTCCTAGAGATACTTTACTACATATGCTTTGAAGAACGATATGATGTAACTACTTAAAAAAATGTCAAGTTAAAGCAAAATATGGCTATATTGAAACCTAGTGTTTATCCTTTTTTTGAGGGAGGTCTAGCATTTATTATCATGGAATAGTCGCAAGTATTGTTCATACATTATCAACATTAGGATATGCTGGATAGGACATGGAGTATGTGAGCTCGAGCTCACATGCACACTTTGCTATAGTAAAATCGAAAAAACTATTTTAAAAATTCAAAAAAATCTGAATTTTTTTGTCAACAAAAATTGATGTGTGTTTCACATGCGTGTAAATTTTCGTGATGAAATGACATTTGCGGAGGCCTTTGCAAAAAAGACAAAATCATGCTTGAAAAAAAAGGTTGTTGAAAGCATTGATTTTGTTTTTTACCGAGACCTACATGAATGTCATTTTGTCATGAAATTTTGCACGCATGTGAAAAATACATCAATGTTTCTTGTCAAAAAAATTCAGATTTTTTTAACTTTTAAAGTTTTTTTTTCGATTTTACTGTAGCAAAGGGTGCATGTGAGCTCGAGCTCACAAGAGCACTTTCGATGCTGGATACCACTTCTTTCCTATCAACATCTCTATAATTATGACACCAAGACTATATATGTCCGACTTGTATGTGATCGTGTATATGTCTCAACTATGGAACTCTGGTGCTATATATCCCCTGCATAAAAATTTAGTCATATAAGCGCATGAGAAAAAGAGAAAGGAAACAATTTCTAAATAAAACAAAAAGGAGAACTCAAGAGGTTTTACCAACTTACAATGTGCCGGACGTATTTGTGGTAATAACTCGGCTTTGCTTTTCATCAAAGCACCTTGATAGCCCAAAGTTGGTAATTTTTGACATCATGTTGCCATCCAGCAGAATATTTGCGGGCTTGATATCTAAGTGAACAATAGGTTCTGGTGAAGGTAATGTAAACCTTCACAGATACCATTTACTATCACATAGGTCTTTATCCATTCATGTCCATAAGATGCATCTATAAAGGAGAGAGAATTGAGAAAGTAAGGTGTTAGTATTTGACATATATTTTTTTGAAAAAGGAGGATGACCCCCGGTCCGAGCGGAATATCAAACAGACCTCGCACCAAATCCTAATATCTAAAGCCGAAGGCCCCAACCAAGGCCATACTGGGTCTGGGCACACAACGGTCCGACGCACTCTTAGAGGTCGTCGCCGCTGTCTTCCACCGATCCATCTTCATATTTGACATATATGAAGATTGAAATACTTTTTTTCTCTCGAAGTACGAGTGTGCGTATCACTCATTAAAGAAGAAAGGGAAGACTCCCAACTCCACGGTTACAACAATAATTACATGTCGAGATCATCTGACACCACCGAACGAACTAGCTACAACTCCTCCTCACAATCTGGCCTACCGTCATCCGCCTCAAAACTCAAGGTGTTGCCTTTCATGAGGCCAGCCTTCGCCCATAGAATTCCCTCCTCTCTAATTCTAAGCAAAATTGCGGGTAGAGACGGTGCGGCACCGTTTAACACGATGTCGTTCTGGTGTTTCCACAACATCCACATCCCAAGGAGGCATTTTGCCCGAGTCGATTTGCGATGCACTGGGCTTTGATCCTGTCTAGAACACCATTCGCCGAGGCCTTCACCATCTTGGGGTTCGAATTCTAGCCTGCCCGTGATTCTCCCCATTCAATACCAGACCTGCTTTGCAAAGACACATCCCACAAGTAGATGTTGGATAGTTTCCTCGTGTTGGTTGCATAGGGGGGCATGTGTCTTGGTGTGGTAGTCCGCGGCGGGCCAAATGATCGGACGTCCAACATTGGTTCTTGAGGGCCAGCCATGCAAAGAAACGGCACTGCAAGGGTGCCCTCGACTTCCAGGTGAACGCCGCTGTCGGGGAGACCACAACATGAATCTGGTCGCATAAGCTGATCTAGCCGAGTACTGGCCGTTCTTTTCCCACGATCATGTCGCCACGTCCTCAACGTCATGTGTTAGTTGGCGGCCAGTGACCAGCGGCCACAGCCGCAAAAACTCCTGAAGCGCTTGGAGTGATAAGTTGGGGTCGATGTCGCCTGCCCAGCTGTCATTTAGCAGCGCATCAGAAACCAACTTTGACCTCTTGATCCGATCCGGTATAAATTCATGCACCGTCGGTGCAATCTCTTGAATCCTCAAGGGATTGATCCATCTATCTTCCCGGAAGAGGGTAGATCTGCCATTGCCCACCGTATTGTAAGCCGCTGCCCGAACCAATTCCAAAGCCTCCACCGGCACAGGGATGTAGAACTCGGACCATGGCCTGCTTCTGTCCGCCCTTTGCAACCAAGCCCACCTCGCTCGCAAAGCCTTATTGAGCCACTGTAGGTTTGGGATCCCCAATCCACCTGCCCATTTGGGCCTGCATACCACGTCCCAAGCCACGGTTCAGTTGCCTCCTACTCAGATTTGTAATGTTAGATAGACAAAATGGAAACAAAAGTTGCAGGCCACATGTTCTTACCTTTGATGTTCCCATCAAGACTTCCTTTATGTTATTATGTACATACTCAAAGCAGAACAACCTTTGACGTACATCTGCCATGACAAAATCTCCATCGTAGCCTACCATTTCGCCTTGTATGTTTGCACAATATCCCAAAAAACGTACTATAATTTTGTGCTCCACCTTCATCAAACATCGAATCTCTTCGTTGGATTTATTATCGGGAATATCAAGCCTTTCAAACAGCTTCTTCACAGCAACGATCCCTTCTCAAGCTCTCCCTACAAGTCACAAGATGCTTTTCAGCATGAACTTCAGTTTTTGGATCAACTGCTGGCAGTTGAGAGTTGCCCTACCTTATAAACCACCGCAAATCCACCGCTGCCAATTTGATGGTTCTCAGAGAAACCATGTGTGATATCTTCCAAAGTGATAATGGCAAGGCCTTTGGCTGTTCGTTTTCGTCAGATAGCATGTGCTCAAGGTCATTCCGTGCAGCACTGGCTTGGCGACTCATTAGCAGTTACGTGGGGCGAGAGTACCCTGAAACAAGAGCAAGCCCATGATTTGGGAGGCCCACAAGATCCAGCTATAAGAACAATCTTTTGATTTTATGAGTAAAAAAAATTCAATAACTACAGTCTTATTCCTTGAATGGATAAACATTGCAAAATAACAAAACCCAGTTAACACGAAAAAATGTTGTGAAACAGAGCAAGCACAAGCATAGCTCCTCCACAAAACTCAACACGCACTTGACGGCATAGGTAATTAGAATAAGGGCAACTCTAACGGATCCCCTAAAAATAGAGGAGTACAACGGCGGAGTCCAAGGCCAGGCAGGAGGTGCTCGTGGACATGTGCTGCTCCGCCGTCAGCGCCGTCGCTGTGCTCAGCTTCCTCGCGTCCGTCGCGCTACGCTAGAGTAAGGGACCGAATGTCTGTACCTCGTGAAACATGCACAACAGTTCCACTAGAACAGAGGAGCCAAAAAAGTACAGAGATTTGACTACTGACAGTGAAGCGAACAATCATAATTTTTTTGTACTGTTGGGCCTGAAAATTCAGGCAGTAGAAGGCCGCATAGTGCTCACAATTAAACCATGGTGGTTTTCTCAACCAAAAAAAAACATGGTGGTCTTCTAAAAAATTCTGTCAAAATAGTCACCGGGGAAAGGCATCCTTCTCAAAGTAAGTACAGTTATGCCAGGTCTCAAAGCATGGCCAATACTAGCTCAAATTCTGAAACTGAGTGGCACCGTGCCAAGCAAAGACATGGCTTCAGGCTTCAGCAGCCAGAGCGCTCCACACATTTGCAACCACCTCCGAGGCTTGCACGAGTCGATTGAACAACGCCAGCCACAGGCTTGGACAGATTCAGAGACTAGAGAAGCATGTGCTCCTGTCAAAACATAACACTTAACATAGCACACATATTTACCCAAAACGTAGCACTTGCAAATTTCAAAAACCATGAAAATAATTAGTGAAGTACGAAATTATTTACCCAAGCCAGTTCTGAATCCAGAAGGATGTGTTGCCGTCAAAAGGTAGCACTTGCAAATTCCAAAAATCGTAAAGTAAGAAAACAAATTGCACACATTTAGTTCATAGCTTGTTTCACACAAGTCGGCTAAGAATTATTACATATACATACTCCTATCAATCAAAGCTACAGGCCAAGGTGTAAACTGAAGCATGGATACTATAAACATGCATGAAACAAGCTCATGGTATTGAGTATTATTTTTCTAATTTAAGCCTGGGTTGCAGGAAAGATTTGACACCTTCTTCCAATTCCAATCTCTCCCAGGATCCAACATCAATCTGTAGTTCCTGCAGTTTTTGTGGTAAGCTGTCCGTCTTGAAAGGAAGCCTAGTCAATTCCGGACAATGATGAAGCACCAGTCGCTCTAGGGATGAAAATGTCACATCAGGATCCCCAATACCGACCAGTGATTCACACCTCAGAAATTTTAGATATTTGAGGCAAGGAAATGTCTTCGAACTGTCTTGTCCGCTGCACTGGTTATCACCATGGTGCCTCATAAACGCTTGCCGCATCGAAGAACAATCATATATCACCAGTTGTTCGAGGCATGGCAGATGCATCACCCAGGAGAGTTGATTTAGCTTTCCGCAGGAATACACCTCCAAACAAGTGAGCCTTGGAAATAGAGATGCCGGAGATGTTTCCATCCATGTTATCTCTCTCAAGTTTGACAAATCTAAAAAAGTGAGCTGATTGAGAGTACCAAAACAGCAGTTTGGTCGTGCCAACTCGTGTCCAAGTATTATTTCCTCCATGACACACATGTCAATTAGCAGTTCATACAAGGTCCTTGGTGCAAACTCATGTGATAGAATATCAGAGAAGTAGAGTGCACGTGTCTCGAGTCTCCGCAGAGTTAAATTCCTGATGGGGAGGTTCTCACTTTCTCGTAATAATTTATACTGAGAAAAACACATGGCAGTGATACCAACTGCTTTCAAGTGGGGTAGGGTGCCCAACTCTCGAAGCATTCTGGAAAGAAGGTCCTTCGAAACTGGACGTGGATAAAAAGTGTTGAAGTCTATTACTTGTAATGATTGAAGCCTAGATATGACCCCCTCAGGTATCCTTTGTATGCTAGTCCATTGTAGGTACAAGAACTTGAGCTTAATTAGGTTTCCAAAGCAGTAAGGCACTTCATTTATATCAATATTATGCGACAAGTCAAGGTGTTCCAAGTTTGTCAGGGAACATAATTCTTCAGGTATTTCTCCAAGATTGTTGAAGCGCAAATCCAGATATGTCAGTGAAGTAAATTTCTTGATTTCTTCAACTAATATGCTTTCATGCAACCTGTTATTTCCAAGGCATAACATCCTCGTGTGGCATGGATTAGAGTCAACATGAGGAAGTTTTAATACATAGTTGCACATCAATGAGACAGATTCAACTTGGCTCCAAGGGATGCTAAATTTTTCGTGCCGGCCAATACCCGCACGGACAAACCACTTGCCATTTTTCTCATTGCAGCCACAAGAGATCCATAAAGCCATGTCACGAACCACATCATGCATTTTAAAAGAATCATACATTTCTCCACAACCATCTAACAAACATGCAGCTGAAAGGTCACCCATCAGACTATATGCTTTTGTGTAGGAACTTTGTATATCTAACTCATGCACTAGACCCAAGCCAATCCAGCATCGAGCGAGCTCTACTTTGTAGATATGTTGATCCTCTGGCCACAATGCACAAGTCAAGAAACATTTCCTCAAAGTATTGTTTCGCAAACTATCAAAACTAAACTTGATCTGGCTAAAAACGATTCTCTCCATATCCAATGGGTCATCGTTATCACAACATGACCGTCTCATATGTTGGATAGCATATTCCCACTCAGCCGTATCAGTTTTACCATACATTGCCTTTCCAACAGTTATCAAAGCTAATGGCAAGCCTTTCATTTCTTTCACAAGTTCTCTTGCAAGAGCTTCAGTGCGAGGACTATAAAAAATAGTTTCATGGCCGACCTTATCCTGGAATAGCTGCCATGAGTCATCCTCATGTAGACAAGATACATTCAAATCTTTCCTCACCTCCATTTGACCACAAACCCTTCTTGATCTTGTTGTGAGCACCACCTTTCTCCACATTTGGTTTGCATATCCAAGAGGATATGGTATGCCAACTGCTTGTAGATCAATTTGGCCCCAAATATCATCCAACAATAGAAGAAAGCTTCTCTTCTTCAGAAAGTCAAAAATGACACGAGATTGAGATTTCACATTACTATCTCTGTTCAGATTGAGATGGCGTGCAATGTCAGTTTGGATCTTTTCCACCGAACACCCCCTTGAAGCTGTCACTTGCACAACATAGTTAAAGGTCTTGTCATCATCAAGTGAGTTCTTGATTTTGTTCAAAAGGCGTGTTTTCCCCACTCCACCTGGACCCCATATTCCAATTACTCCCACTGGATCATCCTTAATGAGCCGGATGGCCTCTTGAAGATTACGGTCCTCAACATACATAGATGGAACAGATTCGACTTCGACAACATGAGGATTATCATTGACACATTCTTGGGCCTCTTGAAGTTCCTTAGCTGCCTCTTGCCCAATAGTAACATTCTTCTCGGCAATATCATTCATATAACGAACATTGTTCCTCCTCAGAAGCAAGTTATTGGTGGTATGCTCCAAATTTTCCAAAGTTCTTTCTACCTTCAAGGCATAAGTTTACATGTCTAACTTAGTACTCAAAATTTGTATTAAGTTCAGTTATAAATTTCACAAAGAAAGTTACCTGTGGTACTGTTGAAGAAGTCAAAACAGTTATAATGCATGTATTTTCTGATTCACCAAGCCTACTGATTATATGTGATGTATTTGGTCTGTTCGCTTGGTTACCATCAGTGCATTTTATCCCTAGGTCAATGCATAACCGTATCTGTTTCAAAAGTGTGTCCCGCTGTGATTTCCTTAACTTATTACTCCAACTTTCAAGTACCTATTTAGATAGGAAATTGAAGTATGTTAGATATGCAGAGAAAGAATGCCCAATCCATACCTAGCTATGGTGACCCATCATGTACCTGAGACATAAATACAGTAACACGTCTCATGTAGAAAATAATACCATTTAACAACCAATTCCTCAAAAGAAACCTTTTTAATTGAAATAATAATATGTATGAAAAATTTATGACTAAAAATAAATTAGAAGACTAAAATAATGGTAAAATATGGAGTACTATGTTGCTATGGCTTTAAAGTGTCATTATGCCAAGTTATGTATTTGTGATGCTATTCTACAACTTGGAGTAATCTTTACACCCAAGCCAACCCACCAACCCATCACGTCCTACTAAACCACCACTTTCCACCCCCATAGGGAAGATAATATGCCCAAGAATTATTGTCATTTTCCCTTTAGAAATTATTAACCATATCTTTTTGTAACCATGACCACGTCTTAGTTCGCATCTAACTGATACATATAATGAAGGAGGGAATTTTTAATTCTTCACAATCACCTCAATAATTCACCTTGCAAATAAGAAAACTGCATGAGATGCAGAAATTAAATCCCTACCCTTGCTTATTTTAAGTTAGAACATACAAAATTACAGATGTTCTCATAGCAGTAAAATCATGCCATATTCCAATGATGAAATTGGCTTGGCAGGTACAGTTGGACATGGTTGGTTTGGCGCAAGTTACTGTTTTAAACTATAAATTATTACATTTTTTTAATAGAGCATCTTATAAAACCACAAAGAAGAAACCGTGAAGTGATATCTACCTTGTTGTAGAATAGGTTATTGTACTCACAAAGCAATATACAAACCAACAAAATACATGGACTCGTAGACCACATCAATTCAAGCTCAAGCAACAAGAAATATCCTCCAAAAAATAAGGGATTGTACTCAACCACATCTAAATCACCCACCCATGTAGCAACCAAAATAAATAAAGTACAACTACAATATTGCGCGTCTTGAAAATATAGATGTAAAACCGACATAAAATTGTTCTATCTTATTACCTCCATTTTTTGTGTCATTTATTAACCACATTTAGAAGATAAATGTGTTCTTTAATATAATATTATCGCATATCTTAATCCTTGTGGATATTGTGTCAGATATAGCAAAAGATATAGCGTTACTCTTTGTCTTGTCTATCTTCCCTTACTCTCTTCGCCATGTATAGACCAAAAAAGGGTGGCATAAACAAATTTTAGATGTGGGTTCTTAGCACCATATAAATTGCGCTTTCGTTTTCCGTTGAAACAGTTAGAAATAAAGGTTATCTTCTTAGAGATACTTTACTACAGATGCTTCGAAGAATGATATTATGTAAGGCCCTAAAAAATTGCAAAGTAAAAGCAAAATATGTTTATTTCAAAAGCATAATGTTTATCCTTATTTGAGGGGGTGGGGGTGTCTAGCCTTTGTCATGAAACAATCGATATTGGTCTTACATTATCAACATCAGGATATCCTGGATACCACTTCTTTCCTGTCAGCATCTCTATAATTATGACACCAAGACTATATATGTCCGATTTGTATGTGATCGTGCATTTGTCTCCTCTATGAAACTCTGGTGCCATATACCCCCTTCAAAAAAATTGTACTCATGTCAGCGAATAGGGAAAAGGAAAAGGGTGCAATTTCTGCTTAAGACAAAAATGATTCAAGAGGCTTTGCCAACTTACAATGTTCCAGCCATATTTTCGGTAATAGCTTGGCTTTGCTTTTCATCGAAGCACCTTGACAGACCAAAGTCAGCAATTTTTGGTGTCATGTTGTCATCCAACAGAATATTTGCTGGCTTGAGATCTAAGTGAACAATGCAATTCTGGTGAAGGTAATGTAAACCTTCACAAATACCCTTTATTATCCGATAGCTCTTTATCCAGTCAAGTCTAGAAGATGTATCTATAAATGAGAGAATACCACAAGATAAGTGACACTACATGCGTGGGCTGCTTGAGTTCACTAATCTTCAATATATTCATTAAAAATGGAAACAAAAGTTGCAGGCCACATGCTCATACCTTTGATATACTCATGAAGACTTCCTTTAGGTACATACTCAAAGCAAAGCAACCTTTGACGTATATCTGCCATGACAAAATCTCCATTGTAGTTTTCCATTTGGCCTTGTATGTTAGCACAATATCCCAAAAACCGGACTATGTTGTTGTGCTTTACCCTCATCAAACAACGAATTTCTTCATTGAATTTATTATCAGGAATATCAAGACTTTCAAGCAACTTCTTCACAGCAACAGTCCCATTCTCAAGCACTCCCTGCAAGTGCAAGATGCCTGGTCAGCATCAACTTGAGTTATTAGATGAACCCAGGGCAGTTAAGAGTTGTGTTACCTTGTAAACCACTGCAAACCCACCGCTGCCAATTTGATGGTTCTTAGAGAAACCATCGGTAATGTCTTCCAAAAGTGAATGGCAAGGCCTTTGGCAGCTCGTTTTCATGAGATAGCATATGCTCGAGGTCATTTCGTGCAGCACTAGCTTGCCGGCCCATTTGTAGTTACGTCCGGCGAGTAGTACCCTTGAAACAAAAGCAAGCATGCTATTTAGGACTAGGAGGTCACAAGACACGAGTAATCATGAAAAAGACACAGGTAAGAACATAGCGTTGCTCTGTTGTTGGCAGGTTGTGCGGGTATGCAAGCTGCCCTCCCAGGTTCGAGACTTGGGCTCGGCGGGTGCTCAGGTTGCTTCTCCTATAACAAAAATATGCCGCCAGGGCTAGTCCTAACTGGTCTCCCTTTTTTTTAAGACATGACTATAGAATAGAGATTTTTTTTTCAATTACTAAATTCTTGTTCCCTTAGTGTTAGTGGGAAAACATTGCAAAAGAAGGAATCTCAGCTAGCAGGAAAATGTTATGAACCAGAGCAAGCAGACACATATCTCCTCCGCAAAACTCAACACGCGCTTGATGGCATAGCTAACTACAATAAATTTGAAGCAAATAAACGATAAACATAGAGCTGCGAGGATGCTTCAGGCATGCATTTGGATGAATGTCCAATAGGAACCCAACACGCAGCTACCGATCATGCAAAAAGAGCATCTGTAAGCCACTTTAACTATGAGGAACAAGCTGCAGGCGTGGTAATCAACCTGAGAACCTTGGCTAGATTTTTGAGTCGATGAAAATCACGGCTAGCAAAAACAACTCGACTGCGCAAATCGCTGGCTAGCCGCCGGCTAGCCGACTGCCGTCTTCTTCGTTCGGCTTATCTTCCACTCTACACTCAGCTGCTGCCGCCCATGCTTCTGGACACCGGCACCCTCTCCCTGACCTACCCCCTCTGCAAATCTGCCCTCGGCCTTTCATGCTACACCTACAGCGACCTCTCAACCTATCCCGTACATTACATCCCCTGTTTTGAGTTTTGTTGCGGCGATCTGGGCCGATTAATCACGTGTAGTTGGACTAGTTACTCCCAACAATTTACAGTGATATATAGAGCTAACAGAAGAAAACGTTAACCATGGCAAACAAAAAGATTGTAAGATCAGAAATACTCACTGTGGATCTCCTGTCTTTCCAGAAATCGGTTCAAGAAAGATGAGCTTGATCACAAACGAGTTATGCCCCCTTTCCAGAATTGCGCAAGTAAAACTAAAACGAGTTCTTGAGTCGCAGACAGTAGTGGAAGAATCAGCGATAGAAGAGTAAGGCGCCGGAGAGCTTTCAACAAGTTGCAGTAGGTAAGGGAGGCATCTTTTTTTGTGGCTGGAGTGGATGCACGCTCACTTTCAACTTTCAAGGTAGAGATTGGTCAATAATGGAGGCCACAAAAAGAAACCACCGCGGAGACGGAGCAGTAGGATGCTGACCTGCCGCTTTTCCCACAGAAGAGAGGAGCGAAAAAAGTACAGAGATTTGACTACTGACACTGAAGCGAACAATCCTAGTTTTTTTGTACTGTTGGGCCTGAAAATTCAGGCGGTTGAAGGCCGCACGGTGCTCACAATTAAACCATGGTGGCCTTCTAATTTTGTTTGTGTCAAATTAGTCACCGGGAAAAGGCGTCCTTCTCAAAGTACAGTTATGTCATGTCTCAAAGCATGGTGATACCTCTAGGCTCTAGGCCAATGCTAGCTCAAATTCTGAAACTGAATACTAATGCTAGTACCATATATACCAGAAAGCACAACACACCATTCCTTCAGTTCCAAGAGAGCCTGTCCGTGCCCAGTAAACTGGCGCGCGACCTCCGACCCTCCTCCAGCCGCAACAAAGAAATTCTCAAACATGCTCCAGCTGCAACCAAGCAGCAACCAAGATAGTACCATGGTTTGCACAGATCGATTGGAAAAGGGATGCATCAGCTGCAAAACAGGAGACTGTACAGATTCAAAGATGAGGGCAGCACATGCTCCCGTCAGCTCTGAATCAAAAAGGATGCGCTCCCCGTCAAAACGTAGCACTTGCAAACTTCAATAATCGTGAAATAAGAATACAAATTGCACACATTTACTTCATATATAGCTTGTTTTATCAGACTGCACACAAATGGAAACACCTCCAGACAAGTCGCTAAGAATTATTATTACAACAGGCCAACAGGAAGCATGGATACAACTCGGGAGCCAAAAGGAAGCATTTTCCATGACACTGCATACACATGCACGATAAAACTCCCATACGAGATACTGATACGGTTGCCTATCCTTGCTGGGCGCAGAAAGAAGCATGGAGTGGAATGGACGGATTGCTCATGGTACTCCATACAATTTAAGCTTGGGTTCCAGGAAAGATTTGACACCGTCTTCCAATTCCCATTTCATTCTCTCCCAGGATTTAACATCAATCTGCACAAACTGCAGTTTTCGTGGCAAGTTGTCCATGTTGAAAGGAAGACTCTTCAAGTCTGCACAATGTTGGAACTCCAGTCGCTCTAGGGATGGGAATGTCACATCGGGATCACCAATACTGACCAGCGATCGGCAGAACGTAAATCTAAGATATTTGAGGCAGGGAAATGTCTTTGAACTGTCTTGTTTGCCGAACTTGTTATCACCATGGTGCATCACAAATGGTTGCTGCATCACATAACAGTGACATATGTTGAGTTGTTCGAGGCAAGGCAGGTACATCGCCCAAGAGAGGTGTTTTAGCTCTTGCCAGTAGTCCACAAACAAACACGTGAGCTTTGGGAATAGAGATGCTGGACATGTTTCCATCCAAGTTATCTCTCTTAAGTTATCAAACTCTGATAATTGGAGCTGATTGAGAGCACCAAAACAACAGCTTGGTAGTGCCGACTCTTTTCTTGTTATTATTTGATCCAAGTTTAGCATGTGAATTGTTAGTTCATACAAGGTCCTTCGTGCAAAGTCATGCGACAGAATATCCGAGAAATTGAGTACACGTGTCTCATGATCCTCCAGAACTAAATACCTAATGGGGAGGTCAGCACCTTTTTTTAGTAGTGCACATAGATACTCCACATAGATACCAACTGCTTTCAAGTTGGTTAGGGCGCCCAACTCTCGAAGCATTCTTATGTTCTCAGAAACTGGACGTGGCAAACAATGGGTTCTGATATCTATTACTTGCAATGCTTGAAGTTTAGATATGACCCCCTCTGGTAACATCTGTATCCTAGTCTCTTCTAGGTACAAGAACTTGAGCTTAATGAGGTTTCCAAAACAGTGAGGCACTACTTTTATATCACTATTTCCCGATAAATCAAGGTGTTCCAGGTTTGCCAAGGAACATAATTCTTCAGGTATGAAATCCAGCTTGTTGAAGCTCAAATCCAGGTATGTCAGTGAAGTGAATTTTCTGATTTCGTAATATGGTAATCTACTCAAGTCATCATTTCCAAGGCATAACATCCTCATGTGGCAAGGATTAGAGTCAACAGGAGGAAAATCCAACAACCAGTTCATCATCAATGAGACACATTCAACTTGACTCCAAGGGATGTTAATTTTTTCGTCCCAACCAACTCCTGCGCGGACAAACCACTTGCTATTATTCTTACCGCAGCCACAAGCGATCCATAAAGCCATGTCACGAACCACATCATGCATTTTAACATAATCATGCATTCCAAGATATTCATTGAACATTATAATTCCATGGTCCTGCTCTAACAAGCATGCAGCTGAAAGTTCGCCCATCAGATAATATGCTGTTCTGTAGGAACTTTGTATGTTTGGTTCAGACACGAGACCTAAGCCAATCCAACATCGAGCGAGCATTTCTCTAGGAATTTTCTGATCCTCTGGCCACAGTGCACAAGTCAAGAAACATTTCCTCAAAATGTCGTTTCGTAAACTATCAAAACTAAACTTTACCTGCCTGAAAACAACTTTTTCCATATCTAGCGGGTCATCATTAACACAACATGACTGTTTCATATATTGGATGGCATATTCCCACTCAGCCGTATCAGTTTTTGCATACATTGTCTGTCCTATAGTTACCAAAGCTAATGGCAATCCCTTCATTTCCTTCACAAGTTCTTTTCCAAGAGTTTCAATGCAGGGATTATAAGAAAAAGTTTCATGACCGACCTTCTTTTTGAATAGTTGCCATGCCTCATCCTCCTGCAGACAAGCTATTTTTAATTCTTTTCTCACCTCCATTTGACCACAAACTTTTCTTGATCTAGTTGTGAGCACCACTTTTCTCCTGATTTGGTTTACACTTCCAAGAGGATATGGTATGCCAACTGCTTGCAGATCAATTTGGTCCCAAAGGTCATCTAACAATATAAGAAAGCTTCTCTTCTTCAAAAAATTATAAATGACACGACATCTAAATTGCACATCAGAATCTTTCTTGAATTCATCCAGATTGAGTTGTTGTGCAATATCAGTTTGGATCTTTTCCACCGAACGCCCCCTTGAAATTGTCACTTCTAAAACATAGTTAAAGGTCATGTTTCCATCAAGTGACTTTTTTATATTGTCCAAAAGGTGTGTTTTCCCCACTCCACCTGGACCCCATATTCCAATCACTCCCACTGGATCATCTTTAATGAGTTGGAGAGCCTCTTGAAGGTTACGAGCCTCAACAGACATAGATGGACCAAACTCGTCTGCAAAAATGTGAAGATTATGATTGAGACATTTTTGGGCCTCTCTAAGGTTACAGTCCTCAGCAGACATAGATGGACCAGACTTGACTGCAACAATGTGATGATAGTCATTGAGACATTCTTGGGTTGCATGAAGATTCTCAGTAGATGAACCAGACTCGACTGCAACAATATGATGATTATCATTGAGAGATTCTTGGGTTGCATGAAGATTCTTAGCTGCCCCCTGCCAAGGAGTAACATTTTTCTCGGCATTATCATTCATGAGATGAACAATATTCCTCCTCGGAAGCAAGTTGTTGGTGCCATCCTCCGGCTTTTCTAAAGTCCTTTCTACCTTCAAGGTGTAAGTTTACGCATGTAAATTAATACTCGAAATTTGCATTATGAATCAGTTATACATTCCATGAATGAAGTTACCTGTGGTACCGTTGAACTACTCACACCAGTTATGATGTATGCATTTTCTGTTTCACCAAGTCTATTGATAATATGCGATGTATCTGGCCTGTTCGCTTGTTTACCATCAGTGCACTCTATCCCTAGCTCGGTGCATAACCGTATCTGTTTCAGTTGTGTGTCCTGCTGTGATTTCCCCAACTTATTCATCCAACTTTCAAGTACCTATTTAGATAGGAAACTGAAGTGTATTAGATATTTAGAGAAAGAATGGCCAATCTATACCTGGCTAGAGGGACCCATTATGTAGTTGCAGACATATAGTAACACGTCTCGTTCGCTCCATATTAAATATAGTAACATTTAACAACCGATTTGTCAATAGTAACCTTTTCTACTTGAAATGATAATAAGTACTCCCTCCTTCCCAAAATTCTTGTCTTAGATTTGTCTATATACGGATGTATCTATTCACATTTTAGTGTTAGATACATCCGTATCTAGATAAATCTAAGACAAGAATTTTGGGACGGAAGGAGTATGTATTACCAATTTGTGACTAAAATAAATTGTTATAGTTCTAGCATTTATTAATAGACTATAATGGTAAGATATGGATGAATTGTTATACATGTTACTACTATATTGCTTTGGCTTTAAAGTGGGTCATTATGCCTAAGTATGTATATGTGATGCTATTCTACAACTAGGAGTGAAGTAATCTTACTCTAAACCTGAGCCAACCCACCATGTTGCAACGCAACAAACGCACCACGTTCTACTAAACCACCACTTTCCACCCCATAGGTCCAACAAAAATCTGCCCATGAATTACTATCATTTGATCATGACCTTACAATCCCTTCTAATATTATTAACCATATTTTTTGTAATTATGACCATGTCTTATTGTCACATCTAGCTGGCCCATGTTACGATGAAAGTGTCCCTTTAGTTGTTCACAATCACCTCAATAGCTTGGTTGGGAACAAAGCAAATTGCATGAAGTGCATAGATTGAATCCTTACAGCTCCTTTACATTTAATTACAACGTATAAATGTTCTCATGGCAGAAAAATCATACCATATCGCAATAGTGAAATTTGCTTGGCGGGTTACTAGTTGGACATGGTTAGTTTGGACATAAGTTTGACAATTTTAAACTGTAAGTTCTTACATACAAAATTCTGAAATACATCTTATAACCACATAGAAGAAACCACGAATTGCTAGTAAAAAATATCTACCTTGCTGCAGAGTAAGTTATTCCACTTACAACCCAACAAAATACACCGATTAACAGACCACATGTTTTCAAGTGAGTAGCAAAAAACTTCCCCCCAAAATAAAGGGATTGTACCTATAACCGCGCCTAGATCATCCACACATGTAGCAGTAAAAATAAAGTACAACTACAATATTGTGCATCTTGAGAATACATATGTAAATCGGTATACAACTGTTCTATCTAACTAGGTCCACCAATCATCCTATTACCTCCATTGTTTCTGTCATTCATTAATCCATATTTGGAAGATTAATGTGTTCTCTAACATAATTTTTATCACATCTTACTCCTTGTGGATCCAATGTCAATTGTGAGATATAGCACGACTCTTTGTCCTATCTATCTTCTCTTACTCTCTTCATATGTAAAAAAAAGTGTCAATAATGAATTTTAGATATGGCTTCTTTGAGCCTTGTAAGATCTAGCCTTTTCATGTTTCGTTGAAAATAATAGAAATAAAGGTTATCTTCCTGGAGATACTTTACTACATCAGCTTTGAAGAATGATATTATGTAACTCCTTCAAAATAAATGCAAAGTAAAAGCGAAATATGGTTATTCCAAAATCTAGTGTCTATCCTTTTTTGAGGGAGGTCTGCTTTTGTCATGGAAGAGCCACTAGTACCGTTCTTACATTATCAACATCAGGATATGCTTGATACCACTTCTTTCCAGTCAGCATCTCTATAATTATGACACCAAGACTATATATGTCCGACTTGTATGTGATCGTGTGTATGTATCCATTATAAAACTCTGGTGCGATATACCCTCTGCATGAAAATTTAGTCGTATGAATGAATGGACAAAAAAGAAAACAATACAATTTCTAAATAAAACCAAAAAAGATAATTCAATAGGCTTGGCCAACTTACAATGTGCCAGCCATATTTTTGGTAATAGCTTGGGTTTGCTTCTCATCAAAGCACCTTGATAGCCCAAAGTCAGTAATTTTTGGTATCGTATTGCCATCCAGCAGAATATTTGCGGGCTTGAGATCTAAGTGAACAATATGATTCTGGTGAAGGTAATGTAAACCTTCACAAATGCCATTTATTATCGCATAGGTCTTAATCCAGTCATGTCCATTAGATGCATCTATAAAGGAGAGATAATCGAAGAAAGTAAGGTGTTTGTATTTGACATTTATGAAGATTGAAATGCTCAAATTTGTAATGTTAGATAGAATACGACACCATAAGTGGGCTGATTGAACTAAATATCTGTAATATATTCATTAAAGTGGAAACAGGAGTACAGGCCACATGATCCTACCTTTGATATACTCATCAAGACTTCCTTTAGGTACATACTCAAAACAGAGCAACCTTTGACGTCCATGTGCCATGATAACACCTCCATCACGGTCTACTATTTCGCCTTGTGTGTTAGCACAATAGCCCAAAAAACGTACTACATTTTTGTGCTTCACCCTCATCAAACAACGAATCTCTTCATTAAATTTATCATCAGGAATATCAAGCCTTTCAAACAGCTTCTTCACAGCAACGGTCCCATTCTCAAGCTCTCCCTACAAGTCACAAGAATCCTTGTCAGCATCAACTTCAATTTTTGTATCGACCGAGGGTAGTTGAGAGTTGCCTTACCTTATAAACTACCGCAAACCCACCGCTGCCAATTTGACGGTTCTCAGAGAAACCATCTGTGATGTCTTCCAAAAGTGATAATGGCAAGGGCTTCGGTTGTTCGTTTTCGTCAGATAGCATGTGCTCGAGGTCATTCCGTGCAGCAATAGCTTGACGACCCATTAACAGTTACACTCGGCGAGTAGAGTGCCCTTGAAACAAGAGTAAGCATGTTATTTAGGACTAGAAGGCAACTGGACGTCTGGACCCAGCTTCCCAGTTACATGAGTAATCATGAAAGACATAGCTACAGAATAGAGAACAAATTAAACTCTGTTTTGTTGAGTAGAAAAACTTGAATCCGTGAGAAAAAAAATCAACAACTAGATTTTCTTGTTCCCTCTCCACTGGACAATCATTGTAAAATAATAATGAATCTCGATTAACAGGAAAACGTCATGAAACAGAGCAAGCATAAGCATCTGTAGCAGCGACCAGTTTAACCATCTGGAAAATATCTTCTCAAGGAAAAGAAAAAAGTACTATTGGTGATTACCTGGAAAAGCCTTGGCACCAAAGATTTTTGAGTCGCTGACTAATCGCAGTAACTATCAGGGGATGTGCAGGAGAGGGAGAGGACGAGATCAGATTTGCAGAGTGTAGGTCGGGGAGGGGGGGAGGAAGAAGACGGCAGCCGGCTAGCTGGAGGAATCGCGCGAGTCGAGCAGCTGCAGCTAGTCGTCTCCACTCTCCAGATCTCGTTTCTGAATCTGAAAACAGCAAAGGCAGGAGTAGCTGCAGGTCAGGCAGAGGTGATAGATAGCAGACCCTCGGCCTCCTCTCACATGTGTTGTCCCAACGTGGTGGTGTCCCAATCTTGTTTCTCCTCTCTCTCTCGTGTCTGCACATGTTTGTTAGCATGCTATGTGTGGGGGTGTGGATCGGACTGATTGCTAGCCTGCTGCGCGTGGGGGGGATGGATCTGGGCAAAATTTTCTCTGGGAGTGGGTCTCACCGTGTCCTTCGTGAGGACCGTAAACGTGAAGTGCGGACTGCGGAGGAGCTAAAGCATGTCTCCAATGTTTATCCAAGTCAACAAACAAACTGTAGCACTTGCAAATTTCAAAAACCGTGAAAATAACTAGTGAAGTAGGAAAACAGATTGCATACGTTTAGTTCATTGCTTGCTGCAACTAAGATCGACTGAAAAGGGAATGCATCAGCTGCAAACATGAGACTATGTGTTCCCGTCAGTTCTGAATTTTTTTTCACCCAAGTCAGTTCTGAATCCAGAAGGACGCCGTCAAAAGGTAGCACTTGCAAATTCCAAAAGTCGTAAAATAAGAAAACTAATTGCACACATTTAGTTCATAGCTTGTTTAACACAAGTCAGCTAAGAATTATTACATATACACTCCAGTGAATCAGGCTACAGACGAACAAGCCAAAGGTGTAAACAAAAGCATGAATGCTACTGTATAAACATGCATGAAACAAGCATCAACTGGAATGGACGGATTGCTCATGGTATTTACTTCCTCCGTTCCTAAATATAAGTCTTTTTAGAGATTCCACTATGGACTACATACGGAGCAAAATGAGTGAATGTACACTCTAAAATATGTCTATATACATCCGTATGTAGTTTGTAGTTGAATCTCTAAAAAGACTTACATTTAGGAACGGAGGGAGTAGTATTTTACAAATTTAAATTTGGGTTGCAGGAAAGATTTGACACCTTCTTCCAATTCCAATCTTTCCCAGGTCTTAATACAAATCTTTAGTACCTTCAGTTTTCATGGCAAGCTGTCCGTCTTGAAAGGAAGCCTGAAGAATTCTCTATAATCACGAAGCTCCAGTCGCTCTAGGGATGGGATATCACATCAGGATCCCCAATACTGACGAGTGATTTGCACCCCCAAAATCTCAGATATTTGAGGCAGGAAAATGTTTTCAAACTATCTTGTTCGCTGCACTTGTTATCACCATGGGGCTTCATAAATGCTTGTTGCATCCCATTACAGCCACCTATCACGAGTTGTTCGAGGCAAGGCAGATACATGGCCCAGGAGAGGTGGTTTAGCTTTCCGCAGGATTGCACCTTCAAACAAGCTAGCCTTGGAAATAGAGATGCTGGAGATGTTTCCATCCAAGTTATCTCTTTCAAGTCGTCCAAATGTACCAAACTGAGCTGATTGAGAATACGAAAGCAACAATACGGTTGTGCCAACTCGCGTCCAAATATTATTTCCTCCATGGCGCACATGTCAATTCGCAGTTCATACAAGGTCCTTGGTGCAAACTCATGTGATAGAATTTTAGAGAAGTAGAGGGCACGTGTCTCAAGTCCTCGTAGATTTAAATATCTGACGGGGAGATTGTCGCTTCCTCTTAGTGATATATACTGAGGAGAACCCTTGGCAATGATACCAACTGCTTTCAAGTGGGGTAGGGTGCCCAACTCTCGAAGGATTCTACAAAGAAGGCGCACACCAACTGGACATAAATGATAGGTTCTGAAGTCCATTACTTGTAATGCTTGAAGGCTAGATATGACACCATCCGGTATCCTTATAATGCCAGTTGATTGTAGGTACAAGAACTTAGCTTAATGAGGTTTCCAAAGCAGAGAGGCACTTCATTTATACCAGCATTATCTGACAAATCAAGGTACTCCAGGTTTTCCAAGGAACACAATTCTTTGGGTAA